>CM077919.1:282309503-282389503 GCA_039797435.1 Crotalus adamanteus | reverse complement strand
AGGCCACACCTGGAATACTGCAGCCAATTTTGGTCACCATATCACCAAAAAGATGTTGAGAGTTTGGAAAAAAAATTCAGAGAAGAGCAACTAAGATGATCCAAGGCCTGGAGACCAAAACATAACAACGGCTGCAGGACTTGGGTTTGGCCAGTCTAAAGAAAAGAAGAAATAGGGGAGACATGATAGCAGTGTTCCAGTATTTGAGGGGCTGCCACCAAGAACAGGAGGGAGTCAAACGATTCTCCAAAGCACCAGAGAGCAGGAGAAGAAACAATGGTTGGAAACTGACCAGAGAGAGAAGCAACCTGGAATTAAGAAGAAACTTCTTAACAGTGAGGACAATTAATCAGTGGAACAGCTTTGCCTTTAGAAGTTGTGGGCGCTCCATCACTGGAGGTTTTTAAGAAGAGACTGGACAATCATTTGTCTGAGGTGGTATATAGGTTCTCCTACTTGAGCAAGGGGCTGGACTAGAAGATCTCCAAGTCCCAGCTCTATTCTATTCTATTCTATTCTATTCTATTCTATTCTATTCTATTCTATTCTATTCTATTCTATTCTATTCTATTCTATTCTATCCTATCCTATTCCATATATTCTATTCTATTCCTATTCCATTCTATTCTATCTCATTCCATATTCTATTCTATTCTATTCTATTCTATTCTATTCTATCCTATTCTATTCCATATATTCTATTCTATTCCTATTCCATTCTATTCTATCTCATTCCATATTCTATTCTATTCTATTCTATTCTATTCTATTCTATTCTATTCTATTCTATTCTATTCTATTCTATTCTATTCTATTCTATTCTATTCTATTCTATTCTATTCTATTCTATCCTTCTGTATATAACAGAATATAATATAATATAATATAATATAATAGAAGATGCATTACTTAGAACAGCACACAACAACATATTACAACAACCTCTTAAATCCTGGAATTTTCTCGAAGTCAAAACTATCAAATTCAGTCAGAACCCTCTTGTAGCTTTCGTGGATCAATATAAAAAAAATAATAATACAATAATGGAGAAATGATATACAAAGCACTGTTGGGATTGGCTGCAAGAAAGATCAGTCCAGCTGATCCACACTTCAAAACAGCAACAACAACACCAAATATAGAACGTAGAATGATAAGGCTGGAAGGGACCTTAGAGGTCTGCTAGTGATTAGTCCAGGGGTCTTTTATGACTCGTGGACTTCAACTCCCAGAATTCCTGAGCCAGCAATGCTGAGGGGACAGGGAGAGGTTTCTAAGCTGAGCCATGCTGGCTCAGGAATTCTGGGAGTTGAAGTCCACGAGTCATAAAAGAGCCCAGGTTGCCTACCCCTGGACTAGTCCAACCTCCAGCTCAAGGCAGGACCAGCTCATTTGACTATCCTGGTCAAATGGTTGTCTGCTCTATTTTTGAAAACTTCCAGTGATAGAGTGCCCACAATTCCAGGAGACAAGCTATTCCGCTGACGGTTTTCAAAATTTCTCCTTACTTTTATACCTTCTTACCACCAATTTCTCCTTACTTTTATACCTTCTTACCACTGAGGCAATGGTTAGAAAATTACATGCAACTAAGTGTATTAGGACCACAGTGTATTGGTCTATTGTGGTGGTCCAATCCTTCCATTTTCTTCCACCATAAGGCTTCAGATGACTGATTTGCGGTGGATTGATTAACGTGTCTTTTCACGTTGGACAGATCTAGGAGAAAACCACTAGAAATTTGCTATCCCCTAATAAGCCTTCCTACCACAAACCATATTACTCACTCTTACTAAGCAGCTCTTAAGCTCTTCCACCTCCAATGAGATAAATTTGTTAGACAAAAAAAAATATTAATCCAACGTATTAAACCCTTAAAGATCATTCTAGGTATTATCCTCCTTTAAGCTACAGAATTGGCTTAAACAGCTGGGATCATGGACATCTGCGCGAGATATTTATCCATGTAGTAGAGCTGTATTATCCTTCTTATCTTTCCTACTACCTTCTCCTATTGGTTGTCTGTGATTATCACGTTGTTGTTTGTATGTACGCTGACAGCGTATGCGCCAGAGACAAATCTCTTGTGTGTCCAATCACACTTGGCCAATAAAGAGTATTCTATTCTGTATTCTATATTCTATAATTCTGCATTCTTTCGAGCGGTGTGGTGGCCTAGAAGTGAAGACGCTCGCCTCACATTCAGGATGTTGAGAGTTCAAGCCTAGACAGAGACAGATGTTTCTCTCTCTGCCCGCAAAGAGGAAACATCTGCTGGGAACTCCATGTAGGCGTCAGGAAGGGCCTCCGGTCAGTAAATGCTCAGCTCCACTCAGTTGCCCTGACGCAAGAGATTTATATGCTTATATAAATGTATATATATGAGTTCTCTCCTTTACCCCACCACTAAAAAAAAGAAGAAATAGGGGAGACAGGATAGCAGTGTTCCAGTATCTGAGGGGCTGCCACAAGGCAGAGGGGGCCAGGTTGTTCCCCAAAGCACCAGAGGGAAGGACGAGAAACAATGGCTGGAAGCTGGTCAAGGAGAGAAGCAATCTGGAATTGAGGAGAAACTTCCTAACAGTGAGGAAAATCAACCAGTGGAACAGCTGGCTTCCAGAAATCGTGAGCACTCCATCACTGGAGATTTTTAAGAAGAGACTAAACCAGAGGTAAGCAACCTCGGCTCTTTTATGACTCATGGACTTCAACTCCCAGAATTCCAGTCACCTGTCTGAGATGGTATAGGTTCTCCTGCTTGAGCAGGGGGCTGGACTAGAAGACCTCCAAGGTCCCTTCCAGATCTATTCTAATTCTAATTCTAATTCTAATTCTACTCTATTCTTTATTTTCTTGGTCCTGTCCAGTTTTTGACTGCACTCCCTGGCTACTACCGATTAATACATGTATCTCTTGACTGTGCATGTCTATCCCAAGTCACAATGGCAAATGTATCATGATAACAACACAGAAATGATTTCAGTTACATTCTTCAGATCAGTATATAACTCATGTCATTGGCACAAAATCATTATATAGTTTTGTTTCTTTTAACGACCTTGTAATCCCTTGTATATATAATGTGTGTGCACGTATGTATGTATGTATGTTTATGTGTGTGTGTGTGTGAGTGTGTGTAAATTCTTATTTTGTTTATCCCATTTAATTCAGGTTCCATTGAATACAGTGATGATGATATACAGACTTGGAACCAGCAGAATGATTTCAACCAGCCAGAAAAGGGTCAAGCCTACTTTCACACAACACCCAGTTCCCAAATTAACTCAGTTTATGTGTTTGCCCTCTAGGCCTAACCATTAACTAATCAATAAGATAAACCATCAAACACACGACAACTAAGGCTAAACACCAGGGGTCTAAAAAGTAGGCAACTTTAAGACTTGTGGACTTCAACTCCCAGAATTCCTCAGCCAGACCAGGGCTGGCTGAGGAATTCTGGGAGTTGAAGTCCACAAGTCTTAAAGTTGCCAACTTTGAAGAGCCTTGCTCAACACTAATGAAGCTTAAGTGTTGGTAGGGAAGTCTCCAAGGAACATGAATTGGAAGGGAACCGTCATCATGACCTGCAAAGTGTATCAACGTTCTTCTTTCTGCTTGAAATGAAGCAGAAGAGGTGACAGGTTCTTCGACAGGAGAGATGGAAGTTCTCCAGGAAAAGCAGAAGAAGTGAAGAGAACAACACAGAAGAGCTAAAAAGGCCTGTTGGCAAACAAGTGGAAGGGTCTGTCTCAAAGTAGCAAGAATATCAAGAGGAAGTTGGTACCAGTAGAATTCAGGAACCAATTATCAGATTCTTCCTCTATAAAATGTTCAACAGTTGACTGAACAAATCATGTCCTAAAACAACGAAGAAACACTTGGAATCCGAGGATTGAAGAAATCCCAGAATGACCTTGAGAAAGAAGGCATGTGTCACGATGATGGGAGATGTCGTCTTCAGGGAAACCAAAGCACGTATGTCCAGAGCTGATCTGACATTGGGGGACGTGTATTGTCTTCCAGATGTCAGTGTACAGGACATGATAGGGAGGTGATCAGCATTATTCAAAGCCAGTAACAATCATCTTTCCTTCTTGATCCAAATGGGGATGAAAGACCTCACCATGGGAGACCTTGAAAAAAAATAAATCTCTGGAGACCATGACGCCACGGTCAGGCAAGTGAAGAAACTGGAAGCAAAGGTAATTTTCCAAGAAGGACTAGGTTCTAGAACA
The DNA here is from genome assembly GCA_039797435.1 of Crotalus adamanteus. Classification (NCBI taxonomy): domain Eukaryota; kingdom Metazoa; phylum Chordata; class Lepidosauria; order Squamata; family Viperidae; genus Crotalus; species Crotalus adamanteus. The sequence continues at coordinate 282,385,268 of CM077919.1, read as the reverse complement.
GGGGTCTTCAAAATTGGCCCTTTTATGACTTGTGGACTTCAACTCCCAGAATTCCTCAGAAAGCGTGCCTGGCTGAAGAATTCTGGGAGCTGAAGTCCACAAATCATAAAAGGGCCAAGTTTGAAGACCCCTGGTCTGGATCCAAGCCCGCAGTTTCATCAAAATGGCCGACTGAGGAATTCTGGGAGTTGAAGTCCACCAATCATAAAAGGGCCAAGTTTGAAGACCCTTGGTCTGGATCCAAGCCCTCAGTTTCATCAAAATGGCCGACGGAGAAATTCTGGGAGTTGAAGTCCACAAGTCATAAAAGGGCCAGGTTTGAAGACCCCTGGTCTGGATCCAAGCCCGCAGTTTTATCAAAATGGCCGACTGAGGAATTCTGGGAGTTGAAGTCCACCAGTCATAAGAGGGCCAAGTTTGAAGACCCCTGTTCTAGAATATTGTTTAATGCTACCTGCATGAAGGTCTCTTGAGAAGAAATGGGATACACCTTAAAAAATGGAAGGAAGTGTTTGGCAGACGTTGAGTCACCAGGACGATATAAAGCCAGAACAGGAGAAGAAGGGAGGCAAAACTCCAAAACTATGTATGCAGAACATATATAGGGAAAATCAAGAGGTCAAGATGGGGACTCAAACTTTCACAGGACACTACAACCGAAATGCCAGTAGGTGGTACTCACCACCTCAGAATGCTCATCAATGCACAGTTTATGGGGAGGGGGGAGAAATCCCGAAGAAGTGGAGATCCTAATTTAAGAAGAAATATCTGATGTGACAGAACATAAGACCATCTGGGTAGGCTGAAGATGCAAATGAAGCTTTTCTGCGTGAGATGATCAGTCCTTCAGAAAGTCATATAATGGGGATGATGGAGGATTTCAATGGTTTTTTGATTAGTTAAATTTATTTGCACTCCATCTTGTTTGAAAAACGACTGTGGGCCCCGATGTTCTGGACATCTGCTGGGAGTCTAATCCTGTCAAGAGTCAGAAGTCCTACCTCATTTTTACCCTCCCTTGCTGACAATTTCACTTGTCAAGAAAGGTGGGAGAGAAAAAAAACAAATTTGTCTGCAAACTTGGGACATAATAATAATAATAATAATAATAATAATAGTAATAATAATAATAATAATGATGATGATGATAGAAGGGACCTTGGAGGTCATCTAGTCCAACCCCCTGCTCAGCCAGGAAACCCTATACCATTTCGGACAAATGACTGTCCAGTCTCTTCTTAAAAACTTCCAGTGTTGGAGCATTTACTGCTTCTGGAGGCAGGCTGTTCCACTGATTAATTGTTCTCACTGTCAGGAAGTTTCTCCTTAGTTCTAGGTTGCTTCTCTCCTTGATTAGTTTCCACCCGTTTTGTCCGAAATGGTATAGGGTTTCCTGCCTGAGCAGGGGGTTGGACTAGATGACCTCCAAGGTCCCTTCCAACTCTTGTTATTTAGTTCTGAACTGAAGAAGCTTCTTGGATGAGAAGCAAAACATTTTCAAAGGGGGGGGGGGGGAAACAAGAAAGTCCAGTTGCCTTCTGGAAAAAGCATCTCTGAGGCAACCATGACTTGGATGATGGAGAACTTCTACAGATATTTATAAACACCGCAATCTTTATCACAGTGTCTCAGGATGTCCTTCATGAAACAATAAGCTGTGGTCTGGCTGATACTAGCTAGATCAGTGATGGCGAACTTTTTAGAGACCGAGTGCCCAAAAACTGGCCCCGCCCCTGCCCCACCCTGCCCCTACCCCACCTGCCCGCAGGGCCACTCACCACCTCTAGGCCCTGCCGCAGATCGCCCAGCAGCGCCATGGCGGCCACGCTCTCGGCCCGCGCCCCGCAGCATCAACTGTGCACGATGGGTCATGAGGGCAGAGTCTTGTCTACGCTGTCTGGCTGCCATGTCCTTGGCTGCACTGCTCCGCGTGGGCCACGCTCGGGGTCGACTCCAGGGGGGCTGCTGGTGAGGAGGGGGTCACGGGGGGTAGGAAAGGCTGGGGCAACGGCACGTGTGCCCACAGAGAGGGCTCCGAGTGCTGCCTCTGGCACCCGTGCCATAGGTTCGCCACCACTGAGCTAGATGGACTCATTTATTTATTTATGAGACTTATATACCGCTTTAAGTGCAAGCACTCTCTAAGCGGTATACACCAATAAGCAATGTATATATATATATATATATATATTTACATTGCCCCCAACAATCTGGGTCCTCATTTTACCTACCCCGGAAGGATGGAAGGCTGAGTCAACCTTGAGCCGGTGAGATTTGAACCGCTGACCTGCTGAACACAGTCAGCTAAAGTGGCCTGCAGTACTGCACTCTAACTGCTGCGCCACCTCGGCTCTTATGAGTTGGCTGAGTGGCCACATTCAAAGGCTGCTGGCTAATGACTCCATATCAGCTTGGAGGGAAAGAGTGAGTGAAGGGACACAAAATGAAACTACGTCCTGGGCCCTGGGCGGTTCAACAGTTTTATCCACAATTTTGATGATGGAATTAAGGGGATCCTCCTCCGCTCTTCGGGTGACACGAAACAAGAAGGGGTGGCTAGGATTTTAGATGGAAGAGAGAAAAATTAAAAAGATCTAGGCTAGAGCAGTGGACTGGGGGGGGGGAATGGAATTTAGCAAGGATGAAGGAGCAGAGAAACTTGGTTTGATCGTCGTGCACGTGACAAGGTGTTGGGTGTCCTTGCTGACCACAGATTAAACTTAAGTCAGAAACCTGATCCCTCTGCTGAAAAGATACAATACAGGTAGTCCTCGGCTTACAACAATTTGTTTAGTGACCATTTGAAGTCATGACTTACAACCACTTTTTGCTTACAGTGTTTGCAGCATCTCCCCGGCCAAGTGGTCAAAATTCAGACGCCTGTCAACTGACTCATATTTCTGACCGGTGCAGTGTTCTGGGGTTCGTGTGGTTCAGCGATTCACACAAGAATGTTTTTGTCCAACGGGGGGGGGGGGAACAAATTAAAATGATCATTCAACCACCGTCTCACTTAGCAACAGAAATTGTGGTTGTAAATTGTGGACCCTACCTGCACTTATAAACGCTACCTTGGGGAAGTACGGATTCCAGACCACAGGATGAAATTCTTTCCGGTCAACATTCATTAGCACAAACAAGACAACTGAGAGGTAATAGCATTCTTCAGACAGCTGAAGAATTGCCCCACTGAAAAGATGTGGACTTATTCTCTGTTGCCCCCAGAATCAGAACCAACAAAGTCCACAACTACAAGGAAAGAAATTCAACCAGACCAGCAGTAATAATCTCCTAACAAATATGACCTTGAAGCCAGTGGACATTTGATATAAGAGCTCTCATTTGCCAGAGGTTTTTCAAACCCCCTTTGTAGGGTTCTCTTGTCAAAAATGGTCCATGGAATCCTGTACTCAGCAAAGACTTAGGATGGATAATGTCTGCTTGATTATAGACAATTGATTATACATAAATGCAGTTAAACAGCACGGAATAGTCATTTGCCTATCTAGAAAGAGATGGGAGAGATACTCAATTGCTGGAGGAATTCTCTTACCTGAAACAGCTGAGGAATCGTAGACGTTCCTGTCCTTCCGACTTGCTCTGAACGTCTGAAAGTCCTTCTCCCGGTAGGTCCCAAATCCGTCGAAGCTCCTTCTCTTCGCTCCGCTGGAGTCCCCGTCTCGCTTGTCACTCCCAGAATTCATCTCGCCAAAGACATCCGTCGCATCAGTCCTCGTATTGCTGTCCGCGTTCCCGGTGTACTTTTTCATGCAGGGCTCATCACCGCTCGAGTTGTTCTTATCTTTGCCCGGGACCCACTGTTGGGTGTCGGAGAGCGACAAGGTAGAGAGGGTGTCCACCTCAAAGCTACTCTTGGACCCTTTGTGCCCAGCTTCACAGTGCTGGTGCTTCTGTTTGTCCTTGTTTTTGACTTTCTCCGTCAACAAGGAGAGGTCTTTCTCGGAGACGTTTAGCCTCTCGCCCACCGAATGGCTTGAGAAACCGGGAGTCTTGCTTGCAAAGAGGCTACTGAGGTCCTCGTGAGCCCCCAATATCCGCTCCTCCTTGTGTTTGTGCTTATGTTTGTGTTTCCTTTTGTGAAGTCGCCCACTGGATAAGCTGGCCCCCGAAACCTTGGCGGAGGTCAGCGAGGAATGGACGTCTCCAAGGCCCATCCCTACGGGCGTCTGCAAGTGAACGCCGTGCTTGGCTTTATGCTTGGCAGTGTTGGGCATCTTCATGTGTGAACTTGGATGGAACTGGGGAGGGGGCACAGTGGGCCTCATGAAAGGAGACGCCGTGCCAAGGGTGTGAGACAAGTACAACGGGGCCGGGTACTGACTGTAGTAGCCAAGGTTCATCATAGGCATTGATGTGTAAGGCATTCCGTAGGGTGCATAGTAACTCCCACTGGGAATAGGGTAACCAAACCCTTGTAAGAAAGGCACCTTCGTCATGGTGTCATTGGTTTTGGCAGGCCGTCCACGCTTTTTCTTAGACTTCATGTCGGAGGTCCTGCGAAGATACAGCAATGGGTCGTACTGGATGTATGGCACAGGGTAGTAGGGATCAAAGTTGATCCTGAAAATGCTGGGGTACGGATTCTCGTGATAAAAGGTATAGCTTCGGTGAGAAATCCTGAAGACTTGGAACTTGCTGATGAGCTCCTCCAGGTCAGCCAAGAACTGGAGATCGTCTCTGTTCTGTAGGTTTTTCCGCTTCCTCTTGTGCTTTGGCTTCTTCATGGACTCGTGGGAGAGAAAGTTCTCCACAATGAGATGCTTGGGCCTGTGGCTGTGCCTGTTCTTACTGCTGGTGTCCGACTGGACAGCTTCCGGGTTGTCCAGGCTACAGAAATCGAAGGAGTATCTTCGGCGGGATTCTGAAGTCTTCTCGGCTTGATCCGCCGTGCTGTTATTGTCCGTGCCGATGCCGCTGTCACTCGGTATGGTTTCTTCGCTGTGGGACTCGCTCAGGGGAGACAAGGTGATTTCCTTCAGAGAACCGACATCGCAAAGGTGGGAGGGAGAGTTGGCCATGAGCCTGGGTGGGGACAACTTCCAAGTCCCGCCGTGGATTCCTTTCGGAATTTTGGTGGGGAGCGCGCTGATGGGTTGTAGATTTGGCATCGTCTTTAATTCTGAAAAATTGGTTTCGGTGCTGGCGGGGCTAAGGTTGCCGTGAGACCCCACGAGCTGCATTGAGAGCGGGTGAACTGTTGCTGGTGAGGACGTCACGAGGGACTGCAAGGTTAAAGGCACGGCTGGGTGATCAGGCTGGCTAGAGATAGGCCTCAAATGTTTGACAACCGTCTTCGGATCTTCCGGCGGAGACTGGACCTCCGATCTCGGCTTCCTCCCTCTCTTCTTGCCTATGTAGATCGTCCCTCGTTTGCTCACGTTGATTTGCTTTCCTAATCTCGCGTCAATCGTTGGAGCTCCCGAGCTGGCTGGCGGCTGGGTTTTTGCTTTCAAAGAGATATTACTGGAACACGACAAGATCTGGCTCAAGAGATTCTTCCTCTTCAGGGTTTTCATTTTGTTGATCGTCTTGATGGTCTTCTTATCCAGCACGCCGAGCTTGCCCACCTTTTTGTGAAATTTCAACTCGCCAGACGAGTTTTCTTCTCCTGAAGGCATCTGAGCCAGATCGACCAAGCTTCGTCGCCTCTTTCTTTTTTTTGTACCCGGGAACTCCCGACTGATTGGGCTGACTGGGCTGGTGGACGTTCCCTCGTGGATGGTCTCGACGGTGAGCAAAGGCTGTTTCTTGGGTCGGCCCCTCTTCTTCTTGATGGGAGTGATCACAGTCAGACTGTCTGTGTTGGTATAGAGAGGACTCGACGGCGTTATGGGATAAGCGGATGGAGGTTCTATCATCAGCTTCTCAGATGGACCCAGAGAAGGTTCCCGGAACACGTTTTTAGGTTTGCTACAAGTCCACCTTCGTTTGGCTGAAAATTTGGGGTGCTGAATCTCCAAATGCTTGCTGAGGGCAGGGATATCATTTGTCACCGAAACAGATGTGATGGTTGTGGTCTTTCTAAGCCTGTTTGCATTGCTTGAGGGCAATTTATTGGTCATCTCGTTTTTTTCATTGGGTACCACTGACGGAGATTCAATCTCAGGACTTTTCCCTGGCTTTGTAATACGGGGATCTTTCTTAGACAAGTCGGCTTGGCTGCTACTCCGGCCGACTACGACATCACTGCTTACAGGGTGCCCAGAAAATGGAGATTTCTCCAAGATGGCCTTCTCAGGAGCCATTTTTGTTGACTGTCTTTTCTTCCGTTTGTGACCAGGGGGTTCCCCTATGGGACCTTTGATCGGGATAGTGATTCGCACATGGCTTGAATCGTTTTCAGAAAGGTTAGCAGAGTTTGGGCTTTGTCGGGGAGATGGCAGTTTGTTCGCGCTGGATTCCTTCTTCCCGTCCATGTGGTTGTTGGGCTGGGCTTCCAGTGACTTTGGAGCGTTTTTCATCCATTCTAGGTCCGTATTTGGGACTGTCTGGTGGCTTAGGTCTTTCTTACTGGACTTTTTCTTCGAGCTGGTGCTGGTTTGATCGAGGGGGTCTACCTGCCCCCCGGCCTCTGGACTCAAAAATCCACTGCAGTCAACCAAATTGCCAGCCTGGGAAGCTACTCCGAGCGTGTTTGACCCTGGGGTTCCAGTGCAAGGAGAAAGATCTTTGTTACTACCGCCCGTCAGCTGAGCCCAGGCGCTGCTGGAATTTGCCTTCTTAACTTGGGATTTGCTGAACGAGAGTCCGGCCTCTGACCCCGAGACCTTAGGAGAATTAGTGACTTCTCGGTTTGTCTCTGGAGGAAGGAAGCAAGCTTGAGAAGTCGCTCCAGGCTCAGAGGTCAATGACCAGTCGTGATGATGCTGGTTGCTATTTCTTTGCTGGTGCCGTGATTTTAAGGTGTCGCTGGTGAAGTCCTGGGGTAGATCTGGATCATAGTGAACCACGGAATGTTTCTGCAGCCTGTCGTAACCCTGGAGAGAAGGGAGACAAGAAAACAGAATATGTCTCTTTAATTCATAAAAAGTATTTTTTATATGGTTAGGGTTAGGGTTTTTAAAATAACATTCTTAATATTTAGCAAACAGCATGTTGTCTGGGTTCATGTATTTAAAGAACAGTGAGTGATAATTAGATAACCTTTATTGTCATTTTTTTTTACTGTGGGCACACGGCACACATCAAAAATGAAATTTAGTTGCCCGCTCTCAAAGTGAAACACATACATGACACGCACCTAAACATACTACGTACAACATATGTATAGACCCACACCCCTACATATTATCATAACCAGGATGTTAGTTAATCGCTCAATAGTCTTCTTACTAGTATATATTCAAGGTTACATAATACACATCACGTTCCTTTCTCTCTAATTTGTTTTTCTAGCCATCGATAAAAATTGTCCCACGTTCTAAAGCACAGAGTCTTCTTTCTCTTTTATCTTTAATGTCAACCTGTCCATTTCTGCACAATCTAAAATTTTCTTAATTCGTTCTTCTTCCGTTGGTAAGTTTTCATTTTCCCAATATTGGGCGAGTACAATTCTAGCTGAAGTGAATACATGTCAAATTAAGTATGTGCAATCTTTCTCACAGTTTCCTCCTATTATGCCTAATTGAAACAGTTCTGGCTTAAAATCTGTATGTTTTTTAGTCATTGTGTATTTTTGACCCAAATCTTTTAGCTTTAGGCAGTGGTGGGATTCAAACATGTGAACAACTGGTTCTCTGTGTGGATGCCGCTTCCGGAAGTCCATTCTGGGCCTGGGCAACAAAAAAATTAGCTACCGGTTCTGCCAAAGTGGTGCGAACCGGCTGAATCCCACCACTGGCTTTAGGGCACGTCCACCAGGTATGATAATAAGTCCCTGGTTTTTGTTTAGGTTTCCAACAGTTGTTTGACATGTTTTTAAACATTTTCGCTAATCTCACTGGTGTTAAATGCCATCTATAAATCATATATCTCTTTTTCTTGTAGGCGAATGCTATCACCGCCTCGAAAAGCTGTTTACATGGACACTGCTATTATTCATTTCACTCATTTATTTGTTGTCCAGTTGCTAAGTCGTGTCTAAGTCTTCTCCCAAAGGGGCTTTTTCAAAAACAAAATCCTGTTGCCTTTGGGATAACCCTGAACTGCTGAGAATTTCCAGAGGCGCGTGTCCAAGTCTTTGCAACCTCATGGACCACAGCACACACACACACACACACCCTCGTCCTGCCCCAATTCATGTCCACTGCATTAATGACACCATCTAACCATCTCATTCTCTGCTGTCCCCTTCTCCTTTTGCCTTCCATCTTTCTCCGCATCGGGCTCTCCTTTCCAATGATTATTTATTTATATAGTTGCCTTTATTGTTTTCGCATGTAACTCAAGATGGCGAACGTATTCCAACAAACCCATTTTCCCCACAACAACAACTCTGCGAGGTGGGTTGGGCTGAGAGAGAATGACTGGTCCAAGGTCACCCAACTGGGTTTCATGGCTATGGCGGGACTAGAACTCACAGCCTCCTGGTGATTGGCGCAAAGTCACCCAGGGGGCTTTCACGGCCAAAGCAGGACTAGAACTCACAGTCTCCTGGTGATTGGCGCAAAGTCACCCAGGGGGCTTTCATGGCCAAAGCAGGACTAGAACTCACCGTCTCCTGGTGATTGGCCCAAGATCACCCAGCTGGCTTTTATGGCTAAGGCGGGACTAGAACTCACAGTCTCCTGGTGATTGGCGCAAAGTCACCCAGAGGGCTTTCATAGCTAAAGCAGAACTAGAACTCACAGTCTCGATGTGTGTGTGTGTTCGTGTGCACACCCACACAGTATTTTAACGGAATCAATATGCTGTACAGAAGCCTTGAAAGTAAAGGAAACAGAAAATGTAGGTTCACATGAGGTGACTGGGGAAAATATTATCTGTTTCTCTCGGGGTTAATAATTAAGCAATTCCAGAGGCATTGAGCATTTTCTCACCTCCCTTCCATGCTAAGGGTTCTGTTTTGGGAAGAAACACACAATAATTTCAGAATTCTCTTAACTATGCAAGTTTTTATTACATCCATACAATGATTAACTACCAAGCTGGTACAACTCTAAATCTTGTTCTCCCCATTCACTGATCGGGCGAAAAGAAAATGGTAGCATTCTGGATCTTTTTCTCTCTTTTTTAATCTTAAGTTTTCAATTTCCATTATTGCCAGCAGTTGTTTGAGTATTTTTGAGACCCTCTCTATGAGGCAGATGGGTGGTTACGAAGTTTGACGGAAATAAAATATTTAAAATATAAATAAATATTTAATAAAATATTTTATTTCCACCCAGTTTTTCTGCTTGTAGGTTAAGTCAGTAAGGCCAGCCATCTAGTACAACATACACAAGCCACTAAAACCCCAACGAGACCACAAAAATGTTATTTTATTTATTTGTATCCCGCTTGCATTATTTTTACAAATAATTCAAGGCGGGCGAGCATCTCCAACACACTTCCGTCTTCCTATTTTCCCCACAACGACAATCCATCTCAACTGTTAAGTACATGAGTAATTTTATGTCTGTTTGAAGCATCACGACTGCACTGACGTTAGATAAATGCTGTAGGCATGCAGGCCGACATTAAACTTGGATCATGTAGGATCAGCCTTTATCATTCATTCATTCATTCATTCCCTGCCTTTATTATTTTATGGTGAACATATCCAACACTCTCTCCTCTTATTTTCCTTACAACAACCCTGTGAGGTTGGTTGGGGAGAGAGAGAGAGAGTGAGAGAGAGAAAGAGAGAAACAAAGAGAGAGTGAAAGAGCAAGAGAGAAGGAGAGTGAGCAAGAGAGAGAGAAAAAGAAAGTGAGGGAGAAAGAGAAAAAGAGAGAAAGAGAAAGAGAGAAAGCGCGCAAAAAAGAAATAAAGACAAAGACAAAGAGAGCAAGAGAGAGAAAAAGAAAGAGAAAGAGTGAGAGAGAAAGAGAGAAAGCGTGCAGGAAAGAAATAGAGCGAAAAAGAGAGCAAGAAAGAAAAAAAGAGAAAGAGAGAAAGACAGAGAGAAAGACAGAGAGAAAGAGAGTAAGTGAGTGAGCGAACAACAGATGGAACTAGAATTCAGGGTCTACCCACTTTCTAGACTGCTGCCTTAACCGTTAGACCCAACTTCATACTACATTCTCTCAATGATTTCTATTCTATTTAATTTACCATGTTAGGGTAAGGATCAGCCCCACAACTAAGTCTGGTGCCTTCTATAGGTAGTAGATTGCAACCCTCAGAAGATGGACATTGCAAGGTCTCTGCAAAGAAATGGAGCAGTTCTAGCAGGGGGAAAGGAGCAGGTTGACCAATGCTGATCTAGGCCAAAATAATTTCATGCACATATCTGCATTTATTCATTTTTTTTTAATTCACCATTCACCAGCCACTCCCCTTTACTCCAAGCCAGAAAACCCCCTCCTTCGGAATGCCTTTTTCTAGTAGATTTTACTAACACCTTTTTGAGGATTGCACAACTTTAACGATGCAAAAGTTTAGATTCCCCTTAGCTGCAACCAATGTTTGTTTACTCAAAACGATCGGCAACATGAGTCCAAATTAAGGCACTCTAAAAAAATAATAATAATCTTGGTCTTTGCCTGAATCCCTTACTTTAAATATTTTGATTTTGATTTTTCGTCTGCTAGGTGAATTTGAAAGAAGGAAGGAAGGAACAGAGTGTTAACTGGAGAGATGGCTATATAAACAAACAAGCTAAAACACACCAGCTAATTCTTTGGTCGAGACAGCAGTAGCTGTTTTGTTTTGTTTTAAAAAAGGCAACTTTATTAAAGTTTTTACTTAAAGATAAAAGAGAAAGTAACTGAAAAGAAAATAAAAAATAGAGGGATGGTTGAGATGGACAGCTAATACAAATTGATTCGACAAACAACCAAATTGAACTATCCTGTTTAGGAGTCATAGAATCCTATCTCTATCTCTCTCTGTCTATCTATCCATCCATCCATCCATCTATCCTAGGGCTGGAGGGGACCTTAGAGGTCTGCTAGTCCAACCCACTTACCCTTTCCATGGACAAAAGGCTGTCCAATGGAAATCCAAGTAAGTCAGTCCTTGACTTACAATCTATCTATCTCTATCTATCTCATATCTATGTCTGTCTGTCCATCTATCCATCCATCCATCCATCCCATCACCATCTCTCATCTCTGTCTATCTATCTATCCATCCATCCATCTCTAACCATCTATCATCTCTCTCTCTCTCTCCATCTGCCTGTTTCTATTTCTATCAACCTTTTTCTGTCTCCGTCCATCCATCCATCCATCCATCCATCCATCCATCCATCCATCCATCCATCACCATTTATCATCTCTCATCTCTCTCTCCATCTGCCTGTCTATCTCTATTTTTATCTATCTATCTATCTATCTATCTATCTATCTATCTATCTATCTATCTATCTATCTATCTTTCTTTCTTTCTCTCTCTAATTTTTCCTATCTATCTATCTATCTATCTATCTATCTATCTATCTATCTATCTATCTATCTATCTATCTATCTATCTATCATCTTTCTCCTATTTATCTATCTATCTGTCTGTCATCTTTCTCTCATCTATCTATCTGTCTGTCTGTCTTTCTATCTTATAAGTAAAAAGATGGCTGCCCATCTTACCTCACGATAACTCAGAGGCACCTATAAAGCCCTCAAGAAGGTAAAACTAAAAAGCCTCAAAATCACATTTGTGCACAATTCCAGTTTTTCCTTTTTCGTTCTTAAATGGGAAATTAAATCCTAACTGGCACATAAGCCCCCCCCCCCATAATCCCCAATCCCCCCCTTTTTTTAAGGAAACGCAGGCCTCAGATTGCTGGCTAAGAAGCCTTTTCAGCCATCGGAATGAATACTTCAGACCCCCCCCCTCCCCTTGAAGTATTAAGCGTTGCATCTGCAGAAACAATTCTTGAAGTGGAATTCCCCATGAAGAACTATCTGGCCAGATCAGCAGCTGGCTTCCATGTTGTTAATTGCTGTCTGCTGTGATTTTAACACAACTGCTGCAGCCTTGAGTTTGTCAACTTCCTATTCTAATCATCCTGAATCTGAGAAGAAGGGGAGGAGGAAAACAATAATAAATAAAATGAAACAAAATGAAATAAAGTCAAAGCAACGGGAAGGGGAAGGAAAGGAAGTAAATGGATGAAGAAGGGAAGGGAAGGGAAAGAAAGGAAGGAAGGAAGTAAATGGATGGAGAAGGAAAGAGAGTAAATAGGTGAAGAAGAAAAGGAAAGGAAAAGAAAGGAAAGGAAGTAAATGGATGGGGAAGGGAGTAAATGGATGAAGAAGGGAAGGGAAGGAAGTAAATGGATGAAGAAAGGAAGTAAATGATGGGGAAGGGAGTAAATGGATGAAGAAGGAAAGGAAAGAAAGTAAATGGATGGGGAAGGGAAGGGAGTAAATGGATGAAGAAGGGAAGGAAAGGAAAGGAAAGGAAAGGAAAGGAAAGGAAAAAGGAAAAGTCTCAGATATTCTTTTCCAAAAGTCAACTGGACTCTCTTGGGTTTTTTTTCCTTGGAAAAATTTCACTTCTCATCCAAGAAGCTTCTTCGGTTCCATACCCCACCATTTAATCAGAACCGAAGAAGCTTCTTGCATGAGAAGCGAAATGTTTTCAAGGGGAGGGGGAAGACCAAAATCCAGGAAATCCAGTTGCCTTTTGGAAAAGCACTTTGGGGTTTTTTTTGGACTGTTACCTCAATTCCTTTGGTGGAATGGAAACCTTGGGCTATGAATCTGCTTGAACGTAGCCCCAAACCATATATTTCAGAATAATCCATAAGAACAGAGTAACAGAGCGGAAAGGGACCTTGGAGGTCTTCTAGTCCAGCTCTGCTCAAGCCGGAGACCCTATACCAGGGGTAAGCCACCTTGGCTCCTTTATGACTCGTGGACTTCAACTCCCAGAATTCCTGAGCCAGCATAGCTCAGCTTGGAAACCTCTCCCTTTCCCCTCAGCATGGCTGGCTCAGGAATTCTGGGAGTTGAAGTCCACGAGTCATAAAAGAGCCAAGGTTGCCTACCCCTGGCCTAGGCCTAGGCTGCTTTATGACTCATGGACTTCAACTCCCAGAATTCCCTCAGCTTGGCTCAGCTTGGAAACCTCTCCCTTTCCCCTCAGCATGGCTGGCTCAGGAATTCTGGGAGTTGAAGTCCACGAGTCATAAAAGAGCCAAGGTTGCCTACCCCTGGCCTAGGCCTAGGCTGCTTTATGACTCATGGACTTCAACTCCCAGAATTCCCTCAGCTTGGCTCAGCTTGGAAACCTCTCCCTTTCCCCTCAGCATGGCTGGCTCAGGAATTCTGGGAGTTGAAGTCCACGAGTCATAAAAGAGCCAAGGTTGCCTACCCCTGACCTAGGCCTAGGCTGCTTTATGACTCATGGACTTCAACTCCCAGAATTCCCTCAGCTTGGCTCAGCTTGGAAACCTCTCCCTTTCCCCTCAGCATGGCTGGCTCAGGAATTCTGGGAGTTGAAGTCCACGAGTCATAAAAGAGCCAAGGTTGCCTACCCTTGCCTTCTACCATTCCAGAATGGCTGTCCAGTCTCTTCTTAAAAGCCTCCAGTGATGGAGCACCCACAACTTCGGAAGACAAGCCATTCCACTGACTGATTGTCCTGACTGTCAGGAAGTTTCTCCTTAGTTCTAGGTTGCTTCTCTCCTTGGTGAGCTTCCATCCGTTGCTTCTTGTCCTGCCTTCAGGCGCTTTGGACCGCCATGTGAAGTTCAACCACCTTCCATCCATGGTAGTTTTCAAAGCCTGGGGCAGTTCGTAGTGATCCTTTTCTTTAGTTCCCGCAGCTGCTCATTTTGTTTTTTTGTCAAGCTCCTTTTTTCTCCCCAAACTATCCTAGAAGCTTTCTTTCTGTGGGGTTTCCATCTGCCTTGCCTGTTTTCCCCACCTCTCTCTCCCCCTCCCCAATTCTGTCCATCTGTATGAATGTCTGCTTCATCAACAACTTAGCTACATGGGGGGGGGCTCCCCGTTGTTCCAAAGAAAGTCTGGGAAAGTGGAGAACAATGGAATCACCCTGTCACTTCTCACAAAGGGCTCATCAGCGCTGACATAACAAATCCATTTAAATGGTTATGTGTCCCAACACAGCCCAGTTCAGCTGTCTGGTTCCCCAGCAGCTGGGAGAGAAAAATCAGACCTGACGTACGGGACTGCACAACGGGCCTCCTTAGCTGAAATAATAAAACAAAGTAAAATAATAAACGAAGTAAAATAATAATAAAACGAAACAATACAAAAATAATAAAGTAAACTCATAAAATAAACTAACAAAGCAAAACAAAATAGTAAAATAACCTAAATAAAATAAAGTAAAATAATAAAGAAAACAAATCAATCCAATCAAATAACGTAACTTAAGTTAACCTAAATAAAATAAAGTAAAATAATAAAATCAAATAATCAAATAAAATAAAATAAAATAATGCAACTTAAAGTTAACCTAAATAAAATGAAGTAAAATAACAAACTAAAATAACATAAGTTAACCTAAATAAAATAAAGCAAAATAATAAATAAAATAATCAAATCAAATAATGTAACTTAAGTTAACCTAAATAAAATAAAGTAAAATAATAAAATCAAATAATCAAATAAAATAAAATAATGCAACTTAAGTTAACCTAAATAAAATGAAGTAAAATAACAAAGTAAAATAACATAAGTTAACCTAAATAAAATAAAGCAAAATAATAAATAAAATAATCAAATCTAATAATGTAAGTTAAGTTAACCTAAATAAAATAAAGTAAAATCATAAATAAAATCAAATAAAATAATGTAACATAAGTTAACCTATATAAAATAAAGCAAAATAATAAATAAAACAAAATAATCAAATCAAATAATGTGTTGTTGTTGTTAATTGCGACCCCATGGACAACATTCCTCCAGTCCTTCCTGTCCTCTACCATCTTCTGGAGTCCATTTAAGTTCACAAAATAATGTAACTTAACCTAAATAAAATAATAAATAAAATAAAATAATAAAATAAAATCAAACAATACAACTTAAGTTAACCTAAATAAAATGAAGTAAAATAACAAATAAAATAAAATGACATAACGTAAGTTAACCCAAATAAAGTAAAGCAAGACAATAAATAAAATAAAATAATAAAATCAAATAATGTAACTTGAGTTAACCTAAATAAAATAAAGTAAAATAATAAACAAAATAAATAAAGTAAAAATAAATCAAATAATCAAATCAAATAATGCAAACTTCAGTTCACATAAAGTAAAATAATAAATAAAATAAGTTCTATTCTATTCTATATCTTCTGTTCTATTCCATTCCATTCCATATTTTCTATTCCATCCCACTCTATTCCATTGACCGTTCATAGTTACAACGGCACTGGAAAAAAGCGACTTAGGACCGTTTTTCACAGTTACGACCTTTGCAGCCTCCCCAGGGTCCACTTGGCAACTGACTCATACTTATGACCACAGCAGTGTCCCCAGATCATGTGATCCCCTTCTGACCAGCAAAGTCAACGGGGGAGGCTGGATTTACTTAACAACCAGTTTACTAACTTACAAAGCGCAGCGATTCACTTAACAACGATGGCAAGAGAGGTTGTAAAATGGGTCAAAACTTCGTTAACCAATGTCTCACTTAACAACATAAATGCTGGACTCAATGGCGGTCATATGTCAAGGACTACCTGTAGAGTATTTTGGAACTGTAAACAGTGATCTATTTTTTGATTTCTAGAGATGCTCCAGAACAGAAGTAAACATTCATTCATTCACTCGCTCATTCATTCATTCCTTCATTCATTCCATTCCTTCATTCATTTATTTCCTGGCCAGGTGGAAAACTTAAAATTATACTTGTTAAAATGAACCTGCAGCCAAATCTTCTTTTATAAGAAGAACCAACTGCTGTATTTATTTATTTTCTCTCTCTCTCTCTCTTCGCTTTGCTTTGGCACAGTGTTTTTTTTTTTTTTACCTTCCGAAGGATTTTGGCAGTAGGAGGTAGGTTTGAGTTTTTCAAAAAAAGCCCCAAAAGGTAAATAGGAAAGCAAACAAATCTCTCCTTGAAAAGTTTGTAAGACACCTTTTGGATGTTCATTAATATAAATGGGTTGGAAAACGGCACCTTCGTAGGCTGCGGAGGAGATGGAGCAAAGCATTCCTTTGCATTCTCAAGTAGGTGCCAGAATCTTTGATTTTTCTTCGGGCTTCGCACACCTCCAGGTGTTTGTTTGCTTTCTATTCCCTTGAACGTGGCTTGAATGTGGAACTCTGCGGTGTAGGTTTCCAGGAGATTGAAGGCTCCTGACTCACAAGGGCTTTGAACAGGTTGCAGAAACAGGCAGCTATCCCAAAGGTGCTTTTTTCAAGAGGCAACTGAACTTCCTTTGTTTTTCTTTGAAGACGTTTCGCTTCTCGTCCAAGAAGCTTCTTCAGCTCGGACTGGATGGTGGGGAATGGAAGGATTTATACTCCTTACAGACAGCCGGTCATTTGCCTTCTTTTAGAGAGTCGTTGAGGCCACCGGGAGGTTGACCTGTGTCCTCTGGGTCACCTGCGTGGTGCAAATGGGTGTGGAGCCTTCATGGGACTGCTGAAAGTGTGTTATAGACTGGAAATAGATGATGTCATATCCATCTATTGTTGAGAGAGGGCTGTTCAGTTTTGACCTAGATGTCCTCTTGGACCCCTCTTTCAAACCAGTAGTCCTCTCTGTCCAAAATGTGGACTTTGCTGTCTTCAAAAGAGCGGCCTTTGTCTTTTAAATGCAGAAGGACTACTGACTCTTGTCCTGATGGCTTTGTTCTCCTATGTTGTCTCATGCGTTAATGAAGTATCCATTCCCCACCATCCTGTCAGAGCTGAAGAAGCTTCTGGAATGACGAGCGAAACATCTTCAAAGAAAAATAAGAAGGTCCAGTTGCCTCCTGAAAAAGCATCTTTGGGACAACCAGGAACTGGATGATGGAGACTCTCCATAGACAAACAGGCAGATAGGCTGGTGGGAGCAAAAGAATATGGAGGAACCCAGAAGATGGAATCCAACGAGGGGTCGAAGCCAACGTCAACAACAGGCTGAAAAGTC
Organism: Crotalus adamanteus; assembly: GCA_039797435.1. Lineage (NCBI taxonomy): Eukaryota > Metazoa > Chordata > Lepidosauria > Squamata > Viperidae > Crotalus > Crotalus adamanteus. The sequence goes on along the minus strand of CM077919.1, from coordinate 282,368,112 downwards.
TACATCGACCGTTGTCAGACAAAACACAAAACTGACTCACAAGTTGTTGAGAACACAGGCAAGTGTACAGGTAGTCTCGTACTTGAAGCAGTTTATTTAGTGACTGTCCAAAGTTACACCACCACCAAAAAAGGGGACTTCGGACCGTTTTTACACATACGACTGTCGCAGTGCGATCAAAATTTGGGCACTTGGCAACTGACTCACAGGTGTTGACAGTCGCAGTGTCCCCTGGGGTCCTGCAATCCGCTTTTGAGACTTTCTGACAAGCAAAGTCAATGGGCAAGCCAGATCCACTTAACCACCGTGTTACTAATTTAACAACTGGAGGAATTCACTTAGAAAGGGTAGGACAAGAAACAACCTGGAATTAAGGAGAAACTTCCTGACAGTGAGGACAATTAACCGGTGGAACAGAAGTTGTCTCCAGAAATCGTGGGTGCTCCATCACTGGAGGTTTTAAAGAAGAGGCTAGACAATCACTTGTCTGAGATGGTTCTCCTGCTTGAGCAGGGGGCTGGACTAGAAGACCTCCAAGGTCCCTTCCAGATTCTATTCTATTCTATTCTATTCTATTCTATTCTATTCTATTCTATTCTATTCTATTCTATTCTATTCCATTCCATTCCATTCCATTCCTTTCCATTCCGTGTTTTTTATTCTATTCTATTCTATTATTATATATTCTATTCTATTCTATTCTATTCTATTCTATTCTATTCTATTCTATTCTATTCTATTCTATTCTATTCTATTCTATATCTTCTATTCTATTCCATATTTTCTATTCTATTCTATTCTATTCTATTCTGTTCTGTTCTGTTCTGTTCTGTTCTATTCTGTATCTTCTATTCTATTCTATTCCATGTTTTTTATTCTATTCCATTCCATTCCTATTCTATTCTATTCTCCAATATCTATTCCATTCCATTCCATTCCCCCCAAAAAAAAGGTTGTAAAATGGGACAAAACTCAACAAATGTCTCGCGTAGCAACAGAAATTTTGGGCCCCATCATGGTCGTAAGCCAAAGATGACCTGGCCGAAGACCAATGGGTTGCTCAATTAGCTAAAATCAAACAAACAAAAAAATTAGCTAGCCAAGCCATTGAAGTTATCGGCTTCATGCGTTCCCTACCAACGGACCTCAGTAGCGAGTTTAGAATACAGGAAATTCCACCTACAAAACAACAATAACTGTATGTACTCCTCTAATTACCATTGATCACTTGACAATTGTTTGACGTTGCAACAGACCCAGGACCCCCAAAAACTACTATAACCCTATTTCAAATATAACAGCTGCAAAACATTCTCACATTCAGATTATTACTATTATTAATATCAGTTCCAGCAGAAACTAAAACATTTTTGAATGTAAATGGCTCTCATTTACTCCATTGTTTAAAATATGAGGATATTTATGTCATCCTTAAAAATTCGGTGATTCAATCCTGATATAATAAAATCGGGTGTAATAAGTCATAAAGTCTAAAGTTTAGGCACTGTATAAACCAGGGGTCTTCAAACTTGGCCCTTTTATGACTTGTGGACTTCAACTCCCAGAATTCCTCAAGCCAGGCATATATAAGTCTAAGTATTATTCTTATTGTCCTTCCTTCCTTCCTTCCTTCCTTCCTTCCTTCCTTCCTTCCTTCCTTCCTTCCTTCCTTCCTTCCGCCCTCCCTCCTTCCCTCCCTCTCTCTCTCTCTGATGGCCCAGTGGTTAGAATGCAGTATTGCAGGCAAACTCTGCCCACAGTCTGGAGTTCGATCCTGACGGGGCTCGACTCAGCCTTCCATTTTTCTGAGATTGGTAAAATGAGGACCCAGATTGTTGGGAGCAAAAGGCTGACTCTGTAAACCGCTTACAGAGAGGGTCTGTAAAGCACTGTGAAGCGGCCTATAAATCTATGTGCTATTGCTATAACAATCTACGTATTTTTCTGTAACCTTCCAACTTACAGGGACACAGAATCCATTCAACGTATGTTTGTTTGCTTGTTTTATTAACCCAGTGGTTCTCAACCTGTGAGTCGGGACCCCATTTGGGGTCGAACGACCATTTCACGGGGGTCGACAAACAACGCAGTCCGCCATTTGTTCCCCCTTTTACTTAGCTGTGCTACTCCCTTTTATTCTATTGGCTTTTGAAAGCCAATAGAATAGACTCTCTTGAATAGAGTCTAATTCTATTGGCTTTCAAAAGCCAATAGGAATTGTCTCTGCCCTGCTGAGCCCGCCAAAAGTCCCATTCTGCAAACGGTGCTGCACCAGTTGAGTAGTCCTTGACTTACGACCGGTTGAGTAGTCCTCGACTTACGACCGGTTGGGGGGTCGCGGCATTAAAAAGGTTGAGAACCACTGTATTAACCGGATCAGGCCTTTAAAAAGAAAAATAGTTGGAAGGGAGAGCTTCACCGTTGCTTTGTTTTCTGCTGACTTGTCCAAGCATCGCTTTTAAGTTTTCCTAGGCGCACCAACCCGCCTTGCATATAAATCCCTGCTCTGTTGCCTCTTTGCTAAAATAAACACCACGGGCTTGCGTGTGCGCCATAAAGCTGCTGGGCGAAGTGAAGTGAAGGAAAGACACACAAGCCATTCTTGTTTTTGCTGGTGCGAAAGGGCAGAGGCAAATGTTGCCAACACAGACAACGTGGCTCAACCTGTGTAAATATTTAAACAACGTGTATATAAAACAGAAGCTCTGGAAAGGAAGCTTTGTGCGAAAGAAAAGGAGGATCTGAGTTAATCTTTTCTAAAACCGGGCGCTCGGTTGCCTCTTTGCCAGTTAAGTGTTCTCGCTCAGAGAAAACCTTCTTCCGACAGCAGAAATTAAACCAGGTTCCAAAAAACTGGGGTTTCCCAACATTGAACAAAAATATCAAGCAGTTTTAGAGTCATCACGAAACACTTTCAATGCAAATGTACAGGTGTAGTATAGGGTGTACCTTGCTCAATAGTAGTAACTGTGAGAGGGATCTGAGTCCTAGTGGACAATCACTTAAATAGGAGCCAGCCGTGTGCTGCAGCTGCCAAAAAAGCGAACACAGTGCTAGGCTGCATTAACAGAGGGATAGAATCAAAATCACGTGAAGTGTTAATACTACTTTATAATGCCTTGGTAAGGCCACACTTGGAATACGGCATCCAGTTTTGGTCACCACGATGTAAAAAAGATGTTGAGACTCTAGAACAGTGATTCTCAATCTTTTTAATGCCGCGACCCCCAATCGGTCGTAAGTCGAGGACTACTCAACCAGTCGTAACTGGTGCAGCACCGTTTGCAGAATGGGACTTTTGGTGGGCTCAGCGGGGTACAGACAGCCTGGACAATTCCTATTTGCTTTGGAAAGCCAATAGAATTAGACTCTATTCAAGAGAGTCTATTCTATTGTCTTTCAAAAGCCAATAAAATAAAAGGAGTAGCACAGCTAAGGAAAAGGGGGGAAAAAATGGCGGACTGCGTTGTTTGGCGACCCCTGTGAAATGGTCATTCGACCCCAAATGGGGTCCCGACCCACAGGTTGAGAACCACTGCTCTAGAAAGAGTGCAGAGAAGAGCAACAAAGATGATCAGGGGACTGGAGATTAAAGCATATAAGAAAAGGTTGATGGAATTGGGTATGTCTCGTTTAATAAAGAGAAGGATAAGGGGGGACATGATAGCAGCCTTCCAGTATCTCAGGGCTGCCCCAAAGAAGAGGGAGTCAAGCTATTTTCCAAGTTTTTGACACCTTGCTAGACGACTGGTGGTACTCAAATTTTACCATATCCTAAAAGTGGTACAATGGGTGAAAAAGTTGAAAAGCCCTGCTCTAAACCAAAGGGAGAAATTTTTGGGATCTGATCTTTACAAAAAAAAAGAGATCAAACTCTCCCCTTTTCTACCTCAGAACAGGAAAATGGGCAAGCTGGAACAACTGTTGCTTGGAAGCTCTTGAGATGCCTTCAAACACATGGTTTTATAATAGCCCCATATCAAATTCATCCTCACTTCCGGCAAATATCGAAAGGATGGCTCCCCAATCTCTACATGCTTTTATTTCTTTTTAAGTAAAATCCTTCCACATCCCTAACCTTTCCAAATTGAAGAATATTCTAGGCAGCTGGTGGGACAGAACGATACTCAAGGACAGCTGAGCAGCACAAAAAGAACGTTACCCGGCACACACAGACTGTGAAATAAAAACCTCATAAAATTCGTAAAACGGCGTGTCTTTTATTTTGGCACATAAAATACACCAGGCAGGGAAGCGTCTTTTGGCTTTTCTGTATCCCCTTACACACACACACAAACACACACACAGACACACACGCATAGATAACAACCCAGACAGAGCCAGTTATTCCATCGGAAAACCCACTGCAGAGAAAATGAGGTGGAGGCCATTTTATGAGCTGAGAAATGACTATTTTTACAGCATCCTAAATAAAAGCTACTATCAGAACTGGAGGCTGGTAATTGGCAATGCTCCTTCCCTTGCTGAGAAAAGCTAATACACGTGAGAGGCGGAAATATCTGACTGGAGCGAAAGGTCTTTCCTACCCTTTGTGATACCTACCACTTTGTGACAACTCCCTGCTTCCCTAGGCTTGGAGCCCCAGCGGGAAACAAACACAAGGCAAAGGCCGTCGCGGTGGGAAATCTGAACCCACAAAAACCTCTGAACCTGCCCTCCTTGTTGCTGGATATTTTTTGGGGTGTCTTTATTTTTTTTTTGTTTTATTTTTTCAAAAAAGAGTTTCTCATGGGTTTTCAGGAGAAAACGTTGCGTATGTCAGCCTCTGTGGATCAGGGATGTGCAGAGAATATATGAGAGGGGGTCACGTTATTCTCCAAAGCCCCAGAGGGAAGGACGAGAAACAACGGGTGGAAACTGACCAAAGAGAGAAGCAACCTGGAATTAAGGAGAAACTTCCTGACAGGGAGGACAATCAAGCAGTGGAACAGCTGGCCACCAGAAATCGTGGGCACGCGCATCACTGGAGGTTTTTAAGAAAAGGCTGGATAGTCATTTATCTGAAATGGTACAGGTTCTCCTGCTCGAGCAGGGGCTGGACTAGAAGACCTCCAAGGTCCCTTCCAGCTCTGTTCTGTTCTATTCTATTCTATTCTATTCCATATTTTCTATTCTATTCTATTCTATTCTATTCTATTCTATTCTATTCTATTCTATTCCATATTTTCTATTCTATTCTATTCTATTCTATTCTATTCTATTCTATTCTATTCTATTCCATATTTTCTATTCTATTCTATTCTATTCTATTCTATTCCATATTTTCTATTCTATTCTATTCTATTCTATTCTATTCTATTCTATTCCATATTTTCTATTCTATTCTATTCTATTCTATTCCATATTTTTCTATTCTATTCTATTCTATTCTATTCCATATTTTCTATTCTATTCTATTCTATTCTATTCTATTCTATTCTATTCCATATTTTCTATTCTATTCTATTCTATGCCATATTTTCTATTCTATTCTATTCTATTCTATTCCATATTTTCTATTCTATTCTATTCTATTCTATTCCATATTTTCTATTCTATTCTATTCTATTCTATTCTATTCTATTCCATATTTTCTATTCTATTCTATTCTATTCCATATTTTCTATTCTATTCTATTCTATTCTATTCCATATTTTCTATTCTATTCTATTCTATTCTATTCTATTCTATTCTATTCTATTCTATTCCATATTTTCTATTCTATTCTATTCTATTCTATTCCATATTTTCTATTCTATTCTATTCTATTCTATTCCATATTTTCTATTCTATTCTATTCTATTCTATTCTATTCTATTCTATTCCATATTTTCTATTCTATTCTATTCTATTCCATATTTTCTATTCTATTCTATTCTATTCTATTCCATATTTTCTATTCTATTCTATTCTATTCTATTCTATTCTATTCTATTCTATTCTATTCTATTCTATTCTATTCTATTCTATTCTATTCTATTCCATATTTTCTATTCTATTCTATTCCATATTTTCTATTCTATTCCATTCTATTCTATTCTATTCCATATTTTCTATTCTATTCTATTCTATTCTATTCTATTCTATTCTATTCTATTCTATTCTATTCTATTCTATTCTATTCCATTCCATATTTTCTATTCTATTCCATTCCATATTTTCTATTCTATTCCATTCCATATTTTCTATTCTATTCTATTCTATTCTATTCTATTCTATTCTATTCTATTCTATTCTATTCTATTCTATTCTATTCTATCCTATCCTATCCTATCCTATCCTATCCTATCCTATCCCATATTTTCTATTCTGTTCTATTCCATTCCATATTTTCTATTCCATTCCATTCCGTATTCTATTCCATTCCATTCCATTCTTGCAAACTTTTCATTACCGAACTAGGTAACACCATCAGTGCTAGAAGGGAGCAGGGCTTGTTCTTATTAATTTAAACTATTTGTTCTCCAAACTCCTGTCAGTTTCCTGCTAAGGCGCCAGCCTCAGAATGCCTGAAATTGTTTTTCACCCATGTGCATTCCGCCCTTTCATCATCAAAGTGATTATGGATTGGTTTATTTTTTATATAAGGTAGCAACTTAGCTCTTCTTCTTCCTTAGCAATAAAATAAAATACAAAAACAAAAACAGACCCTTGTTTTTGTTGTATTCACTCTTGTTGCAGCCAAGTGGCTTTCTGCAAAATTAATTTGGGAATAGCTGCTAAATGAGGTGCCCAGTAATAAGAACGGCAGACCGAGAGAGAATGCAGTTCACAGCTTTTGCTCCTGTTTCTTAATGTCTCTTTTCAGGTGAATTCAGCATTTTCTTGGCATTTAAGACCTCAATTTTACCATCAAGTTTAGACCCGCTCAAGCAAACTGAACGCAAATAGAGCAGAGTGCCTGGAGTTGAAGGAATTGAATTCTGCCTTCGTGGAAAATAAATGACGGGTAGAAAAAAAGAGGCGTTTCGGTATTCGAAATATTAAGCGTGTGCCGAAATTAGTGCTAGGAATGCAAAGGTTTTAACCTCCAGGATATAAAGAAAGACGTTGAGACTCTAGAAAGAGTGCAGAGAAGAGCAACAAAGATGATCTGGGGGCTGGAGGCTAAAACATATAAGGAACGGTTGCTGGAATTGGGTCTGTCTAGTTTAATGAAGAGAAGGACGAGGGGGGACATGATAGCAGTATTCCAGTATCTCAGGGGCTGCCCCAAAGAAGAGGGAGTCAAGCTATTCTCCAAAGCGCCTGAAGGCAGGACGAGAAGCAATGGATGGAAACTAACCAAGAAGAGAAGCAACCTGGAACTAAGGAGAAACTTCCTGACAGTGAGAACAATTAACCAGTGGAACAACCTGCCTCCAGAAGCGGTGAATGCTCCAACACTGGAAGTTTTTAAGAAGAGACTGGACAGCCATTTGTCTGAAATGGTATAGGGTTTCTTGCCTGAGCAGGGGATTGGACTAGATGACCTCCAAGGTCCCTTCCAACTTTATTATTATCTTCCCTCACGCGTGAAAGAGAAATACGCTTTTGAGCTGTCTTTCACAGAAGGGAGGGACGCTGATGGAGGAGGTGCCCCAAAGCCACCCAACCAGCATACGTGCCTAAGATGGAACTGCAATTCCCCGTTGCCTGGTTTTCTAGGCCAGCACCTTAACCGCTAGACCAAACCGGCTTTCAATTTATGCAGTGTAAATCAAGACATTAACAAGTACATTGCATAAGTTGAAAGCCAGTTTGGTTTAGCAGTTAAGGTGCTGGCCTCGAAACCAGGAGACGGTGAGTTCTAGTTCCGCCTTAGGCATGGACGAAAGCTGGTTGGGGGACTTTGGGTCAATCCCCAGGAGGCGGTGAGTTCTAGTTCCGCCGTAGGCATGTAAGCTGGTTGGGCGACTTTAGGTCAATCCCCAGGAGGCGGTGAGTTCTAGTTCCGCCGTAGGCATGTAAGCTGGTTGGGCGACTTTAGGTCAATCCCCAGGAGGCGGTGAGTTCTAGTTCCGCCGTAGGCATGTAAGCTGGTTGGGGGACTTTGGGTCAATCCCCAGGAGGCGGTGAGTTCTAGTTTCGCCGTAGGCATGTAAGCTGGTTGGGTGACTGGGTCAATCCCCAGGAGGCGGTGAGTTCTAGTTCCGCCGTGGGCATGTAAGCTGGTTGGGTGACTTTGGGTCAATCCCCAGAGGCGGTGAATTCTAGTTCCGCCTTAGGCATGAAATCTGGCAGGGTGATTTTCGGCCAATCACCAGGAGGTGAGGAGTTCTAGTTCTGCACGAGGCATGAAAGTCAGCTGGGTGACTCTCTATCACAGTGTTTCTGAACCTTGACCATTTTAAGGCATGTGGACTTCAACTCCCAGAATTCCACAGCCAGCAATGCTGGCTGTGGAATTCTGGGAGTTGAAGTCCACATGCTTTAAAATGGTCAAGGTTGAGAAACAGTGCAGTCTATCAATTGTATGGAGACTGTGAATTCTAGTCCCGCCTTAGCGAAGAGGCCAGCCAGCTGTGTGTGTGCGCGCGCACACACACACACACACACACACACACACACACACATGTTACAATGTCTTACAATTCACTCACTAAATTGTTTTCTTCCCCAAAAAACAGTCTTTTCTTGCCCACACACAGGTATAATTTACAGGCTGGCTCTTGTTTTTTTTTTTGTTTTGTTTTTTTTGAGCGGGGAGGAGGAGAAAGAGTCCCCCCCCCCAAAAAAAACCCATCTTTTAGCCCATGAAATCTACCAGCTTAAATTCGGTCTGTGTGGGAGTGTGTGCTTGTGCGTGTTGTTGCGCTTACACAGCAGGAGATAATCCCCCTCTACAGATAAAACCATTTAGAGATAAAGTAGGCATTCTAAGTATATAAATGTCTCAAGTCTTTAGATGTAGGATTATCTTCGAGTTGCATATTCCATTAGGAAAATGGACTAGCTCTTTCTTTACGCAAGGGTATAAATTTCCCATTGGTTCAAAGCAGCTACTTCGAAGCAAGGCTTCTTTACCGAGAGGGAAACCTCATGGAAAGATGAATTTCAACTATTTCAAGTCCTGGGTGTGTAATTTAAAAAAAAACTGTAGAAGTCAAAAGGAGATCCCATCATATTGGAGGAGATAGAGAAGAATATTTCTTTCAACCTTATGGGTCTTGTTTTATCATCCAATGTCACCCTTCCTTATTCCTACTTTTTCATTTTATTTATTAGATCCCTTCTCTCCTGCTGACTGGCCCAAAGTCACTCAGGGAAGGAGGGAGGGGATGGAGGGAGAGAGGGAGGGAGGAAGGAAGGAGAGAGAGGGAAGAAGGGAAGGAAGGAAGGAAAGAAGAGGAAGGAGGGAAGGAAGGAAACAAAAAGAAAGATAGATATATATAAGAAAGAAATAGAAAGAGAGAAGAAAGAAAGAAAGAAAGAAAGAAAGAAAGAAAGAAAGAAAGAAAGAAAGAAAGAAAGAAAGGAGGAAGGAAGGAAGAAACAAAAAGAAAGAAAAATTGTTTTTTTTTAGTTTAGTTTCTAGGATTTGCTTGAAGAAGTAAAGTGGGTGCAGAATACATGGTTTCTAGTAACGTCAGAACGACAAACCATCCAGGGCTTAAAATTGCTTGAAGGTGGGGGGGGGAGTGAAGGAGACCCTAAATAGAAATACAGGTAGTCCTCAGCTTACGTTCACAACTGAGCCCAGTGTTTCTGTCGCTAAGTGAGACAGTCATTAGGTGAATTTTTCCCCCTTTTATACGATCTTTTGGGCCACAGGAGTTAAGGAAATCTCTGTCATTGTTAAGTTAGTAACAACGGTTGTTAATTGAATCTGGATTCCCCCCCCCCCGTTGACTGTGCTGGCCAGATGGTCATAGAAGAGGATCGGTCACATGACCCTGGGACACGGCCACCGTCATAAATACGAGTCCGTTGCCAAGCGTCACGATTTTTGATCACGTGACCAAGGGGCCCGCTGTGACGGTCGTAAGTGTGAAAATGACCGTAAGTCAGTTTTTTCCAATGCCGTTGTAACTTTGAATCGTCACTAAACAAACAGTTGTAAATTGAGGACTTCTGTTGACGCTCTATTGCCTAAAGGTGAACTATATTATCAGAATTTATTATGGAAACTGACCAAAGAGAGAAGAAAGAAAGGAAGGAAGGGAGGAAGGAAGGAAGGAAGGAAGGAAGGAAGGAAGGAGGGAGGGAGGGAGGGAGGGAGGGAGGGAAGGAAGGGGCAATGGATGCAATCTAAACAAGGAGAGAAGCAACCTGGAATTCAGGAGAAACATCCTTGAGAGGGAGGACAATGAACCAATGGAACAGCTGGCCACCAGAAGTCGTGGCTGCGCCATCCCTGGAGGTTTTTTAAGAAGAGGCTGGATTTGCTCATTTATTGAATATGTGAAACACAAAGCAAAATAGAAATAGGAAATGAAGGAAACGAAAAGGAGAGGGGGAAAAAAGGCGTGAGGTAAAAGGGGGAAAAGGGAAAAAAAAAAAACCACGAAACTTTGACTTTAGTTTTTGTCAATGAGATAGATTTGTCGTTCTAGAAATGGCTGGTTATATATTCAGGTGTATAAGCCAAAATTTAATCTTGTACTGTGCTAAAAAGCGTCAGAAGTCTGTAGAAATATAAAAGCTTTTTGGATTAAGATTTGGTGGAACATTCAAAAGGTTTTCAAGAGAAAGAGAAAGTTTTCACCACAATTATTTTTGTTAGGTATTATTGTGGATTGTGATGCTAAAGAAACTATTTTAATGTTGAATTTTATTACGGCAGCAAGGTTACTGGTTGGGCAATATTGGAGGAAAGCTCCTTTGCCCACTATAGAAGAATGGTCGTTTAAAGTTTCTAATTTAGCAGAAATGGCCAACATTTCTGCTTATTTGAAGGATCATTCACAAGAAAGATACATCTCGGTGTGGAGAAGTTGGATAAATTATGTACAGAATAAATATGGGATTAGAAAGTATCATTTAGTTTTTGAATAACTTGTAGTTTAAAGTGGGAATTGCTTATACTGTATTGTTATTTTTGTTCTTAATTTTTTTTTGAAATTTTCTTGTATTCGAGTTAAAGTATTTTACGGATTTGGTTATTGGTATAGTTCAGGGGTAGGCAACCTTGGCTCTTTTATGACTCGTGGACTTCAACTCCCAGAATTCCTGAGCCGGCTGGCTCAGGAATTCTGGGAGTTGAAGTCCACGAGTCATAAAAGAGCCAAGGTTGCCTACCCCTGGTATAGTTGGATAAGCTTAGTTAGAATTTGTTTGCTTATTTGTAACCCTGTAATCAGCTCTGGGAAGTGAGGGGGGGGGTTAGGGTTAGGGTGGGGGGGAGGGAGGGATATTGTATTGTAATAAAATGGAAAAGTTGAAGAAAAAAAAAAAGAGCCAGAAGTCAACGCCTTTTTCCCCGCCTTTTTTCCCCTTGTACCAAACCCTTTCTTCTCCCCTCCCCTTTTCCTTCCCTTCATTTCCGATTTCTATTTCGCTTTGTATTTTACGTATTAAATAAATAAGCCAATAAGAAGAGACTGGACAACCGTTCGTCTGAAGAGGGGGCTGGACTAGAAGACCTCCAAGGGCCCTTTCCAGCTCTGCGGTTCTTTCGTCTCTAAATCTGCAGGCTTGTAAAACGCCAGAAAGACCCATCCGCTGAGTTGCTATGGATAGGTGTGTGGACCCCCCCATTTTTTAAGGGAAGAAGAAATGACTTTTGATGGTTCAAAAGCAGAAGGAGAACGTTGTTTGAGGCTGCTGGCCGAGGCGTCTTCCCTTGACCATTTCTGGCGGCTTCACTGGGGTTACTCAACAAACAAGCATCACCAAGAGTTGACATTTCAACCAGTTATAAATAGCATGTCCTTAAGGGCATTCCTTTTACTCACTGTTTATAGCCTCTAAGTGATTCCTCCATTTAAAGATGAGGAGGAGGGGAGGAGGAGGAGAGGGGTAGAACGAATATTAGAATAGAGCTGGAAGGGACCTTGGAGGTCATCTAGTCCAACCCCCTGCTCAGGCTGGAAACCCTATACCATTTCGGACAAAGGGCTGTCCAGTCTCTTCTTAAAAACGTCCAGTGTTGGAGCACCCACAACTTCTGGAGGCAGGTTGTTCCACTGATTAATTGCTCTGACTGTTAGGAAGAGGAGGAGGAGGAGAAGGAGAATGAAAAAAAGAAGAGGAGATGAAGAAGAATGTCAAAGAAGAAGAAGAAGAAGAAGAAGAAGAAGAAGAAGAAGAAGAAGAAGAAGAAGAAGAAGAAGAAGAAGAGGAGGAGGGGGAGGAGGAGGAGGAGGAAGAGATGAAGAAGAATGTCGAAGAAGAACAAGAATGTCGAAGAAGAATGTCAAAGAAGAAGAAGAGGAGGAGGAGGAGGATGAGATGAAGAAGAATGTCAAAGAAGAATATCGAAGAAGAAGAAGAAGAAGGAGGAGGAGGAGGAGGAGGAGGAGAAGAAGAAGACCAGCCTGGGGAACTAGGAACTGGCTTTGAAGCGTTTGCCCCAAGCCAGAGACCACACCATGGAAACACACAGCTGTAAGACAAGAGAGCAGATGCTTGAGAACGGAAATCCAGGGTTTTTGAGAAACTGTGGGCGGTTGAGAACAGAAGATGTTGAAGCCAGAGAGGGAACATCTGTCTATCACGTTTCGGGCCACCAGATCAGATTTGGGCTCCTTGTCTTAAATCATGAGAAAGCCGCCTCTGTTTGTAATGTGCTTGAATTTCTCTCTCTCTCTCTCTCTCTCTCTCTTAAATAATAATAATAATAATAATAATAATAATAAGAAGAAGAAGAAGAAGAAGAAGAAGAAGAAGAAGAAGAAGAAGAAGAAGAAGAAGTGCCTTGAGTGCAATCGCAAAACAACTGGAGCACCAATTGGACACCATCATCGGCATTGACAAATTCACTATTAGTCAATTGCAAAAGGCGGCCTTACTAGGAACTGCTTCCATCCTGCAACGATATCTGTGATACCATCAAACATCCACATCTGCCTATCCCAGGTCCTGGGTAAGGACTCGATAGGTAGACAAAATGCCAAATCCAGTCTGAACATCTGGCTGACTGTGCGATGATCCATAATAATAATGATGATGATGATGATGTTGTTGGAAAGGACCTTAGAGGTCATCTAGTCCAACCCCCTGCTCAGGCAGAAAACCCTACCATACACTTAAGATGGTTGCAGCATCCCCACGGCCACACAATCCAAATTCAGACGCTTGGCAGCTGACTTGTATTTATGACAGTTGCAGTGTCCCCGGGGGTCACGAGATCCGCTTTTATGACCTTCCGACAAGCAAAGTCAATGGGGGATGCCAAATTCCCTTAACAACCATGTTACTAACTTAACAACCGCAGTGATTCCCTGAAATGGTATAGGGTTTCCCTCCAAGGTACCTTCCAACTTGGTTATTCCATTCCATATTCCAATAACTAAACTATTCTATTCTATTCTATTCTATTCTATTCCATTCTATTCCATTCCATTCCATTCCATATTTTCTATTCTATTCTATTCTATTCCATTCCATTCCATTCCATTCCATTCCATATTTTCTATTCTATTCTATTCTATTCTATTCTATTCTATTCTATTCTATTCTATTCCATTCTATTCCATTCCATTCCATTCCATATTTTCTATTCTATTCTATTCTATTCTATTCTATTCTATTCTATTCTATTCTATTCTATTCTATTCCATTCTATTCCATTCCATTCCATATTTTCTATTCTATTCTATTCTATTCCATTCTATTCCATTCCATTCCATTCCATTCCATATTTTCTATTCTATTCTATTCTATTCTATTCTATTCTATTCTATTCTATTCTATTCTATTCTATTCCATTCCATTCCATATTTTCTATTCTATTCTATTCTATTCTATTCTATTCTATTCTATTCCATTCCATTCCATTCCATATTTTCTATTCTATTCTATTCTATTCTATTCTATTCTATTCTATTCTATTCTATTCCATTCCATATTTTCTATTCTATTCTATTCTATTCTATTCTATTCTATTCTATTCTATTCTATTCTATTCTATTCTATTCCATTCCATTACATATTTTCTATTCTCTTCTCTTCTATTCTATTCTATTCTATTCTATTCTATTCTATTCTATTCTATTCTATTCTATTCTATTCTATTCTATTCTATTCTATTCTATTCTATGAAGTTAAAAGTTGAAGAGTATCTGTGAGGGCGCTTGTTAGGCACATTAAATGTGAGATGCAACAACAAGCCCTGCCTCTTTCCGTTCCTGATTCGTTATCTGAGGTTGTGGCTTAAGCATCTAATCCTACTTAAAAGTTCAGTCATGCACGCCTATTTGAAATGGAAAACAAAAAGAGAAAAACAGAAGCAAAGAGAAAAAGGAAGTTGACAGCAAAGATCAACTAATAATATTCATCCCCAGCACGTCAGCTGAACTGAACTGAAGGACCCAGATGCTTCGCTTTCTTGATTAACAAATACAGGGCAGTCCTCAGCTTATGACGAATGTAAAAAAGATGTCGAGACTCTGGAAAGAATGCAGAGAAGAGCAAGAAAGATGATAAGGGACTGGAGGCTAAAGCATATAAGGAACGGTTGCTGGAATTGGGTACGTCTAGTTTAATGAAGAGAAGGACGAGGGGGGACATGATAGCAGCCTTCCAGTACCTCAGGGGTTGCCCCAAAGAAGAGGGAGTCAAGCTATTCTCCAAAACCCCTGAAGGCAGGACAAGAAGCAACAGATGAAAACTCTTCAAGGAGAGAAGCAACCTGGAATTAAGTAGAAATTTTCTAACAGAACAATTAACCAGTGGAACAACCTGCCTCCAGAAGCTGTGAATGCTCCAACACTGGAAGTTTTTAGGAAGAAACTGGGAGAGCCATTTCTCTGAAACGATATAGGGTTTCCTGCCTGAGCAGGAGGTTGGACTAGATGACCTCCAAGGTCCCTTCCAACTTTATCATTATTATTATTGTTGTTGTTTTGTTGTTGTTATTAAAATGCTATGGGAAGGCTTTATCGGAATAGAGTAGAATAACAGAATTGGAAGGCACCTTGGAGGTCATCTAGTCCAACCCCCTGCTCAGGCAGGAAACCCTATACCATTTCAGACAAATGGCTGTCCAGTCTCTTCTTAAAAACTTTCAGTGTTGAGCACCTACAACTTCTGGAGGCAGGTTGTTCCACTGATTAATTATTCTCACTGTCAGGAAATTTCTCCTTAGTTCTAGGTTGCTTCTCTCCTTGATAAAGCCAACATCGTCCAAGCTTATTATGTTCAGCGATTGATTGATTTATGTCCTGCCTTTATTATTTTTACAAAGAACTCCAGGCAGCAAACACATAGCCTTCTTCTTCCTAGCTTCCCCAAAACAATAACCCGGTAAAGGTGGCAGGTTGAGAGACTGTGAAGGGCCCAAAGTCTTGGATGCCTTGGTAAGGCCACACTCGGAATCCTGCATCCAGTTTTGGTCACCGCAATGCAAAAAAGATGCTGAGACTGTAGAAAGAGTACAGAGAAGAGCAACAAAGAGGATCAGGGGACTGGAGGCTAAAGCACATAAGGATCGGCTGCTGGAATTGGGCATGTCTAGCTTAACAAAGAGAAGGATGAGGGGGGACAGAATAGCAGTCTTCCAGTATCTCAGGGGCTGTCCCAAAGAAGAGGGAGTCAAGCTATTTTCCAAGGCGCCTGAAGGCAGGACAAGAAGCAACGGGTGGAAACTAAGCAAGGAGAGAAGCAACCTGGAACTAAGGAGAAATTTCCTGACAGTGAGAACAATCAGTGGAACTCCTTGCCTCCAGAAGCGGTGAATGCTCCAACACTGGAAGTTTTTAAGAAGAGACTGGACAGCCATTTGTCCGAAATGGTGTAGGGTTTCCTGCCTGAGCAGGGGGTTGGACTAGATGACCTCCAAGGTCCCTTCCAACTTTATAATTATTATTGTTGTTGTTGTTATTCAGTAGCAACAGACCACGATTGATGCTAAACCCGGACAGGGCTTTGCAGAAAATCTCCTGACTTCCCACAGTGAGAAACACCCCAACTTAACCAAACCCATTTTTTTGCAATATGTGAGACCAAGTGAAGCTTGACTGAAAGCAACTGTTGGATTTCAGCACCTACATGAAAAGGCTAAGTGGTTTGTGCAAGGGAGGCTGGGTTGTTGAAACCGTAGACCCTCCTTTCACAAAAAAAAAAAAAAGAGGCCATTTATGAGGGTCTGTTTTACATCAGAAGGGGTTACAAAGAAGTTTTTCCCAGCTTCAGAGAATAGATTTCCTGTGGTTAAGAGAGGAAGTAAAAACTAAACAACTCAGAACAGAAAGAAAAAAAAGAGAGAAAAAAAAAAAAAACCAAGGGTCAGGATTGCAGCTTAAAAGGTTCTCAAATTCTCCCAATTTCACAAGACATCTCTGGACGGTGGGGACACACAACCACAATAATCTAAGGGGTACAATACAAATTCCAAGGTGGTTGGGTGGGAAAAAAAAAATCAAGTTTTAATTCCTCCGAGATGTTGAACGAACAAGCCAAACAGCTTTAAATGAGCTAACACAAAATTTTGAGGCACACAACATGGTATTTGACATAATAATAATAATAATAATAATAATAATAATAATAATGATAATGATAATAATAAGAGGAGGAGGAGGAGGAGAAAGAAGAGGAGGAGGAGGAGGAGGAGGAGGAGAAGAAGAAGAAGAAGAAGAAGAAGAAGAAGAGGAGGAGGAGGAGGAGGAGGAGGAAGAGGAGAAGAAGAAGAAGGAGAAGGTGGAGAAGGAGGAGGAGGAGAAGAAGTTGTAAGGGACCCTGGAGGTCATCTAGTCCCACCCTCTGATCAGGCAGGAAACCCTATACCATTTCAGACAAATGGCTGTCCAGTCTCTTCTTAAAAACTTCCAGTGTTGGAGCATTAACAACTTCTGGAGGCAGGTTGTTCCACTGATTAATAGAATAGAATAGAATAGAATAGAACAGAATAGAATAGAATAGAGTTGGAAGGGACCTTGGAGGTCATCTAGTCCAACCCCCTGCTCAGGCAGGAAACCCTATACCATTTGAGAGAAATGGCTGTCCAGTCTCTTCTTAAAAACTTCCAGCGTTGGAGCATTCACTGCTTCTGGAGGCAGGTCGTTCCACTGGTTAATTATTCAAACCGTCAGGAAATATGTGCAGGATACAGAAATACGCAGAAGAGGAAGTTGAAATGTGAGACGGAGTTGGGATCTGCAGAAATCCACCCTTAGGAGAAGATTCCTAACACACCTTTTCAAGCTTCAACGACAACTAGTCTCTCCGCACCCAGGGCCCGGGTTCTCCAGCTTTTTCACTGCTCATCAAAAGAAACCGGTACAATTGGGCTGCGGAAGGAAGGAAGGGACAGAAAGCGGAATCCTCCCATCTGTGGTGCAAAACTCCGTGTGTCTCTCTGTGTGTGTGTGTCTTCAGTGGCACGTTGTCGTGATTGTTTCTGCAGCTTTCTGAAAACCTTAAGGAGAAAGGCCACCCAGGCAAAAAGGTCCAGAGAAGGATTTCCAAAGGCGATGACTCCAATCCAATGATTGTCCAAGTTCTGTGGGTGGCTAAAACTATTTTAGGAACATATTGGAGAAGCTCCAGTCATCGGAGGGTCAAAAAGCACAAGATGATACTGAAACATCCCCCCCCCCAGTTCTACCTGTGACACATGAATTCAAAATACAGTGGAGCTTAATTCCCACGGACTTCCTGTAAGAAATCTCTTGCTATTGATATCACTGAGATGTCTATCTGTCTATGTTTATCTATCTTTCCCTGTCTCTCTTTATCTTTATTTCTCTCTCTGTCTGTCTCTCTCTTTTACTTCTCTCTCATCTGTCTCTATCTCCTCTCTCTCACTCTCTTACCCTACCTATTTTTAATCTATCTTTCCCAGTCTCTCTCTCTCTCTCTAATATATACACACGCATATATGTCTGTCTGTCTGTCTGTCTGCCTGTCTTTGGTTATTCGGATTTTCTCCCGCGTAAAATTGGAAGTGTCTTGGCGACGTTTCGACGAAGTCCCATTCGTCATCTTCAAGCTGGTGTTTTTGGCTTCGTGCTTCTAGGAGCATGTATATGTATATACATTGCTCCTAGAAGCACGAAGCCGAAAGCACCAGCCTGAAGATGACGAATGAGACTTCGTCGAAACGTCGCCAAGACACTTCCAATTTTACGTGGGAGAAAACCCAAATAACCAAAGACCTACACACACACACATATATACACACACACACACACACACACATATACATACATATACATACACACACACACGTATGTCTGTCTGTCTGCCTGCCTATCTATTTTATTTATCTTTCTCTCTCTATCTTTAGTTTTATTTCTCTCTGTGTGTCTATATCTACATATCTATCTATCTATCTATCTATCTATCTATCTATCTATCTATCTATCTATCTATCTATCTATCTATCTATCATCTGTCTGTCTATCTTTTTATCTCTTTTCTTGTCATCTATCTCTATCTTCTCTCTCTACCTACCTACCTACCAACCTACCTACCCACCCACCTATCAACTATTTATCTACTATCTATAAATCAGCTATGTATCATCTACCTATCAGTCTATCAGTCTCTGTCTATTTCTCTCTCTGTAATTTAGAAACCAACAATCACCCTGACATTTATTTATCTTTCCAAAATATTCTTAACCTCATATAGAGACTACATGTCAAAAGTGTGTTGGACAGAACATCATTTTTAAGGAATTATTCTAAGGAAACTGACAAATTTCCTTAAACCATACTATAGTTATCACTGGGGTTCCAGATTGCATGATCTGTTGAGTTGTTTTCTTACACTGTTCTGCTGTTTTTGTGTGATACACTGATTTATTTTTAACTGAACTGTGATTTATTCCATTCATTCAGTTTCCAAGGTAGGGAAAACCCACTAAACCATGCATCTAACCACATTGTTTGGGATAACAAGAGTATTCTGGCTAAAAGGTAGTTTCCTAGTTTGTTATTTAGCACAGCTGCAAACAATCCATTGAGTGGGTTCACTAGAGTCACCAAAGGTACTGCATGTTTCAACATTATGCTGTATTAAATGACAAACAGTCTTGATGTTTCTGAAAAACAAAATGTGTTCATGAACGCTAGGCCATATCCAAATGCTAAAGCAGACGGCCAGAACTACGAAAGGAGTTAAATAAATATAAATAAAACAAGAGAAAAGGAGGAGGTTTTTGCACAGATGAGCTATAAACTCAATTTGGGTTAAGAAAAAAAAAAAAGAATGAACTAGTTTGTCCTTTTCACTACATTAGTGCAGAAGGTCTATTTGTAGTGCTGAAGCAAAAATAAATAATTTTGGAGATTTTGGCTAATTTACGAGCCCTGCTGCTAAATGCAACTGCAAAGTCCTATGTGTTTTTAATGCCCTATATCTCCTTTCATTAACACACACACACACACACACACAATCATTTTCTAAAGTGGATTCCGCATTTTATCTATTTCTTACTAAAATCTACCTCGCACCCTTTACAAAGAGCAGGAGATTATTATTAGTAAACTAATAATCGACAAAATAAAAATGTTAGTGTGAAAAACCCCTAGGTACTATAAATCAATACATCAAACAAATATATGTTCAAATCCAGAAAACCCTTAAAACAGGGGTCTTCATATTTGGCCCTTTGATGACTTGTGGACTTCAACTGCCAGAATTCCTCAGCCATAGTGCCTGGCTGAGGAATTCTGGGAGTTGAAGTCCACAAGTCATCAAAGGACCAAGTTTGAAGGCCCCTGCATTACGTGATGCCACAAGGTAGAAGAGCAGGTTGGGGACAAAGCATAGCTGGCTGAGGAATTCTGGGAGTTGAAGTCCACACCTCTTAAAATGGCCGAGGTTGAGAAACACTGGTTTAGCTCTTTCTGAGTTAGCATTATTTCCCCCTCACATTATGTCAGGGGTCTTCCAACTTGGCCCTTTTATGACTGGTGGACTTCAACTCCCAGCATGCCTGGCTAAGGAATTCTGGGAGTTGAAGTCCACACATCATAAAAGGGTCACGTTTGAAGACCTATGCCTTAAAACCTCTATCTGAAATCCAAGACAAATGTCGGGAGGATCTAGTTTATAGAAATACCATTCATGTTACAGATAATCCTTCACTTATGACCACAAGGGAACCCCCACATTTCTGTTGCTAAGCGAGGCAGTTGTTAAGTGAGCTTTGCCCCTTTGTACGACTTTTCTTGCCACCGTCATTAAGCAGATAACTACAGCTGTTAATTGAATCACACGGTTGTTAAGTGAGTCTGGCTTTGCCACTGACCTTTGCTTGTCAGAAAGTCCCAAAAGGGGATCACGTGACCTGGGGACTCTGCAACCGTCGTAAATATGAGCCAGTTGCCACAAGTCTGAATTTCAATTTTGACCATGGGGATGCTGCAACGATTGTAAGTGTGGAAAACGGTCATAAAGTCCCTTTTTCCAGTGCTGTTTAAAGGGTCGCTAAGCAAACTGCTGTAAGGTGAGGACTGCCTGTTAAGTCAATGGATGCTGTCTCTATTCCATTGTCCCGACTTTTCCCACCTGTCTTGTTTTTCCTGTATATTATTTATTCTCCTTAAAGACAACAAAGGGTCCCTATGGTATTCTAGATTTATCCTTTCATAAACGCCGGCTTCTTGATGTCATTCAATAACTGACAACTCGCAGTATCGTTGCCGGCGACAGGTAGCACACATTTATTGATCAAATGAGTTGTCTATAAGAAGAATCGTTTAGTGAGTGTTAGGAAGCAACTTTGCAACTGCCGTTCACAGACCTTCAACATCTCCTGTGGATACTTCAGACAGGAGCCCTGCATTCCTTTAAGTGAGTCTCTGATCGCATCTGCGTTATTCTTTCTATATCCAACGTTGCAGCCTCGTAAATAAACGGGAAATAAGCAAGTCGATGAAAAAGTCAAACCTTCCTTCCCCCTTCCTGTTTCCTTCCTTCTTTCCTTCCTCTCTCCCATTTGATCTTCCTTCCTTCCTTCTTTCATTTGTTTGATATTTCTTCCCTCCTTCCTTCCTTCCTTCCTTCCTTCCTTCCTTCCTTCCTTCCTTCCTTCCTTTCCTTCCGTTTAACCCATCCTTCCTTCCTCCCTTTCATCCTTCCGACCTGCCTCCCTCATTTGACTTCCTTCTTCCTGCCTTCCCTCTCATTTGACTCTTTCTTGTTTCCTTCCTTTCTTCCTTTTCCTTCCTTCCTCCTTCCCATTTGACCCTTCCTTCGTCCCCTCCTTCCTTCCTCCCTCCCATTTGATCCTTCCTTCCTCCCTCCCTCATTTCACTTCTTCCTTCCTGCCTTCTTTCCTTTCTTCCTTCCATTTGACTCTTCCTTCTATTTCCTTCCTTGCTTCCTTTTGTTTCCTTCCTTCTTCCCATTTGATCCTTCCTTCCTTCTGTTTCCTTCCTTCTTCCCATTTGATCCTTCCTTCCTTCTTCCCATTTGATCCTTCCTTCCTTCTGTTTCCTTCCTTCTTCCCATTTGATCCTTCCTTCCTTCCTTCCTTCCTTCCTTCCTTCCTTCCTTCCTTCCTTCCTTCCTTCCGTTTCCTTTCTTCTCCCCATTTGATCCTTCCTTCCTTCTTTTCTCCCTCCCTTCCATCCATGCTCTCCTCCTTCCCTCCCTTCCTTTTCCCCCTTCCTTCCTTCCTTCCTTCCTTCCTTCCTTCCTTCCTTCCTTCCTTCCTTCCTTCCTTCCTTCCTTCCTTCCTTCCTTCCTTCCACAAAACAATGCATGTTCAATGAACACAGATTTTTTTTTAATGGAGGGGGGTGGCGGGGGTGAGAGAGAAAGAAAGGTGAATAGGAAAGTTAACACAGCTGGGAGCAGAACTGAACCTTCCAAGGAGGACATCTTGATGACTGGAACCCAGAGGAACACCCCATATATTCTAACATTTTTTTTTAAATTTATTCTAATGGCCCAAGCAGGAAATGAGCAAAAGACCCTCAAAATTTGCCAAAAAAGAAAAAGAAAAATCAATGCAGAAGCTGAATAAAGCCAGAACAATGAGAAAGAGAAAGAGAAAGAAGAGAGAGAGAGAAAGAGAGAGAGAAAGAGAAGAGTAAGAGAGCAAGAGAGCGAAAGAGAAGAGACAGCAAGAGAGCAAGAGAGAAAGAAAAGAGAAAGAGAGAAAGAGGAGAGCAAGAGAGCAAGAGAGCAAGAGAGAGAGAAAGAAGAGAAAGAAGAGAAAGAGAGAAAGAGAAGAGAAAGAGAGAGTAAGAGAGAGAGAAAGAGAAAGAGAAAGAGAGAGAGAGAGAGAGAGAGAGAAAGAGAAAGAGAGAGAGAAAGAGAAAGGAGAGAGAGAGAGAGGGAGAGAGAGAGAAGAGGGATGCACTATAAAATGAATATTCAGGATACACCAAGGCAGTGAGCCCAGGCAGAGTCCAACTTTGATTGCAATAAACAAAACAGTGGCAGCCTCTGCAAATGGCAAACTCATTAGCCTGATTACAGATGATGGGGAATCTGGGATGCTGACCATGCTCTCCCCGGCAATGGTTGAGGTACCACTTAATTTGTTCATCCCTCCTTCCACTGATTGCTCTTTTTCTCCTGTCTCCAGGGGTTTCCCTCAAAGCAGCAGAGAAGCCTTTGTTGAGACGGGGAAGGGCGTTAGGCCAGCTGCCGTTTAACACCCCTCCCCTTCAATCTCCCATCTTCAACCGTCAAGTAGGTCATTGCTAAAAATTATGGACCAGAAGATCTAGCTGGCATCTTTTCGAACCCTCCTCTGGATCAGGGATGGCGGACCTTTTAGAGACCGAGTGCCCAAACTGCAACCCAAAACCCACTTATGCATCGTCGGGTGCCGGGTGGGCGTGGCCCACTGGGTGGGTGTGGCGGTCATGGCATCGGGGTAGGCGTGGCCAGCTCGATGGTGCTCATGGGGAGGGATGCCTGTGGGGGCAGAGTTGGGGGAGATCCAGTGGGGTCTCTGGCAGGTGGGGCGGTGGGCAGGAGGCTCACAAGTCAAGGGGTGCCACAGGGTAAGGCAGTGTTTCCCAAACTTGACAATTTTAAGGCATGAGGACTTCAACTCCCAGAATTCCACAGCCAGCAACGCTGGCTGTGGAATTCTGGGAGTTGAAGTCCACATGCCTTAAAATTGTCAAGTTTGGGAAACACTGGGGTAAGGTGAGGCAGGGGCCGGGGTGGCTGCTGCCTGACACCATCGTCCCCCGCACACAGAGGCCAGGGAGCACATGGGTGCTGGGATGCATCCGGCCACGTGGGACCATGGCGAGTTAGCGGGCGGCTGGTTGAAGAGGGGCAGTTGCCATCTCCGGGGCATGGTGCGCGTGCCCACAGAGAGGGCTCTGAGTGCCACCTCTGGCACGGATGCCATAGGTTGGCCACCACTGCTACAGATAGAAGGAGACTTCTAGAAATAAGGAGACATTTCCTGACCGGCAGTGTGTGTGTGTGTGTGTGTGTGTGCGCGCGCAGCCCCGGGAACGATTAGCCAGTGGAACAGCTTGCTTCCAGAAGTTGTGGAGGCAGACTGGGAAACCATTTGTCTGAAATGGTATATCGGGTCTCCTGCTTGAGCAGGGGGTTCAACTGGATGACCTCCAAGGTCCCTTCCAACGCTGCTCTTCTGTAATTTGTTATCCTCAACACACCTACCTACACACAAACACACACACATATACACACAGAGTAGGATTCTTCACCTTCTTTTCCAACATAGGAGCACTTAACCATCCACAAATTGCAAAGAAGAAGGAAGAAAACACGATTTTGTGTGTTCCCCAGGAGCTGTGGAAATGGCAACTGATCTGGAAAGTCTAAAAGTGGACAGAGCAGTTCAAGTAGGATTGGGCTATCAATGTCTACAAATATGGCCGGGTGTTTATGTAGCTCAGGGTTGAACCGAGGGGGGTCCTTGGTGCTCTCCTGAGCTTGGCTGTTTTCCGGCAGACGTTTCAATACCCAACTAGCTAACATCATCAGTGTTAGTACAGTGATGATGTTACCTCAGGGGTCTTCAAACTTGGCAACTTTAAGATTTGTGGACTTCAACTCCCAGAATTCCTCAGCCAGCGTGCCTGGCTGAGGAATTCTGGGAGTTGAAGTCCACCAGTCATAAAAGGGCCAAGTTGGAAGACCCCTGGTCTGGATCCAAGCCCACAGTTTCATCAAAATGGCCGACTGAGGAATTCTGGGAGTTGAAGTCCACCAGTCATAAAAGGGCCAGGTTTGAAGACCCCTGGTCTGGATCCAAGCCTGCAGTTTCATCAAAATGGCCGACTGAGGAATTCTGGGAGTTGAAGTCCACCAGTCATAAAAGGGCCGAGTTTGAAGGCCCCTGGTCTGGATCCAAGCCCGCAGTTTCATCAAAATGGCCGACTGAGGAATTCTGGGAGTTGAAGTCCACAAGTCATAAAAGGGCCAAGTTTGAAGACCCCTGGTCTGGATCCAAGCCCGCAGTTTCGTCAAAATGGCCGACTAATTCTGGGAGTTGAACTCCACCAGTCATAAAAGGGCCAAGTTTGAAGACCCCTGGTCTGGATCCAAGCCCGCAGTTTCCTCAAAATGGCCGACTGAGGAATTCTGGGTGTTGAAATCCACTAGTCATAGAAGGGCCAAATTGGAAGACCCCTGGTCTGGATCCAAGCCTGCAGTGTCATCAAAATGGGCCGACTGAGGAATTCTGGGAGTTGAAGTCCACAAGTCATAAAAGGGCCAAGTTTGAAGACCCCTGTGTTACCTAGTTGTGTAATTGAAGCATCTGCAAGAGAACAACCAAGTTCAAAACAGCATCGAGGACCCCCCAACAGATGCTATTTGATATCTCCTGAATCACAGACAGGGCTTCCTCTAGTTACAACCCCAATTACAAGTCCAAAATTTCTGGTTACTAAGCAAGACAGCTGTTAAGTGAATTTTGCCCCATTTTATGAGCTATCTTTCAATTGTCTAATGCAGCGGTAGGCAACCTCGGCTCTTTTATGACTCGTGGACTTCAACTCCCAGAATTCCTGAGCCAGCCATTCTGAGAGGAAAGGGAGAGGTTTCCAAGCTGAGCCCTGCTGGCTGAGGGATTCTGGGAGTTGAAGTCCACGAGTCATAAAAGAGCCAAGGTTGCCTACCTCTGATCTAGTGGTTGCCATTTTTGACCCATAGAGGTATTTTAGAAAATATTTTGTCCCGGTCGTTAAATGAATCCCTCCATCAGTAAGCAAATCCAGCTTCTCAGTTGGCTACTCACAAAGAAAGTCAACGGGAAGCTGGATTTGCTTACTGACAGTGTGATTCGGTTAACAACTGGGGCAAAATGGTTTCTAAAATTGTGTGCGACTCACTTAATAACCAGGTCCCTTCGTGATGTATTCCCAGTCAGAACTGTTTCCGTAAATCAAGGACTATGTTACAATCTGCTTTTCCTTAGCCTTAGAGTCCTCATTTACATTGGACTCCTTTCGTTTTAATGTTTGTATTGCCACAATTAAAAAAAAAATATCCTTCTGCTTCCTCGTTTTTCTTCCTTAAACTCCTGCCAGAAACAATTCTAAGTCTTGGAGCACCTTAATGACTAATAAGTACATAAATTGGGCAGAATTCCACAAAAACATATGCCAATGTCCAGCATTTATTTTTAGTCCACGGATATTATTACGCCTGCAGCCAAAATCCTATACAGTTTGATTATTTCCAGCAACTCACGCAGGAAAGCCAAAATCTCACAAATGAAGCCTCGTCCGTTAGGAAATGTTAATATACTTATCGTTAATGTTAACAGGTTTATGGATTATTTGCTGTGCTGTGTCTTGAACGTAACTCAAAACTTTTTTTTGCATGCAACTGTGAGAAAGAAGCACTCTGCATGTAATTTACGACCGGTCACCTAGCAATCATATGAAGTTATGACAGATCTGAAAAAGGGGACTTGTCATTCAGAACAGATTTCTGATGGTTGCCCCCCCCGCCCGCAAGTCACATGACTGCACGCCAGGTGCTCCGCAACCTGCCCACATTTATTTACCAGGCCATATATATCCAATAAACAGTACGTTTTTCAGAAATGAAAATGATCCTGGAGTTTTATTCAGATACTTCAGGTGGAAGTTGACACCTCCTACTTGAAAAGGGGTGGTGGTGGTGGTGGACTAGAGCAGGGCTTTTCAACCAGGGATACGGGTACCACCTGTGGTACATTGGCACCTGGCAGGTGGTACGCGAGCATCCTAGAAAAGGGGTAGCGGGAGAGGGGAATGAGCTGAACCGGTGGCAGCACCACACAAGCCTGAGTGAGAGACGGCTGGAGCTGCAAGGCTGTCAGGGCTGAGCGGAAGCACCAGGATCAGTGCCACTTTCCAGCTGATCGGCGTTTCTTCGGGGCTGTCAGGGCTCAGTGGCAGCACCAGGCTCCAGCTGGAGCTCGGCGTTGATCCTGGCACTTCTGCTGAGCCCAGAAGAAGCGCCGATCAGCTGGAATGTTGCAGCCTCTCCAGGGTCTTGTGATTTACATCCAGATGCTTGGCAACTGATTCATATTTATGACGGTCACAGTGTCCCAGGGTCATGTGAAGTGATCAAAACCTGCTGCAACCACCCAGCAGACGGGGGGAATAAAAACCAAACACCCCCCCACCCCACACCCACTGCCAATCCTCAACAGAAATGCTCACAACAATGAAAACCTCAGACAGGAGGAAGAGCGCGGCCGGGTGGGCAGGCAGGTGTCTTGCTTGGCTATGGCTTGGGGGCACTTTTTTCAGTGCCACTATAACTTCAAACAGTCACTAAGCGAACTGTTGTAAGTTGAGGACTACCTGTACTTTATTACTTTTTTCCTTTTTGGGGGGGGGGGGTCATCAGGTTTTTGATACCTTGCTAGGCGACTGGTGGTACTCGGATATTGCCATATCCTAAAAGTGGTATAATGGGTGAAAAGGTTGAAAAGCCCTGCTCTAGGCCAGGGGGTCCCCAATATTTCTGGCTTGGTGGAGCGGTGGGAGGGAAGAGGAGGGACGGTTTGCGGGCCCCACATGCGCAAATGCAACTTTATATACGCCTGCTGCTCACACAAATGCAGCTCCGTGCACCAGCGCGAGCACCCGGCGCCCCTGCAAATGGAGCCGTGCGCCGCTGCTTGCAAAGCCCGGTTCTGAACTGGCTGCAACCCAGCAGTGGACTGTGGACCGGAGGTTGGGGACCCCCCTTGGCCTAGAAGACCTCCGACATCCGTCCCTTCCAACGCTGTTGTTTTGTTATCCTGTCAAGTCACACCAGGAGGTCCTCTGTGGTGTATCTGTCCATCCACGCTCAACGAAAACCGGACCCTCCCCACAGGAAGGCGAGTCGAAAGCCTCTCTGGGTCTGAAGCGTCTCTCTCTCTCTCTCTCTTTCTCTCTCTCTCTTTCTCTCTCTCTCTCTTTCTCTCTCTCTCTCTCTCTTTCTCTCTCTCTCTCTTTCTCTCTCTCTCTTTCTCTCTCTTTCTCTCTCTCTCTCTTTTTCTCTTTCTCTTTCTCTCTCTCTCTCTTTCTCTCTCTCTCTCTCTCCTCTCTCTCTCTCTCTCTCTCTCTCTCTCTCCTCTCTCTCTCTTGCTGTGAAGCATCTGTGATAGTGTCTCTCTTCCTCTGCGCCTCTTCTCAAAGGTTACGCCCGGGAGGGTACTGCACATCTAACAGCTGTGAAGTCAAAGGCTTTCCACGGTCGGAAAAGAGAGGCAGAGAGAGAGGAAAGGAGGCGCTCTCGGTTGTACCCGACTCTGATGTCTGACCAGCTCTGTTTAGACACACAGATCGATCGCAACAGCAACGCTTCTATTTCCAGGGCATAGTCATCTATCAGAGGGAATTGATTATTTGGGGAGCTCACCCTGCATTGACATTTGATAGCAACCGAGTCAGGAGGAGAAGGGAGGAAGGAGGAAGGGGGGGGGAAGCCCTCAGGCCTCCATCAAGCCAAGAGCTGGCCGGGCTCGGGTTTCCATGGCCTAGATGCCATTCCTCATCTGTTTATTAATCTATTTATACCTTGCCGTGTCTCCCTAGCACGTACATGTTTTTTTTCCCCCTCATGAAGGGGTGGGGGAAATCTGTTTCTTTGAAGAAAGAGGGAAAGAGTAAAGGCCGTCAATGAGATGTCAGCCAAGGTGCAAAAAGGAGAGATCAGTGAATATTATGACCACGATTGTGGGGTTTATGGGGAGGAGGAGAGGAAGAGGAGGAGGACTGTGGGGATCCTTGATGGTCTCTGACCTCGGTTGTTTCCTTACAGACCCAACTAAGTAACATCATCACTGCTAAAAGAGAGTGGTGTTTATAGAGAGGAGGAGGAGGACAACGACAGTGACAACACATTTTGGGACTCTGGTGTTTTCTTGCAGATGTTTCATTGCCCAGACTAGGTACCTCATCAGTGGTTGAAGGGGAGGGGGGTTTGAAGGGAGGAGGAGGAGGAGGATTGTGGAGTCCTTGCTGCTCTCTGAGCTTGGTGGTTTCCTTGCAGACATTTCATGACCCAACTAGGTAACATCATCAGTGCTAGAAAGGAGTGAGATTTGTGAGAGAGGAGGAGGAGGAGGGAGGGAGGGAGGAGGAGGAGATGAGTGTGAGGTCCTGGTGCTCTCTGAGCTTGGTGGTTTCCTTGCAGACGTTTCATGACCCCAACTAGGTAACATCATCAGTGCTAGAAAGGAGTGAGATTTGTGGAGAGGAGGAGGAGGAGGAGGAGGAGGAAGGGAGGAGGAGGAGGGGAGGAGAAGAGATGAGTGTGAGGTCCTGGTGCTCTCTGAGCTTGGTGGTTTCCCTTGCAGACGTTTCATGACCCAACTCGGTAACATCATCACTGCTAAAAGAGAGTGGTGTTTATAGAGAGAAGGAGGAGGAGGAGGATGACGACACATTTTGGGATTCTTGGTGTTTTCTTGCAGATGTTTCATTGCCCAGACTAGGTAACTCTCATCAGTGGTGGAAGGGGGAGGGGGGTTTGAAGGGAGGAGGAGGATTGTGGAGTCCTTGCTGCTCTCTGAGATTGGTGTTTTCTTGCAGATGTTTCATGACCCAACTAGGTTACATCATCACTGCTAAGAGAGTAGTATTTATAGGAGGAGGAGGGGGGGGAATCTCTGAGCTTGGTTGTTTCCTTGCAGACGTTTCATTACCCATTCTAGGTAGCATCATCAGTGCTAGAAGGGAGTGGGGTTTCTCCGTGCTTATATAGAGGAGCTTGCCCTGTCACTTTTGGTGGGGGGTATTGTTTTCTCCTTGATGGTTCCTTGATTAGGGTCTAATCAAGTTCCTTGGTTAGATCCCTTGATTAATCAAGTTCCCTGATTAGATCGTTTCTTGATTAGGTTCTAATCAGGCAAGCTACTATATATAAACAGGGGAGCAAAACTCCACACTCGCTTGCATGGATGGCTGGTTACCGAGTTAGGTAATGAAATGTTTGCAAAAAAGAAAAAAAAAAAAACCCAAACCAACCACAATCAAACTGAGAGAACACCCAGGACCCCGCAGTTCAACCCTGAGCTACACATATTCTCTTCTGTGGGGTCTGAATTCGAATACACGCCTTCTCTCGAGCGCGGACCTTAGTACGTAAACTCGAGGCGAGATCCCTAATGTATTCCTTTTCTAGAAAAAAGTCTTGCGTTCTTTTAAAAGACAAAGGCAGTATATTCTGGAGACAGGAGTCAGAGCTGCTATATACGCAAACTGTGAAAACACAGGGGGTACAGCATCTCATTCTAATAGCTCGGATAAAATGGTTAAAATAACCCACCCCCACCCACCCCCCAAAGCCAGGACTTTTCATTTGGAATTCATTATAAGGTTTCTGCAGACTTTAGCTCAGAATCTGGTTAGATCTTTGCTTAACGTAGCTCTGGATACGGAGGCAAGGGTTTGATTTTGGTTTTTTTCTTGCTCGTGGTATCTCTGTACAAATTTGGGGAGGACTGTCTAATTTTATAATAATAGTAGTAAAGTTGGAAGGGACCTTGGAGGTCATCTAGTCAACCCCCTGCTCGGGCAGGAAACCCTACACCATTTCGGCTGTCCAGTCTCTTCTTAAAAACTTCCAGTGTTGGAGCATTTACTGCTTCTGGAGGCAAGCTGTTCCACTGATTAATTGTTCTCACTGTCAGGAAGTTTCTCCTTAGTTCTAGGTTGGCTCTCTCTTTGGTTAGTTTCCATCCGTTGCTTCTTGTCCTGCCTTCAGGCGCTTTGGAGAATAGCTTGACTCCCTCTTCTTTGGGGCAGCCCCTGAGATATTGGAATACTGCTATCATGTCCCCCCTTGTCCTTCTCTTCATTAAACTAGACATACCCAATTCCAGCAACCGTTCCTTATATGTTTTAGCCTCCAGTCCCCTAATCATCTTTGTTGCTCTTCTCTGTACTTTTGTTCGTTGATATTCTGTGTTTTGGTACTGTCCATGGGGTACTGTTCTGGGAAAGACGGAGGGAAAGAGAAGAATGGGACGACAGAGAAGGAGGTGGCTGGATGGAGTCACTGAAGCAGGAGGCGTGAGCTTCAATGGACTCCAGAAGATGGCAGAGGACAGGAAGGCCTGGAGGAACACTGTCCATGGGGTCGCGATGGGTCGGACGTGACTTCACAGTTAACAACAACATCCTGTCTTTATTCCTTTTTATAAACTATTCAAAGCAGTTCACTGCCTAACACATCTTCCTCTTCCTATTTCCCCCACAACAACAATCTTGTGAGGTGGGCTGAGGTGAGAGAGACCGGCCCAGAGTCACCCAATCGTGCCTAAGGCAGGGCAAGCGTACCGCAGGTAATCCTCAACGTACGACCATAACTGAGATGAGAACTTCCATTGCTAAGTAATACGGTCATTAAGGCAGTCGCATCCAATTTTATTCCCTTTTCTGCTTCATGGTGACCACGTGACCCCAGGACGTTGCCACTGTCATAAATGTGAATCAGTGGCCAAGCACCCAGACTTCCATCATATGACCACAACAATACTGCAATGCGAGGACCGGCTATAAGTCAATTTTTTTCCCAAGTGACTATCGTAACTTTGAACGGTCGCTAAATACATCAAGGACGATCTGTCATAAAACCAAATGCACAGGTATAGTATGGGTGGACCTTGCTCAATAGTAGTAACTATGAGAGGGATCTCAGTGTCCATAGTGGACAATCCCTTAAATAGGAGCCAGCTGTGTGCTGCAGCTACCAAAAAGGCCAACACAGTGCTAGGCTGGGAATCAAGATCACATGAAGTTTTAATACCACTTTACAACACCTTGGTAAGGCCACACTTGGAATACTGCATCCAGTTTTGGTCACCACGATGTAAAAAAGATGTTGAGACTCTAGAAAGAGTACAGAGAAGAGCAACAAAGATGATCAGGGGACTGGAGGCTAAAACATATAAGGAACGGCTGCTGGAATTGGGTATGTCTAGTTTAATGAAGAGAAGGACGAGAGGGGATATGATAGCAGCGTTCCGATATCTCAGGGGCTGCCCCAAAGAAGAGGGAGTCAAGCTATTCTCCAAAGCCCCTGAAGGCAGGAGAAGAAGCAACGGATGGAAACTCATCAAGGAGGGAAGCAACCTGGAACTAAGGAGAAACTTCCTGACAGTTGGAACAATTAACCAGGGGAACAACCTGCCTCCAGAAGCTGTGGGTGCTCCAACCCTGGAAGTTTTTAAGAAGACACTGGACAGCCATTTGTCTGAAATGGTATAGGGTTTCCTGCCTGAGCAGTGGGTTGGACTAGATGACCTCCAAGGTCCCTTCCAACTTTATTATTATTATTATTATTATTATTATTATTATTATTATTATTAATCATCACACAGTCAGCCACATGTTCAGACTGAATTTGGCATTTTGTTGTTGTTGTTGTTGTTATTGTTGTTGTTATTATTATTATTATTATTATTGTTATTATTATTATTATTATTATTATTATTAAGCTATTCTCCAAAGCACCTGAAGGCAAGACAAGAAGCAACAGATGGAAACTAATCAAGGAGAGAAACAACCTAGAACTAAGGAGAAACTTCCTGACGGTGAGAACAATTAACCAGTGGAACAACCTGCCTCCAGAAGCAGTGAATGCTCCAACAACTGGAAGTTTTTAAGAAAAGATTTAAAAGACTCTCCAGAAACCCTGTGAAAGATTCCCACAGAGACTTCCAAGTTTCCTTGGCATTGAGGATCTACTTCAAACAAGCATGCCTCTTTTGAGTTTAAATATGGGTGCCTCCAAAGTCCATGCTGATTGAACGTCACAACGGTTTTCACTGCTTGTTGATGTAGGGCAGGGGTTTCCAACCCCGAGTCCGTGGGCCAGTACTGGGCCACGGCATGCCAGCAACAACCGGTCCGCACAAACAAACAAAGCCCCATCTGCGGAATGCAGGCAGTACACAAAAACCACACCCCCTCCGGTCTGCAGATAAACCTCTCTCCATGGAACTGGTCCCTGGTGCCAAAAAGGTTGCGGACTGCTGATGTACAGAGCTGGCGGAGCATGTGATATCCTGCCCTCCACCCACATGGGGGGGGGGGAAGAAATGTCACCAAAGAGCCATCAGGGCACACAAATAACTATTCATAGGCGAACCTTGAATGGTTCTGATAACACAACACACACTTCACTGGATTGCTCAATTAACCCACTTTCAGATCTCACACAATGCAGCGATTCATAAAGCGTCCCCTTTAAATGGCTGGGTTTATACCATGTGCTCTGCCTCACACCCACCCACCCCCCAAAAAATTAATGTTAGCCAAGCTTAGTATGTTGTGTAAATGCATCTTCTAGGTCATGTGTTGACCTTCCGTGAGGATATAGATCAGTGTTTCTCAACCTTGACAATTTTAAGGCATATGGACTTCAACTCCCAGAATTCCACAACAAGCATTGCTGGCTGTGGAATTCTGGGAGTTGAAGTCCACATGCCTTAAAATTGTCAAGGTTGAGAAACACTGATATAGATGGAAACTAACCAAGGAGAGAAGCAACCTAGAACTAAGAAGAAATTTCCTGACAGTTGAAAGAATTAATCAGTGGAACAACCTGCCTTCAGATGATGTGAATGCTCCAACTCTGGAAGGTTTTAAAAAGAGATTGGACCTCCATTTGTCTGAGCAAGGGGTTGGATTAGAAGCCCTCCAAAGTCCCTTCCAACGCTATTATTCTATTCTATTCTATTCTATTCTATTCTATTCTATTCTATTCTATTCTATTCTATTCTATTCTATTCTATTCTATTCTATTCCATTCCATTCCATTCCATTCCATGTTCTATTCTATTCTATTTATTCTTTTCTATTCTATTCTATTCCATTCCATATATTCTATTCTATTCTATTCTATTCTATTCTATTCTATTCTATTCTATTCTATTCCATATTCCATTCCATTCTATTCCATTCCATGTTCTATTCTATTCTATTTATTCTTTTCTATTCTATTCTATTCCATTCCATATATTCTATTCTATTCTATTCTATTCTATTCTATTCTATTCTATTCTATTCTATTCTATTCTATTCTATTCTGTTCTGTTCCGTTCCATGTTCCATTCTATTCCATTTCATTCTATTCTATTCCATATTCTATTCCATTCCATTCCATATTCCATTCTATTCCATTCCATGTTCTGTTCCATTCCATTCCATTCCATTTTCTATTCTATTCCATTCCATTCCATATATTCTATTGTATTGTGTTGTGTTGTGTTCTGTTGTGTTGTACTGTACTGTATTCTATTCTATTCTATTCTATTCTATTCTATTCTATTCTATTCTATTCTATTCTATTCTATTCTGTTCTGTTCCGTTCCATTCCATTCTAATTCTTATTCCATTCCATTCCATTCCATTCCATTCCAACCTGTTCATATGGCCCCATGGAAATGCTTGTTTGCATTTCATGAACCAGGTAGTAGCATCATCAGTGCTAGAAGGAATGGGGGTCAGGAGGAGGAGGAGGAAAACTGTGGGGCCCTTGGGGTCCTCTGAGCTTGGTTGTTTTTCTGGTAGGTGTTTCCTTACCCAACTAGGTAACATCATCAGTGCTAGAAGGGAAACGGCTTTGCCTTCAAACTCCCAAAATCCCATGCTGGCTGAGGAATTCTGGGAGTTGCAGTTCAGGCCTCTTAAAGTTGCCCAGGTTGGGAAACCCTGACTGTTTCCATGGGAAGCATATCCCTCTAAATGAATTTGAATGTTGTGTTGAGATGAACCGGGGGGGGGGGGGGGGGGGGGGGCTTTGCTTTGTAGGGAATCAAATCAGGCAGGTTCCAGCCCATCTCACCATGCACACTTCCCGAGGTTTGGGATCAGATGCAAATGTGGCTGCAATCAATGGATTAATCAGTTTAGAGACAGGCAATTAACAGGCCAATCATTTCCCTTGATTGATAGCTAGCAGATAAGCCTGAAAATGGGCCCAATCATGATAGCTTCATCCCCTTCAGCAACACTCAGCTGCAACACACACACAGGCGCACACACACACACTCTAAAAGCAATCCACTTGCCACTGTCTCTTCTCTCCCTCCCTCTTTCAGAAGTGGAAAACAGCTAGGCAGGCAAAGCAGCGTTTTGTAGGGGGAGGGGGAAATGAACATCCCAAAAGTAACTTTGCACCACAACACAGGAAAGAAACGAATTGCTGCTTTGAGGAACATATCCAAGAGAAGGTCCTGCACACAACTGACTCACCCTCATCATCTTTCAAAAAGGAATAGTAGTAGTAGTAGTAGTAGTAGTAGTAATAATAATAATAATAATAATAATAATAATAATAATAATAATAATAATAATAATAATAATAATAAAAACAGACAAGCACCTGCAACATAACACCCCAGACTTAACAATTGTCGATAAGAAAGACAAAAAAGTCTGGATAGTGGATGTGGCAGTGCCTGAAGACAGCAGAATAGAAGAGAAAGAACTGGAGAAGATCACAAAATACAAAGACCTACAAATAGAAATAGAAAGACTGTGGCAAAAGCAAGCAAGGGTAGTACCAATAGTCATAGGCTCCTTGGGTGCAATCCCAAAACAACTGGAGCACCACTTGACACCATTGGCATTGACAAATTCGCTATTAGTCAATTGCAAAAGGCGGCCTTACTAGGAACTGTTTTCATCCTGCGACGATACCTGTAATACCATCAAACATCCACATCTGCCTATCCCAGGTCCTGGGTAAGGACTCGATAGGTAGACAAAATGCCAAATCCAGTCTGAACATCTGGCTGACTGTGCGATGATCCATAATAATAATAATAATAATAATAATAATAATAATAATAATAATAATAATGAGCACAATTGGCATTGACAAATTCGCTATTAGTCAATTGCAAAAGGCGGCCTTACTAGGAACTGCTTCCATCCTGCGACGATATCTCATTCTCTCCTCTATCTCTCTGTCACTCACTGTCTTTCATTCTCTTTCTCTCTCACTCTCTCTCCCCTTTCTCTTTCTCTCTCAATCACTCACTGTCTCTCATTCTCTTTCACTCTTTCTCATTCTCTCTCCCCTCTTTCTCTCTCATTCTCTTTCTCTCTCTCACTCACTCTCTTCTCATTCTTTCCCCGTCTCTTTCCCCCCTCTCTCTCACACACACACTCTCCCTCTCATTCGCCCTCCCCTCTTTCTCTCTCATCCTCTCTTTATTTCTCTCACTCACTGTCTTCTCATTCTTTCCCCCCTCTCTCTCTCATTCTCCCCTCCCTCTCATTCTCTCTCCCCTCTCTCTCATTTGCGCTCTCTGTCCCCCCACCCTTTGCCTCATCCCTCCTTCTGCTTGCTTCCTATTCCCAGCACGTCCACCCTGTTCTCTCCACCGCCCCCCACCGCCCCCCACCGCCCCCCCCTTCCCAAACAGTCCTGCTTCAAAATATTAGTGCAGGGTTGGTGGGAGGTTTGAGAAGAAGCAACTCCCTCCCCCCCCCCGTTCTTGGCACCAGTTGAGCCTTTTCCTCCATGGCTTCTCTTTCAGCGCCCAAGCCGAGGAGGGGGGAAGCAGAAAAGAGCCCGAATCCCACCCCGGGGCTCCGAAAAGGAGAGACGTGGCTTTCTTGGGGAGGGGAGGTGTCCTCCCTTCTTTTGGGCCCTCTGCCCCACCACGGGAGACATGGGTTCCTCCACCCCCTGTCCGTTTCCGCCTTTCTCCGCCT
Organism: Crotalus adamanteus; assembly: GCA_039797435.1. Taxonomy (NCBI): domain Eukaryota; kingdom Metazoa; phylum Chordata; class Lepidosauria; order Squamata; family Viperidae; genus Crotalus; species Crotalus adamanteus. The sequence continues at coordinate 282,331,906 of CM077919.1, read as the reverse complement.
TGCAACTTGGGCACCAAGCGAGCGCCGGTTGGCAAAGCTGAAATATTTGCTGCTCTCCCGTTCTTGTTTCCACCTGCCTCCTTGAATCTGCGTGGCTGGGGGTAAGGCGGGCCTGCGGGTGGGTGGGTGGGGGGTTGCATGCCAACGCGGCAACATCTCTGCCTGCAAAAGGGGACACAGCTGTGCCCAAGCAGTCCCGCAACCTTGGAAGCTGGCAGGAAGCTGAGCACATGTGACTGGGGACAAGGCAGGCAGCACGGAGGCATCTCGGCGGGCGCAAGCATGTTCGAATGTACAAAGGGGCTGGGGGAGATTGCTGCACCCCCCCCTCCTCCTCATCATCCAAAGGGAGGGAAAAAAAAACCAGGGAGAGGGAACGAAAAAAATTATTTGTGGGCCATGCCGTGGCTTCACCCCTCCCCAGCCGCCTCTAGAAGTGAAGTTAAACAACAAAGATGGCAGAGTTGACCTCCCCCAGCCCCGATCCAGGTTTAGAACAGACTAGGTTTCTTTCTCTTCTCTGATGTTCGTGTCCCGTTTCCCTTCTAAATCAGGGCTGAGCCCCGTCTTGCAAAACATCTGCCTCCCTATCCCGGTCATTTCTGCAAGAAGAGGTAAAATAAAAACACGATGGGAGGACCGGATGCCTGGAGAAAAAAAAAAAAAAGGGGGGGGGGGAGAATGGAGCTGGGCTTGGTTCTTGCAAGTGAAGATCTTACTTATGATAGAAAGTGCAACCAGGAGGTGAACCCCCCCCCCCAAATGGGCAGAAAAGGGAAAGGAAGGGGGCGAGGAGAGCCTTTTCCTAATGCCAAGACCCAGAGATGAACAGGTTGTGGGGTTACAGGAAAGCAGGAATGGTGCTCCACCTTACAAAAACAACAACCGCATTTATATTAAAAAAGAGAGAGAGTTCTTAAATTCAGCGTGATCGCCAAACCTATGTTTTTGTTTTTCTTCACCATCCTGAATTTTGCTCAAGTGATAAGTCTGCCTCGGGCTGTTTATAGAAGTGTCAAAGAACTGAAGAGCTGGCTTGCATTTTTAAATGCAGAGAGGGTGTGTATACTCTCAGCCATCTAAGGCAAAAAAAAGAAAAAAAAATTCAGATAGTATTGAGCACTAGAACAAGATTCCTCTTTTGAGGATCTGGCGTTAAGTTCTCTGCTACAGTTACAAATCCATCCTTCCTTCCTTCCTTCCATCCTTCCTTCCTCCCGTTTGATCTTCCTTCCCTCCCTCCTTCCTCACTCCATCCATTTATTTTCTTCCTTCCCTCCTTCCTGTTTTCTCCCTTTCCTTCCCTTTCTCCCTCTATCTCTCCTCCCACCCTCCCTCTTTCTCCCTCCCTTCTTCTCTCGCTATTCTTTCTTTTCTCTTCTCCTTCCTTCCCTCCGTCCCTCCCTTCCCCTCTCTCCTTCCTTCCTCCCATTTGATCTTCCTTCCTTCCTTCCTTCCCCTCCCTCCTTCCTTCCCCTCCATTTATTTTCTTCCTTCCCTCCTTCCTGTTTTCTCCCTTTCCTTCCCTTTCTCCCTCTATCTCTCCTCCCACCCTCCCTCTTTCTCCCTCTTCCCTCCCTCCCTTCTTCTCTCACTATACTTTCTTTTCTCTTCTCCTTCCTCCCTCCCTCCCTCCCTCTTCCTGCTTCTTTGTCTTCCCTCCCTCCCTTCTTTTACTGAATGAAATACTATATATTTATTACATCTCTTAAGTGTAGAATTTAGGCTCAGCAGCGACTCAGACTCAGCCTTCCATCCTTCCAACGTCAGTAAAATGAGGACCCAGATTGTTGGGTCCGATATGTTGGCTCTGTTAAAGCTGCTTAGAGAGGGATGTAAAGCACTGTGAGGCGGTATATAAGTCTAAGGCAGTGTTTCTCAACCTTGGCCCTTTTAAGATATGTGGACTTCAACTCCCAGAATTCCTGAGCCAGCCATGCTGAGGGGAAAGGGAGAGGTTTCCAAGCTGAGCCAAGCTGAGGGAATTCTGGGAGTTGAAGTCCATGAGTCATAAAGCAGCCTAGGCCTAGGCCAGGGGTAGGCAACCTTGGCTCTTTTATGACTCGTGGACTTCAACTCCCAGAATTCCTGAGCCAGCCATGCTGAGGGGAAAGGGAGAGGTTTCCAAGCTGAGCCAAGCTGAGGGAATTCTGGGAGTTGAAGTCCATGAGTCATAAAGCAGCCTAGGCCTAGGTCAGGGGTAGGCAACCTTGGCTCTTTTATGACTCGTGGACTTCAACTCCCAGAATTCCTGAGCCAGCCATGCTGAGGGGAAAGGGAGAGGTTTCCAAACTGAGCCAAGCTGAGGGAATTCTGGGAGTTGAAGTCCATGAGTCATAAAGCAGCCTAGGCCTAGGCCAGGGGTAGGCAACCTTGGCTCTTTTATGACTCGTGGACTTCAACTCCCAGAATTCCTGAGCCAGCCATGCTGAGGGGAAAGGGAGAGGTTTCCAAACTGAGCCAAGCTGAGGGAATTCTGGGAGTTGAAGTCCATGAGTCATAAAGCGGCCTAGGCCAGGGGTAGGCAACCTTGGCTCTTTTATGACTTGTGGACTTCAACTCCCAGAATTCCTGAGCCAGCCATGCTGAGGTCTAAGGGCTGTTGCTATTGCTGTTTATTACACTAAGATGGAATTTCAAGGTGATAATTCCTTCCTTCTGGGTCGCAACTCCATCAGGTAATGATTACAGTGAGTCCTCCACGTACGACCACAATCGAGCCCAAACTTGCTGTTACCTTCTTGTCACCGTTGTTAAGTGAATCACTGCAGCTGTTAAATTAGTAACACCGTTGTGAAGCGAATCTGACTTCCCCATTGACTTTGAAAAGGTCCCAAAAGGGGATCACTGCGATCCCGGGACACTGCGACCGTCATAAATATGAGCCACTTTACAAGTGTCTGAATTCTGATCGCATGACCACGGGGATGCGGTAACGGTCATAAGCCACTTTTTTCAGGGTCGTCGTAACTTCGAACCGTCACTGCACAAAAGCTTGCAAATCAAGGACTATCTGTAAATGAGACACTGAACTTAAAGATGAAACCAGAAACTTTCCTTCTGGGCCTAATGAAAAGCTGCTCAAAGCACGGAGCTGAAAACACCAGCCTGAAGATGACGAATGGGACTTAGTCGAAACGTCGCCAAGACACTTCCAATTTTACGCGGGAGAAAACCCGAACAACCAAAGACCTACATACAAATACCCGCGAAAACCTCAGAAAACAAATAAATGACAGCACAACATTGCTCTAGGCCAGGGGTGGGGAACCTTGGCTCTTTTATGACTCGTGGACTTCAACTCCCAGAATGCCTGAGCCAGCCATGCTGAGGGGAAAGGGAGAGGTTTCCAAGCTGAGCCAGGCTGGCTCAGGAATTCTGGGAGTTGGAGTCCACCAGTCATGAGGGGGCCATAGTTCCCCTATGCTGGCCCAGGAATTCTGGGAGTTGAAGTCTAAAAGTCATGGCCATAGTTTCCCTCATGCTGGCTCAGGAATTCTGGGAGTTGGAGTCCACCAGTCATGAGGGGGCCATAGTTCCCCTATGCTGGCCCAGGAATTCTGGGAGTTGAAGTCTAAAAGTCATGGCCATAGTTTCCCTCATGCTGGCTCAGGAATTCTGGGAGTTGAAGTCCGCAAGTCATAAAGGGGCCAATGCTTTTCTCATGCTGGTTCAGGAATTCTGGGAATTGAAATCCACAAGTCATGAAGGGGTCATAGTTTCCCTCATGCTGGCTCAGGAATTCTGGGAGTTGAAGTCCACGAGTCATAAAAGAGCCAAGGTTGCCTACCCCTGGTCTAGACTCTAGGCCTAGGGTAGGGGTCTTCAAACTTGGCCCTTTTATGACTCGTGGACGGCCAGAATTTCTGAGCCAGCCTGGGGGAAGTATGGCCCCCTCATGACTCGTGGACTTCAACTCCCAGAATTCCTGAGCCAGCATGGCTCAGCTTGGAAACCTCTCCCTTTCCCCTCAGCATGGCTGGCTCGGGCATTCTGGGAGCTGATGTCCACCAGTCATAAAAGAGCCAAGGTTGCCTACCCTTGCTCTAGGCAGAAAAGTGGAAGGATGCCTCGATTCCTACCATAAACGAATGGTTACAAAAACTGAATGAATGAGCAGAGACGGCCAAATTGACTGTGCCAATCAAAGAAAAGAACATAAATACTTTTGTTTCTACTTGGAAACTGCTTCTGGACTTTGTGCTTGAGGTGGGGGAAAAAAAACGACACCATGATTTTGGGTTTTACCTATTAGACTGTTTTACTGATACAGAAACGGCTAGAGCAGGGGTAGGCAACCTCGGCTCTTTTATGACTCGTGGACTTCAACTCCCAGAATTCCTGAGCCAGCCAGGCTGGGGGGAAAGGGAGAGGTTTCCAAGCTGAGCCATGCTGGCTCAGGAATTCTGGGAGTTGAAGTCCACGAGTCATAAAAGAGCCAAGGTTGCCCACCCCTGGGCTAGTGTATACGACTATAGAAATGTAAAAAGTTGAGATTTGATTGTAATGACTGATTTTACTGCAACAGAGAGTCGGAAGTCAATGCCTTTTGTTCCTTCCCCTCCCTTTCTCCATACATTTTTTCTTTTCCCTTTCTCTACTGTTGTCCCCTATTATTCGCTTTTGTGTTTTCACATTTTATGTTCTAAATCAGGGGTAGGCAACCTCGGCTCTTTTATGACTCATGGACTTCAACTCCCAGAATTCCCTCTGCCAGCATGGCTCAGCTTGGAAACCTCTCCCTTTCTCCTCAGCATGGCTGGCTCAGGAATTCTGGGAGTTGAAGTCCACGCGTCATAAAAGAGCCAAGGTTGCCTACTCCTGTTCTAAATGAATAAAACTTAATAAAAAAAGAGAACTATCTGTGAATGGAAAGCGATATATAAACAAAAACAAATATCCTAATAGACTGATAGACTAATGATGTTCTTAAGCAGTTTTTTGATGCTAAGAATTTCTGGTTGCTTGGCGATTGTTCTGGAGATTTAAGTGAGGGATGACAAGGAATTCCATCCATCAAAACTTTGTAAACGAATATAGTAATTCCATTCAGACACAGGGAAAGTCAGAATGTAAATGCATGTCAAGATCTACATGTTTTTCAAATTATGCCATACACTTGGCAGCCTTGAAATATACAAACAGCAGAGGAAAAAAAAATGCGCATAATGTGCCCGCATTTGACGGAGGACAAATATGCATTTTTCTCTCGTGAGACTGTTTACAAAAAATATGCACGCTAAGAAAAAAATGTCCATTTTTTTTTAAATGTATAAAGGGTGGCTCCTTCTGCCAAAATTTTTAAACAATGGGGTAGAGCAGACTTCACAAGGAAGATGGTGGGCAAAACCAACACTGACGAAATAGTTAGTCCTCGGCTTAACGCATTCATTTAGGGACCGTTCCAAGTTACAACGGCACTGAAAAAAGCGACACGACCGTTTTTCAGACTTACGACCATTGCAGCAACCCCCCCCCATGGTCACGTGATCAAAATTCAGAGTCTTGGCAACTGAATCATATTTATGACGGTCGCAGTGTCTTGTGATCCCCTTTTGAGACCTTTTGACAAGCAAAGTCAATGGGGGAGGCCAGATTCATTTAACAACCGTGTGGCTAACTTAGTAACTGCAGTGTTTCACTTAAAAACTATGGCAAGAAAGCTCATAAAATGCAGCAAAACTCAATTAACAAACGACTCACTTAGCAACGGGAGTTTTGGGCTCAATTCTGATTCGTTAAGTCAAGAATTACCTTTCTTCATATATTAGCTCCCCCCAAAATTTTTCTCCCTCCCTCTCTCTCTCTCTCTCTCTCTCTCTCTGTGTGTGTGTGTGTTTCTACAGATGAAAGCTCTGTTGAGCTTATTTCGCTTTTGACACAGAGAGGGGCAGCATAGAAATTTCATTAATTGATTAAATTTACATCACCATGTAACTCAAAAATTGGACACTGGGAAGCTAATATCGGATTAGGCCAGAGGTAGGCAACCTTGGCTCTTTTCTGACTGGTGGACTTCAACTCCCAGAATTCCTGAGCCAGCCATGCTGAGGGGAAAGGGAGAGGTTTCCAAGCTGAGCCATGCTGGCTCAGGAATTCTGGGAGTTGAAGTCCACGAGTCATGAAGGGGCCAAGATTGCCTACCCCTGGTCTAGACTCTAGGCCTAGGGTAGGGGTCTTCAAACGTGGCCCTTTTATGACTCGTGGACTTCAACTCCCAGAATTCCTGAGCCAGCCACGCTGAGGGGAAAGGGAGAGGTTTCCAAGCTGAGCCATGCTGGGTCAGGAATTCTGGGAGTTGAAGTCCACGAGTCATAAAAGAGCCAAGGTTGCCTACCCCTGGATTAGGACATAGAACACAACTGCCAGTAAAAATCAAACAAAATATACAACACAACTGAAGTCAACCGGTAACCGTTACCTTCCCCAATGTCATTAAAGCTTGACTCTTCCAAATGCCCAAGGCCTTCAATGCTTTATCAAAGACCAAAAAGGATCACGGCCAACTGAATCTTAGGTTGAAAGCTGTTCCAGACTATGCAACAGAGAAGCATCCTGGATCCTTCCACACAACCCTGTTTGACGAAGGAGAACTTGGACATATTCACCATCAGTCAATTGCAAAAGGCAGCTTGGCTCCGAACAGCTTACATCCAACGATCAGATCTGTAACACCATCAAACAGCCAGATCTGCCTACTCCAAGTCCTTGAGAGGCAGACAAAAAATGTCAAATCCAGTCTGAACATCTGGCTGACTGTGCAATCAACCATAATAAGACAAATGTACAAAACCCAGTTATCACTGTTCTTCTGAACCCAAATCAGCCCTGGGAGAAAACTCTCCATTGTCACCGTCCAGTCTAAGGATCCTGGAGATTCATTGACACAGATGGTGACTCCTATTAGTGTTTCCCTTAAATTTCCCAATCTGGCTGAGAAGGGATTCACTCTCATCCTGAAAAGCCAACAGCTCGTGGATTCAAAGGGCGTTATTCCTGGTTTTAATATTTTAACGGTTCATATTGTTTTTCACTGTGCTGTAAACTGCCAGGAAGGAAGGAAGGAAGGAAGGAAGGAAGGAAGGAAGGAAGGAAGGAAGGAAGGGAGGGAGGGAGGGAGGGAGGGAGGGAGGGAGGGAGGGAGACAGGTGGATAGATGGGAGAGGAAAATAAGGGAGGGAGGGAGGCAGGGAGGGAGGGAAAAAGGGAGGAGGGAGGGAGACAAGTGGATGGATAGATAGGAGAGGAAATAAGGAAGGAAGGGAGGGAGGGAGGGAGGGAGGGAGAAAGGTGGATGGATGGGAGGGAGAAAGGTGGATGGATGGGAGGGGAAAATAAGAGAGGGAGGGAGGGGAAAATAAGGGAGGGAGGGAGGGAGGGGAAATGAGGGAGGGAGGGAGGGAGGGAGGGAGGGAGGGAGGAAGGAAGGAAGGAAGGAAGGAAGGAAGGAGACAGGTGGATGGCTGGATGGGAGGGGAAATAAGAAAGGAAGGAAGGAAGGAAGGAAGGAAGGAAGGAAGGAAGGAAGGAAGGAAGGAAGGAAGGAAGGAAGGAAGGAAGGAAGGAAGGAGGAAGACAGGTGGATAGATGGATGGATGGGAAAATAAGGAAGGGAGGGAGGGAGGAGGGTGGGTGGGTGGATTATAGAGGATGAGAAGGAGGAAGACAGGTGGATGGATGGGAGGGGAAAGGAAAGGAGGGAGGGAGGAAGAAAGAAAGACAGGTGGTAGAAGGAGGAAGGAAGGAGGGAATCAGGAGGGAATGAGGGAGAAAAAGAAAAAGTGAACTTTCGGACAATACTCCTGTTTCACTATCCACTGGATTTGGCTGCTTCCCCAGGTGTTAGGCGACCACCGAGAGAGAAACAGCTACACAAAAGCCAGCCCTGGGACCCTGAAGCTTTTTCACGGGGATTTTGCTTGGGTGAAGTTCCCAGCGGGGAGAACCCGTTTCGCCTTCTGACCAGCAAAATCACGACAAGGCGCAACGCAGAGCTCCTGATACAGAATAAACGCTGCTCTTGCGCCAACGGGCCTCCCTCAGCACATACCAGCCGGCCTTCAAAAGACACAATTAATTTCTTCATCCCAAATTCTGAACTCCCTACAGGGCGCCGTCAAACCAATTATGCCCAATTGGCATCACGGGGCCCGTGACACAAACACACACACACACAGAGAGACACACAGAGCAACGCCACGGCAGAGGAGGCGTGCCGCAACGAGGCGCAACTGGTTCTCTCCCAGAAACGCCGTTCCTTTCTCTCCGCCGAAATAAAACTGCAAGAGGAGGAGGAGGAGATCGTTTCTGAACCTTTCCAAATCTACCGGGAGGGAGCCATGTTGTTAATTGCCCATTGTCTGCACGGAGCATCGGCAACCTGGGCTGCGCAGAGCGCCGAGACTCTCCCGGAGCATCAATTAAACGCGTTTCAGGATGGATCGTTAACGTCGTGCCCATTACCGAACGACAAAAAAAATAAAAATAAAAATCAGCGAAGGGAAAAGAGAGGAACATCAGCAAAAGAGGAAAGTAGGAAAAACAAAAGAAAAAGAAAGAAAGAAAGAAAGAAAGAAAGAAAGAAAGAAAGAAAGAAAGAAAGAAAGAAAGAAAGAAAGAAAGAAAGAAAGACCCACTGGTTTCTTCTGTGGGGAAACCTCTCCTGCTTTCCCCCCCCCCCCCTTGGATCTTTCCAAATCGGCATCCAGAGAGCCGCGCGTTAGAAAACCCGGTCTGCAAATGCGACCTGCAGTTCTGTCGGGGTTGCGGTCCTTCCTCGGAGGATGTTGACTACGCAACGCAAGGTTGCCCACTGGCCTAGGCTGACCTTTCACCCCCACTCCCCCCCCCGTCCTTGGCCCTACACAATTCGCTCCGTGTCTGTTGCGGTCCGTGGGGATTTGGAAGAGCACAGCTGCCGGAATAATTAGGATGTGGCTTTAATGGCAGCTCCTCGATTGAGGTTGACGATTATGCGTGGGCAGAAGCGGGGCCTCCGATGAGGGGGGGGGGGAGAAAGGAAAAACTGGGGAAAGGGCTTCGCCATCTCGAAACCCAACGATTGCTGGGCAAGGTCTCTCCCGTGGTACGGCAAGGCTGGCTGATTGGACGGAAAGCGACTGCAACATGAAACAAGAAAAACCGTACAAGAAGGATGTTCGTGCTTCTGAAGTGCCTAAAGTGAAGATGGAGAAGCTTCTGAGCTGCTGTCACGGATAAGACCGAGGTAGCAAAAGCAGGCCAGGCCCATCCAGAAACAAAAGGGTGAGCTGAAAGGGGTTCAATTGTAAACCTTTTAAAAATAAAAAAAATAAAATAAAAAGAAATAATGATGATATTATTAAGCAGGGCTAAAGCTTGAGATTCTAGAAAGAGCGCGGAGAAGAGCAACAAAGAGGATCAGGGGAGTGGAGGCTAAAACATATAAAGAAAGGTTGTTGGAATTGGGTACATCTAGTCTAATGAAGAGAAGGACGAAGGGGGACATCATAGCCGTGTTCCAATATCTCAAGGGCTGCCCCAAAGAAGAGGGAGTCAAGCTATTCTCCAAAGCCCCTGAAGGCAGGACAAGAAGCAATGGATGGAAACTAATCAAGGAGAGAAGCAACCTAGAACTAAGGAGAAATTTCCTGACAGTGAGAACAATTAACCAGTGGAACAACCTGCCTCCAGAAGTTGTGATGCTCCAACACTGGAAAGTTTTAAGAGACTGGACAGCCATTTGTCCGAAATGGTATAGGGTTTCCTGCCTGAGCAGGGGGCTGGACTAGATGACCTCCAAGGCCCCTTCCATCATCAACACCACCACCACCACCACCACCACCACCACCATCTTATTGTTACTGTTGTTGTTGTTGTTGCTATTGATTAGCCTAACGGTGCAAAAAACTCAACGTTTGATGGGTTTCTTTATAAGGAGAGCGTGTATACCAACAGAAGTGAGGATCTGTAGCTCAGGATTGAACTATGGGGTCCCTGGTGCTCTGCGACAGTGGTTGTTTTCTTGCAGGCATTTCATTACCTGACTAGGTAACATCATCAGAAGGGAATGGAGTTGGAAGAGGAGGAGAACTGTGGGGTCCTTGGTGCTCTCTGAGCTTGTTTGTTTTCTTGCAGACATTTCATTACTCAAGTAGGTAACATCGTCATTGCTAAAAAGGAAGTGGAGTTTGCAGAGAGGAGGAGAAGAATTGTGGAATCCTTGGTGCTCTCTGAGCTTGGTGGTTTTCTTGCAGATGTTTCATTACCCAACTAGCTAACATCATCAGTGATAGTAAGGAGTGTGGTTTGCAGAGAGGAGGAGGAGGAGGAGGAGGAGGAGGAGGAGGAGGAGGAGGAGGAGGAGATGAGTGTGGGGTCCTTGGTGCTCTCTGAACTTGGTTGTTTTCTTGCTGATATCATTACCCAAGTAGGTAACATCATCAGTGCTACAAAGGATTGCTTTCTGTTTACATCCTATTGCTTGCCCTGTCAGTATTAGCGGAAGTGTTCTTAGTGGCTCATTGATTGGGGCATGCTGAGAAGGCAAGCCACTATGTATAAACCGAGAGCAAACTCTACTCCCTTGTAGCCCTGATGTTGTTACCTAGTTGGGTAATGAAACGTCTGCAGGAAAACAAGCAAGCTCAGAGAGCATCTAGGACTGCGTAATATGGACATGTCTGAACTATGGACTATATCCTACCTCTCAGTTTCATAGGCAGATACAACAACAACAACAATAACAATTATACAGTAATGGAGGACAGAAAACTTGTAACCCTCCAAGGGCCGAACGTCAACTTGAGATGCAGACCACACGGACTCATCCCCCATCATCCTGCGCCCGTCTCAAACGGTGAAGGGACCCAGAGCAGAAAACATCCTGCAGCCGAAGAAGGCTCCACCCCATTTGCACCACTCAGGTGACCCTGAGGACACAGGTCAACCTGCAGGTGGCCTCAACGACATTCTAAAAGAAGCCAAACGACCAGCGGTCTGCAAGGAGTATAAATCCTTCCATTTCTCCACCATCCAGTCAGAGCTGAAGAAGCTTCTTGGATGAGAAGCGAAACGTCTTCAAAGCAAAACAAAGAAAATCCAGTTGCCTCTTGAAAAAAAGCACCTTTGGGGGTCAACCATGATCTGGTTGACTTGAGAATCTCCAGAGACACATAACTTTGAACGGTAGGACGGCCTGGACTGTACCGTATTTTCCGTTTCTCGGTGTGTCCCACCCTTCGAAGCCAGCTTGCTTGTGTCACAAAGGAAGAGAAAAGCTACCAGGTCTCGCAGTGCGCCTGAGGGAAGGAAACACGGTCTATTCCTGTGTGACTCGGCCGACATAATCCGATGCATCGAAGGCAGCCAAGGCCTGGACCAGAGCGTAAACATTTCATTGAGGAGGAAAGACAGAAAGTTCTTTCACCGGGACCCAGCTTGCTTCTGACTTGAGTGAATCATTTATTTGCTTACTCATTCCATGAAAGAGAGAGAGAGAGAGAGAGAATTTAGGAGGGCCAGGAATTGCATTTAAAGAAAAGCGGAATCTATACCCTCTTCTGAAAGATTTGCCTCTTAAAAAAAACAACAAAAAAACTGTTCGGAAACATATATTTTCGATTCCAATTTGCAAAGGGGGACCCGTAGCTTTGGGGAACCCGTGGTCCTTAGCCTTTGATGACCGGCTGACGGGTCTATGAAAACTCGCCGCAACCAACTGGTCAAGGAATTGACAAAAATTAAAATATTTATTTATTTATTTTATTATTCCATATTTTCTGTTCTGTTCTATTCTGGTCTACTCTACTCCAATCCATTCCATTTTCTACTCCACTCTACTCTACTCCATATTGTATTGTATTGTATTGTATTCCCTATTCTACTCTACTTCACTCCACTCCACTCAATTCCATGTTCTACTCTACTCCATTCCATTTTCTATTCTATTCTATTCTATTCTATTCTATTCTATTCTATTCTATTCTATTCTAATTATTATTCTATTCTATTCCCTATTCTACTCTACTCCACTCAATTCCATTTTCTACTCTACTCTACTCCAATCCATTCCATTTTCTACTCTACTCCAATCCATTCCATTTTTTACTCTGCTCTACTCTACTCTATATTCTATTGTATTGTATTCTATTGTATTCCCTATTCTACTCCACTCCACTCAATTCCATGTTCTACTCTACTCTACTCCATTCCATTTTCTACTCTACTCTACTCTATTCCATTCCATTTTTGACTCTACTCTACTCCCTATTCTATTCTATTCCCTATTCTATTCTACTCTACTCCACTCCACTCAATTCCATTTTCTACTCTACTCCAATCCATTCCATTTTCTACTCTACTCTACTCTACTCCATATTGTATTGTATTTTATTCCCTATTCTACTCTACTCCACTCCACTCAATTCCATGTTCTAATCTACTCTACTCTACTCCATTCCATTTTCTACTCTACTCTATTTCCTATTTTATTCTATTCTATTCCCTATTCTATTCTACTCTACTCCAATCCATTCCATTTTCTACTCTACTCCAATCCATTCCATTTTCTACTCTACTCTACTCTACTCTACTCTATATTCTATTGTATTGTATTGTATTCCCTATTCTACTCTACTCCACTCAATTCCATGTTCTACTCTACTCTACTCCATACCATTTTTTACTCTACTCTACTCCATTCCATTTTCTATTCTATTCTATTCTATTCTATTCTATTCTATTCTATTCTATTCTATTCTATTCTATTCTATTCTATTCTACTCCACTCCACTCCACTCAATTCCATTTTCTATCCTACTCTACTTCATATTCTATTCTATTCTATTCCATTCCACTCTATTCTGCTACATTCTAACCTTGAATGGTCACTAAAGGAACCGATGTTAAGTCAAGGACTTCCTATATTCAGTACGTCAAACAACAGACAAGCCAAAGAGAGGTCCCGCCAAGGCAACTACGTTCTGACTCTACCTGTAGGTACCCCTAGTTCCTGAATCACATGCCACAAATCCAAAGTACAGGTAGTCCTCGGCTTATGACGCATCATTTAGTGACCGTTCAAAGTTACCATGGCACTGAAAAAAGTGACTTCTCGTTTTTCACACTTACAACTGTCGCAGCGTTCCCCCACGGTCACGTGATCAAAATTCGAACGCTTGAGCAACTGACTCGTATTTATGACAGTTTTCAGTGTCCCCGAGGGTCACGTGATTGTTTATTTATTTATTTTTGCAAACTTCTGACAAGCAGAGTCAATGGGGAAGCCACTTAACAACTGTGGCAGGTTTTGATTTATTAAAGGGGATACTGTATTATTAAGGAGATGATTTAATACGGTGGGAAATAGATAACTTTTAGGAAATAGAACAAGACGATATTCAAATAGATAAAATGTGTATTTTGGATGTTAGACTTTGTTACGAATGGAGATAAGGGACATTTTGGTTACCTAAGGCTTGAAAATTATAAATATCAAAGATGAAATTGGAATATTGATGAGAAACTAAAAAAAATGGGTAAAAATTAACAAGAGGATATGGATTGTTTATGAAGATTGAATGTAATTAAGACACGTATTAGCTAAACATTTACTGATAAATGTAATAATGATGTTTTTATTGAGTTGATATACAGCATTAACCTTGTGAACTCTCAAGCTTCCTCCTTCCATTATATATTCAAGATGGACAGTATTTAATATTTATTTGTTACATATATGTAGGGGTGTGGTCTATACATATGTTGTATATAGTACGTTTAAGTGTGTCATGTATGTGTTTCACTTTGAGAGCAACTAAATTTCATTTTTGATGTGTACCATTGTGCCCACAATAAAAAAATGACAATAAAGGTTATCTTATCTTAACTTATCTTATAATAAGAACTGTACTAGCTTGAATACGAGACAGTAAATGTTAAGGGGAAAAAAAAGAAGAAATATTTGATGTTGCAATTTGAGAGATGCACTAAAGATTTTGTTATCGAATTATTGATTAACCAAGTCACCATGTTGCTTTTTAAATACCTAAATGTAAAATTGGAAAATTAATAAAATATTTTTTTTAAAAAAACAATAACTGTGGCAGGTGAAAGGTCGTCCACATGGGACAAAATTCACTTTCACTTAGCAACAGAAATTTTGCTCTCCAGTGTGGTCCTAAACTGAGGACTACCTACAATTTATAAACAGTCCTATCCGAAAATCAGCCATGTCCCAGAACTCTTTACCAAATCAGGAACAACCTGCCTCCAGAAGCAGTGAATGCTCCAACACTGGAAGTTTTTAAGAAGAGACTGGACAGCCATTTGTCCAAAATGGTATAGGGTTTCCTGCCTGAGCAGGGGGTTGGACTAGATGACCTCCAAAGTCCCTTTTATATTACTATTACTATTATTATTATTATTATTATTACTACTACTACTATTATAATTACTACTACTACTACTACTACTACTACTACTACTACTACTACTACTACCTTAGCTGCATTAGCTTAATTCCCCGGCAGGAAAAAAAAAACTTATGGAAGATTTCTAACCTACAGTAGAAATTTTTATTGCACTATTTTTTTTTTTGTTCCAAAGGCTGACTTGAGCTTGCTGATGATGACAACTTAATTAATAGCCATTTCTTCCTGCGTCAGCTTAAAATAAAATAGAGGAAGGGGGGAAATAATGAAACAGGGAGCATCTTGGGTGAAAAAAAAAAGAAAAAACATAGCTTGTCCTAACTTCCATTTTCTTCAGGTGCTGAATCTGAGCTTAAAACCAAGAAAGACAGGCAAACTTACGAGGGCAATTTGGGAAATAAACCTCCGTTTGGTGATCAGTGACAGACACTAGCAGATAAAGAACTTTTATTGTACACATTAGAAAAGTACGACGTGACATGACTTTTTGACACAATCGCCATTCAAATTGAGGCTCTTGTCGTAACGTCTTACAAGGTTTTGAAATGCCTGTCGTAGTCGTTTGGCGCCAAATCTGGGCTCTTGGTATGTTTGTGTGTGTGTGTGTGTATAATAATAATAATAACAACAACAATAATTATAATAATTATAATAATAATAATGAAGTTGGAAGGGACCTTGGAGGTCATCTAGTCCAACCCCCTGCTCAGGCAGGAAACCCTATACCGTTTCAGACAAATGGCTGTCAAGTCTCTTCTTAAAAACTTCCATGTTGGAGCATTCACCGCTTCTGGAGGCAGGTTGTTCCACTGGTTAATTGTTCTCACTGTCAGGAAGTTTCTCCTTAGTTCTAGGTTGCTTCTCTCCTTGATTAGTTTCCATCCGTTGCTTCTTGTATGTGTGTGCATGTATATAATAATAATAATAATAATAATAATAATAATAATAATAATAATAATAATAATAATAATAATAATAGTGATGATGATGATGATGATAACGATGAAGTGGTGCCATAGAAAATCCCGCCAAATAGGAAGATGCCAAAGGAGTACAGCTAGTTAAATCCATGAAGACCATCAATTCAGACGTCTGCTGTGAAACATTACAAAAATTTCAGATGAGCCCTCCATAACAAGCGTCGGGGTCTGCTGACTTCCGATGTGGTTTGGTTTACGACAATGCTCGCCCGCACACCGCTAGACGCACCCAAGAACTTTTGAAGCGGTTCCGTTGCGATGCTTTGAATCTCTCTCTCTTTCTCTCTCTCTCTCTCTCTCTCTCTCTCACACACACACACACACACACACACACACTCGTAGCCCAGATTTGGTGCCGAGAGATGACTACTAAGGCATTCCAAACCTTGTAAGACATTACGACCAGGGCCTCAATTTGAATGGCGATTATGTCGAAAAGTCATGTCATGTTGTAGTTTTCTAATACGTATAATAAAAGGGCTACCTCTGTGAGTGTCTGTCATTGATAAACAAACGGAGGTTTATTTCCAAAATTGCCCTCGTACTTTTAAACGGTTTCCTTTACCGTTCCTCGTTTACAGACAGAAATCTCGCCAAACTGAAGTTACAACTTGCATGGTTAAAGATGCACAGTGGAACTATTAGAGAGGAGCTGTCTTCTCTCTTTTTCCCATGCCAGTTGTCTCAACTTTGCTGTCTCTTGGTGCTGCGGAATGCAGCCCCTCATGGGTGAAAATCCAGACTACAATTGTGGCCAAAATTGTGGAAACCTTTTTGGAAAAAGTGTATTTTTGAGGTTTGATGGCTAACACCACCACTTTTTTTGGGGAGTAGTACCATAAAATTATATATCAATGGAAAGATAATTTAATCAATAAAGTAATGCAATAAAGTTTGTTCAATTATCTGTACTGTATTCTAGGAAACGTTATAGCCAAATAAGCAGAAAAAGGAAGCACAACTTGCTTAGGTTGATCTCAGGTAGCTTTCCTTCATCTGACTGTAGCCAATGAGCATGAGTGTTTAGAGAGCCAATTGGGTGTCATCTTGTTTTGCCAATGAGCCAATCACATCACAGTAGGATCTAGTGATTGATGCCATGTATTGAAGCTGAGAGGAGGACATTTGTCAGTGTGATATGTGATGGCTATCAAGTCGGTTGGGGTTTTTTTGTGTTCTTTCATCGAGTGAGCCTGTAAAACGTAATAAAAATTAAAGTAAATGTGCAAAGAGTTGACCGGTTGTCCAGAAAGTGATGCAAAATAGTATTATTAAGTGAACAAGGCTACAGTTATAAAGAAATTGGAAGAAAAATGGGTGGAAACTTAACCAAAGGTGTCATTTCTACTGTACATTTTTCCCAAAAGGTTTCCACAATTTTGGCCACTACTGTACATTCCACCACAGTTGGGCAGTTTACAGAAATAAAACCCCAAATACAAAACCGACTAAGCTCCCATCTCCCTGGTGACAATAATCACACCAACAGCTTGATGGACTCTGTTATCACCCTGGGATCCCCAGGCCCACTGGCAAAACCAGATCTTCAGAGTCTTTCAAAAGAGTATTCAAGATGGGAGCCAACTTTATTCTTCCTCAGGGATGATGGTCCAGAGAGAGGGAGCCACCACGGAGAAGGCCCTTCCTCTTGATCCTTAAATGAGGGGACCGTTAACGTACTTTGCCTCCCCAGTCTAGTGGGTCAGGTCGATGCAACTGAGAACGTTATTGCAACCACAGAATTAACCGTTTCTTCTTAATTCCTTCCTGCTTCTCCAACACTGGAGATTTGAAAGAAGAGACTGGACAACCACCTGTATGACATGGTACAGGGTTTCCTGAATGAACAAGGGGTTGGACTAGAAGATCTCCAAGGTCCTTTTTGTTATTCTGCTAATTAATACTCATCCTTGATCAATCTTGTTCATAATGTCCTTATATCTCTGCAGACATACATGCATTCATTACGAATGCCTATAGCAGGGATAGGCAACCTTGGCTCTTTTATGACTCGTGGACTTCAACTCCCAGAATTCCTGAGGCAGCCATGCTGAGGGGAAAGGGACAGGCTTCCAAGCTGAGCCATACTGGCAGAGGGAATTCTGGGAGTTGAAGTCCACAAGTCATAAAGCGGCCTAGGCCTAGGCAGGCAATCTTGGCTCTTTTACGACTCGTGGACTTCAACTCCCAGAATTCCTGAGCCAGCATGGGGGAACTATGGCCCTTTCATGACTTCTGGACTTCAACTCCCAGAATTCCTGAGCCAGCCATGCTGAGGGGAAAGGGAGAAGTTTCCATGCTGGCTCAGGAATTCTGGGAGTTGAAGTCCACGAGTCATAAAAGAGCCAAGGTGGCCTACCCCTGGTCTAGGAGGCTCAGCACTTAGAACAGGAGGGATAGGCAACCTTGGCTCTTTTGTGACTCATGGACTTCAACTCCCAGAATTCCTGAGCCAGCATGGGGGAACTATGGCCCCTTCATGACTGGTGGACTTCAACTCCCAGAATTCCTGAGCCAGCCACGCTGAGGGGAAAGGGAGAGGTTTCCATGCTGAGCTATGCTGGCTGAGGAATTCTGGGAGTTGAAGTCTAGCAGTCATAAAAGAGCCAAGGTTGCCAACCTCTGGCAGGGCTCAGCTTGGAAACCTCTCTCTTTCCCCTCAGCATGGCTGGCTCAGGAATTCTGGGAGTTGAAGTCCACGAGTCATAAAAGAGCCAAGGTTGCCTACCCCTGGCCTATACAAAGAAATTCTTTATACCCAGGACCTCCTGCATGATGTTGCCATGATCCTAGTTCACATGGAAACCAACGCATGAAAAAGCACACACATCAAACACTTCCCCCCTGCAGGTAATTGAATGCAAGGTAAGCGATGTTGACAGAGCAGGTTGTAAGTCAACATGGCTCTATTACACTTAACGGAGCTGCATTACGCAAATGGGATTATTTTCTAATTCTATTCCAATAAATCCACTCGTCCTCTTCCTATCAAATATCTCAGTGAAGTTACAATTTTCAGCAGTCTTTGCGGGAGAAGGCCCAGCCGCTAGCCCTCCAATCTCTCAGGGGCTGCCCCAAAGAAGAGGGAGTCAAGCTGTTCTCCAAAGCCCCTGAAGGCAGGACAAGAAGCAACGGATGGAAACTCATCAAGGAGAGAAGCAACCTAGAACTAAGGAGAAACTTCCTGACAGTTAGAACGATTAACCAGTGGAACAACCTGCCTCCAGAAGTGGTGAATGCTCCACACTGGAAGTTTTTAAGAAGAGACTGGACAGCCATTTGTCTGAAATGGTATAGGGTCTCCTGCCTGAGCAGGGGGTTGGACTAGAAGACCTCCAAGGTGCTTTCCAACTTCTTCTTATCATCATCATCATCATCATCATCATCATCTCCTTTCTAGGGCCACTGAACGTAAAAGCAAATATTTTAGTGTTCTGTCTTACAACTACAGATTAGAAACCTATGAATTATGAATCGCTTAGGGCGGGGGGGGGGGAACTATGGCCCCTTCATGACTCGTGGACTTCAACTCCCAGAAATCCTGAGCCAGCATGGCTCAGCTTGGAAACCTCTCCCTTTCCCCTCAGCATGGCTGGCTCAGGAATTCTGGGAGTTGAAGTCCACCAGTCATTAAAGAGCCAAGGTGGCCTACCCCTGGCCTAGACCAAGGCCCCTTCATGACTCGTGGACTTCAACTCCCAGAATTCCAGAGGCAGCATGGGGGAACTACGGCCGCCTCATGATTCGTGGATTTCAACTCCCAGAATTCATGAGCCAGCCATGGCTCAGCTTGGAAATCTCTCTTTCCCCTCAATGTGGCTGGCTCAGGAATTCTGGGAGTTGAAGTCCACGAGTCATAAAAGGGCCAAGGTTGCCTACCCCTGGCTTAGGGGAAATGATGGATTGTAGAAAAATGTAATATGAAAGGCACATAGTCCACAACTGAGGCCAAAATTTCTGTTGTGAAGCGAGACCTGCGTTAAGGGGATCTTTGCCCCGTTTTACGACTTCTCTTGCCACAGTTCTTACGTGAATGACTGCCGTTGATAAAGTTAGTAACGCGGCTATTAGTCAAATCTAGCTTCCCCATTGACTTTGCTTGACAGAAGGTCGCAAAAGGGGATCACACAACCACTGGGGGCGCTGTGACCGTCGTAAAGAGGAGCTGGATGCCAAGCATCGGAATTTTACATACCGTATTTTCGGGCGTATAAGACGACTTTCTAACCATGCAAATCTTCTCCAAAGTCGGGGGTCGTCTTATACGCCGGAAAATATGGTACATAATATTTTATTAATTTTCCAATTTTACATTCGAGTATTTAAAAAGCAACGTGGTGACTGGGTTAATCAATAGTTCGATAACAAAATCTTTAGTGCAAATCTCAGCTGACAAGTCAGATACTTCTTCTCTTTTTCCCCTTAACATTTACTGTCTCGTATTCAAGCTAGTACATTTCTGATTGTATCAACTCAATCAAAACATCATTCTTACATTGATCAGTATTTTTTTAGCTTATACGTATCTCAATGTCGTTCAATCTTCACAAAAAATCCATATCCTGTTATTATTTTTACATAATTTTTAGTTTCTCATCAATACTCCAATTTAACCTTTGCTATCCACAATTTTCAGACTTATTTCACTTCGTAACAAACTATCATATCCAAAATGCACATTTTATCTATTTGAGTGTAATCTTGTTCTATTTTCTAAAAGTTATCTATTTCCAAGCGTCGGAATTTTGATGCTGCAATGCCGTCCGTCGAGCGTGAAAGACGGTCGTAAGTCGCTTTTTTCAGTGTTGTAACTTTGAATCGTCACTAAACGAACCGTTGTTAAGTTGAGGACTACGCCGGTACAGGTATTCCTCGGATTACGGCCGCAACAGAGACCAACTTTTCCACTGCTAAGCAAGACATTTGTTAAGCGGACTTTGCCCCATTTTATGACCTTTCTCACCACAGTGGTTAAGGGAATCACCCAAGCTGTTAAACTAGTGACAAGGTCGTTAAGCGAATCCAACTTGACTTGGTCAGAAGGCGGCCAAAAGGGGATCACGTGACCCCGCGGGACACTGTGACCGTCATAAATAGGAGCCGGTTGCTAAGCATCCAATTTTGACAAATGGGGAGGCTGCGACGGTTGTTAAATGTGAAAAACGGTTGTGGGTCACATTTTTCAGGGCCGCTGTGACTTCAAACGGTCACTAAACGAACGGCTGAAAGCCGAGGATTCCCTGGAACAATAACTAGGTTCTGTGGAATTGAATTTTTGACTTTAATCCTTAATAAAATGACTTGGACCTTGACGGGAATTTTCAACGGCTCAAAAGCGAACGCTGAATCTCGGTTAAATTCCACATGAATCTATGCGCCATTAAGGGGTGGCTTGACTCGCCCATTCAAATCCAATTTCTTCGCCCCAGAAAAACCCACATTCAAACTGCATTCTGCCAGGTCCCAATCGCAAAGCACGTATCCAAACCAGATCGAGATTTAAACGCCAAGCCAGAAAGACGAGGAGGTATTCGCAGCAAAATGTGTTTTATTTCAAGAGCGTCAGGAACAGGCAATATTGAACGCAAGGCTTGCCTGCTGTCCCCTTTCTCTTGCTGTGTTTGTCTGCGTAGGGAACAATTTGGGCGAGTGCAAAACCTGCAACTGCCCCCTTGATCTTGGCTTCTCCATTACAACAGGTTGCAACAGCTGTGCAATTTGATACTCCTTTCCCCCGCCAACCGGGAGAAATTTCTGGCAAGGCTGTGTGACAGCCCAGCCGTTTTCGAAAGGGCTTCAAGGCAGTTCCAGAAGCACAACGTGTTTTTGACTTCGGCTGCCCCTGTCAGGAGACCACAATTGCTCTTCGGATGCAACAGTGCCATATGTGACTTTTAAAGGGAAAGGCAAAGGGGCTTCCACGCGCAAGGGGTGAATAATAACAACACCAGGTCTCCAGGAAAAATAAAACAACAACACATTATCCTTCCTGGAAGAAGGATGAAGCTGAATCTCCAATGCCCATAATCTACCAAGACGCCGGTAAAAGAGAATATTTTGTATTTCACAGTTGAAATGTGTGCTCTGTGGTGCTCTTTGAGCTGGGTTGTTTTCTTGCAGACATCTCAGGACCCAACTAGTTAATATCATCAGTGCAAGAAGAGAGTGGGGTTTGTGCAGTGGAGGACAAGGAGAACTGTGGGGTCCTTGGTATTCTCTGAGCTTGGTTGAAGTCCCCCAGTCATAAAGGTTCCATGGGTCCCCCATGCTGGCTCAGGAATTCTGGGAGTTGAAGTCCCCCAGTCATAAAGGTTCCATGGGTCCCCCATGCTGGCTCAGGAATTCTGGGAGTTGAAGTCCTCCAGTCTTAAGGGGGCCATAATTCCACCATGCTGGCTCAGGAATTCTGGGAGTTGAAGTCCTCCAGTCTTAAGGGGGCCATAATTCCACCATGCTGGCTCAGGAATTCTGGGAGTTGAAGTCCCCCAGTCATAAAGGGGCCATGGTCCCCCATGCTGGCTCAGGAATTCTGGGAGTTGAAGTCCACCAGCCATAAAGGGGCCATGGGTCCCCCATGCTGGCTCAGGAATTCTGGGAGTTGAAGTCCTCCAATCATAAAGGAGGCTATGGTTCCCCCATGCTGGCTCAGGAATTCTGGGAGTTGAAGTCCACCAGCCATAAAGGGGCCATCGTTCCCCACCTCTGCCCTTGATGATGGATGCAAAACCACCAGAGGAGAAAAGTGATATCTGGTGCCAGCTTCTTCCTATTGTTTTCACCAAATGCCTTCCACTGAATAGGGAGGAAACCGATCACAACTCCTGCTCAAATCTGGAACAAGGAGGCAATGGATGGGTTGCGTAGTCCTTGTTATCTCCGAAGCCCATGCTGTGATTCCATTGTCCGGTTGCTAAGCCCCTTAGAGAGATTTCCCTTTTATCCCATTTGTTTTAATCCTTGGCCCCACCAGCTGAAAAGCAGGGGACTCATTCCTTTAATTTGCTTGGAAGAT
>CM077919.1:282027773-282309403 GCA_039797435.1 Crotalus adamanteus | reverse complement strand
GATGCCTGGAGAAAAAAAAAAAAGGGGGGGGGGAGAATGGAGCTGGGCTTGGTTCTTGCAAGTGAAGATCTTACTTATGATAGAAAGTGCAACCAGGAGGTGAACCCCCCCCCCCAAATGGGCAGAAAAAGGAAAGGAAGGGGGCGAGGAGAGCCTTTTCCTAATGCCAAGACCCAGAGATGAACAGGTTGTGGGTTACAGGAAAGCAGGAATGGTGCTCCACCTTACAAAAACAACAACCGCATTTATATTAAAAAAGAGAGAGAGTTCTTAAATTCAGCGTGATCGCCAAACCTATGTTTTTGTTTTTCTTCACCATCCTGAATTTTGCTCAAGTGATAAGTCTGCCTCGGGCTGTTTTATAGAAGTGTCAAAGAACTGAAGAGCTGGCTTGCATTTTTTAAATGCAGAGAGGGTGTGTATACTCTCAGCCATCTAAGGCAAAAAAAAGAAAAAAAATTCAGATAGTATTGAGCACTAGAACAAGATTCCTCTTTTGAGGATCTGGCGTTAAGTTCTCTGCTACAGTTACAAATCCATCCTTCCTTCCTTCCTTCCTTCTTCCCGTTTGATCTTCCTTCCCTCCCTCCTTCCTCACTCCCTCCATTTATTTTCTTCCTTCCCTCCTTCCTGTTTTCTCCCTTTCCTTCCCTTTCTCCCTCTATCTCTCCTCCCATCCTCCCTCTTTCTCCCTCCCTTCTTCTCTCGCTATTCTTTCTTTTCTCTTCTCCTTCCTTCCCTCCGTCCCTCCTTCCCCTCTCTCCTTCCTTCCTCCCATTTGATCTTCCTTCCTTCCTTCCTTCCCCTCCCTCCTTCCTTCCCCTCCATTTATTTTCTTCCTTCCCTCCTTCCTGTTTTCTCCCTTTCCTTCCCTTTCTCCCTCTATCTCTCCTCCCACCCTCCCTCTTTCTCCCTCTTCCCTCCCTCCCTTCTTCTCTCACTATACTTTCTTTTCTCTTCTCCTTCCTCCCTCCCTCCCTCCCTCTTCCTGCTTCTTTGTCTTCCCTCTCTCCCTTCTTTTACTGAATGAAATACTATATATTTATTACATCTCTTAAGTGTAGAATTTAGGCTCAGCAGCGACTCAGACTCAGCCTTCCATCCTTCCAACGTCAGTAAAATGAGGACCCAGATTGTTGGGTCCGATATGTTGGCTCTGTTAAAGCTGCTTAGAGAGGGATGTAAAGCACTGTGAGGCGGTATATAAGTCTAAGGCAGTGTTTCTCAACCTTGGCCCTTTTAAGATATGTGGACTTCAACTCCCAGAATTCCTGAGCCAGCCATGCTGAGGGGAAAGGGAGAGGTTTCCAAGCTGAGCCAAGCTGAGGGAATTCTGGGAGTTGAAGTCCATGAGTCATAAAGCAGCCTAGGCCTAGGCCAGGGGTAGGCAACCTTGGCTCTTTTATGACTCGTGGACTTCAACTCCCAGAATTCCTAAGCCAGCCATGCTGAGGGGAAAGGGAGAGGGTTTCCAAGCTGAGCCAGGCTGGCTCAGGAATTCTGGGAGTTGGAGTCCACCAGTCATGAGGGGGCCATAGTTCCCCTATGCTGGCCCAGGAATTCTGGGAGTTGAAGTCTAAAAGTCATGGCCATAGTTTCCCTCATGCTGGCTCAGGAATTCTGGGAGTTGAAGTCCGCAAGTCATAAAGGGGCCAATGCTTTTCTCATGCTGGTTCAGGAATTCTGGGAATTGAAATCCACAAGTCATGAAGGGGTCATAGTTTCCCTCATGCTGGCTCAGGAATTCTGGGAGTTGAAGTCCACGAGTCATAAAAGAGCCAAGGTTGCCTACCCCTGGTCTAGACTCTAGGCCTAGGGTAGGGGTCTTCAAACTTGGCCCTTTTATGACTCGTGGACGGCCAGAATTTCTGAGCCAGCCTGGGGGAAGTATGGCCCCCTCATGACTCGTGGACTTCAACTCCCAGAATTCCTGAGCCAGCATGGCTCAGCTTGGAAACCTCTCCCTTTCCCCTCAGCATGGCTGGCTCGGGCATTCTGGGAGCTGATGTCCACCAGTCATAAAAGAGCCAAGGTTGCCTACCCTTGCTCTAGGCAGAAAAGTGGAAGGATGCCTCGATTCCTACCATAAACGAATGGTTACAAAAACTGAATGAATGAGCAGAGACGGCCAAATTGACTGTGCCAATCAAAGAAAAGAACATAAATACTTTTGTTTCTACTTGGAAACCGCTTCTGGACTTTGTGCTTGAGGTGGGGGAAAAAAAACGACACCATGATTTTGGGTTTTACCTATTAGACTGTTTTACTGATACAGAAACGGCTAGAGCAGGGGTAGGCAACCTCGGCTCTTTTATGACTCGTGGACTTCAACTCCCAGAATTCCTGAGCCAGCCAGGCTGGGGGGAAAGGGAGAGGTTTCCAAGCTGAGCCATGCTGGCTCAGGAATTCTGGGAGTTGAAGTCCACGAGTCATAAAAGAGCCAAGGTTGCCCACCCCTGGGCTAGTGTATACGACTATAGAAATGTAAAAAGTTGAGATTTGATTGTAATGACTGATTTTACTGCAACAGAGAGTCGGAAGTCAATGCCTTTTGTTCCTTCCCCTCCCTTTCTCCATACATTTTTTCTTTTCCCTTTCTCTACTGTTGTCCCCTATTATTCGCTTTTGTGTTTTCACATTTTATGTTCTAAATCAGGGGTAGGCAACCTCGGCTCTTTTATGACTCATGGACTTCAACTCCCAGAATTCCCTCTGCCAGCATGGCTCAGCTTGGAAACCTCTCCCTTTCTCCTCAGCATGGCTGGCTCAGGAATTCTGGGAGTTGAAGTCCACGCGTCATAAAAGAGCCAAGGTTGCCTACTCCTGTTCTAAATGAATAAAACTTAATAAAAAAAGAGAACTATCTGTGAATGGAAAGCGATATATAAACAAAAACAAATATCCTAATAGACTGATAGACTAATGATGTTCTTAAGCAGTTTTTTGATGCTAAGAATTTCTGGTTGCTTGGCGATTGTTCTGGAGATTTAAGTGAGGGATGACAAGGAATTCCATCCATCAAAACTTTGTAAACGAATATAGTAATTCCATTCAGACACAGGGAAAGTCAGAATGTAAATGCATGTCAAGATCTACATGTTTTTCAAATTATGCCATACACTTGGCAGCCTTGAAATATACAAACAGCAGAGGAAAAAAAAATGCGCATAATGTGCCCGCATTTGACGGAGGACAAATATGCATTTTTCTCTCGTGAGACTGTTTACAAAAAATATGCACGCTAAGAAAAAAATGTCCATTTTTTTTTAAATGTATAAAGGGTGGCTCCTTCTGCCAAAATTTTTAAACAATGGGGTAGAGCAGACTTCACAAGGAAGATGGTGGGCAAAACCAACACTGACAAAATAGTTAGTCCTCGGCTTAACGCATTCATTTAGGGACCGTTCCAAGTTACAACGGCACTGAAAAAAGCGACACGACCGTTTTTCAGACTTACGACCATTGCAGCAACCCCCCCCCCATGGTCACGTGATCAAAATTCAGAGTCTTGGCAACTGAATCATATTTATGACGGTCACAGTGTCTTGTGATCCCCTTTTGAGACCTTTTGACAAGCAAAGTCAATGGGGGAGGCCAGATTCATTTAACAACCGTGTGGCTAACTTAGTAACTGCAGTGTTTCACTTAAAAACTATGGCAAGAAAGCTCATAAAATGCAGCAAAACTCAATTAACAAACAACTCACTTAGCAACGGGAGTTTTGGGCTCAATTCTAATTCGTTAAGTCAAGAATTACCTTTCTTCATATATTAGCTCCCCCCAAAATTTTTCTCCCTCCCTCTCTCTCTCTCTCTCTCTGTGTGTGTGTGTGTGTTTCTACAGATGAAAGCTCTGTTGAGCTTATTTCGCTTTTGACACAGAGAGGGGCAGCATAGAAATTTCATTAATTGATTAAATTTACATCACCATGTAACTCAAAAATTGGACACTGGGAAGCTAATATCGGATTAGGCCA
Source organism: Crotalus adamanteus (assembly GCA_039797435.1). Classification (NCBI taxonomy): domain Eukaryota; kingdom Metazoa; phylum Chordata; class Lepidosauria; order Squamata; family Viperidae; genus Crotalus; species Crotalus adamanteus. Next base: position 282,305,427 of record CM077919.1, on the reverse strand, counting down.
GAGGTAGGCAACCTTGGCTCTTTTCTGACTGGTGGACTTCAACTCCCAGAATTCCTGAGCCAGCCATGCTGAGGGGAAAGGGAGAGGTTTCCAAGCTGAGCCATGCTGGCTCAGGAATTCTGGGAGTTGAAGTCCACGAGTCATGAAGGGGCCAAGATTGCCTACCCCTGGTCTAGACTCTAGGCCTAGGGTAGGGGTCTTCAAACGTGGCCCTTTTATGACTCGTGGACTTCAACTCCCAGAATTCCTGAGCCAGCCACGCTGAGGGGAAAGGGAGAGGTTTCCAAGCTGAGCCATGCTGGGTCAGGAATTCTGGGAGTTGAAGTCCACGAGTCATAAAAGAGCCAAGGTTGCCTACCCCTGGATTAGGACATAGAACACAACTGCCAGTAAAAATCAAACAAAATATACAACACAACTGAAGTCAACCGGTAACCGTTACCTTCCCCAATGTCATTAAAGCTTGACTCTTCCAAATGCCCAAGGCCTTCAATGCTTTATCAAAGACCAAAAAGGATCACGGCCAACTGAATCTTAGGTTGAAAGCTGTTCCAGACTATGCAACAGAGAAGCATCCTGGATCCTTCCACACAACCCTGTTTGACGAAGGAGAACTTGGACATATTCACCATCAGTCAATTGCAAAAGGCAGCTTGGCTCCGAACAGCTTACATCCAACGATGAGATCTGTAACACCATCAAACAGCCAGATCTGCCTACTCCAAGTCCTTGAGAGGCAGACAAAAAATGTCAAATCCAGTCTGAACATCTGGCTGACTGTGCAATCAACCATAATAAGACAAATGTACAAAACCCAGTTATCACTGTTCTTCTGAACCCAAATCAGCCCTGGGAGAAAACTCTCCATTGTCACCGTCCAGTCTAAGGATCCTGGAGATTCATTGACACAGATGGTGACTCCTATTAGTGTTTCCCTTAAATTTCCCAATCTGGCTGAGAAGGGATTCACTCTCATCCTGAAAAGCCAACAGCTCGTGGATTCAAAGGGCGTTATTCCTGGTTTTAATATTTTAACGGTTCATATTGTTTTTCACTGTGCTGTAAACTGCCAGGAAGGAAGGAAGGAAGGAAGGAAGGAAGGGAGGGAGGGAGGGAGACAGGTGGATAGATGGGAGAGGAAAATAAGGGAGGGAGGGAGGCAGGGAGGGAGGGAGAAAGGTGGATGGATGGGAGGGAGAAAGGTGGATGGATGGGAGGGGAAAATAAGAGAGGGAGGGAGGGGAAAATAAGGGAGGGGAAATGAGGGAGGGAGGAAGGAAGGAAGGAAGGAAGAAAGGAGGGAGAGAGGTGGATGGCTGGATGGCTGGGAGAGGAAGGAAGGAAGGAAGGAAGGAAGGAAGGAAGGAAGGAAGGAAGGAAGGAGGAAGACAGGTGGATAGATGGATGGATGGGAAAATAAGGAAGGGAGGGAGGGAGGAGGGTGGGTGGGTGGATTATAGAGGATGAGAAGGAGGAAGACAGGTGGATGGATGGGAGGGGAAAGGAAAGGAGGGAGGGAGGAAGAAAGAAAGACAGATGGTAGAAGGAGGAAGGAAGGAGGGAATCAGGAGGGAATGAGGGAGAAAAAGAAAAAGTGAACTTTCGGACAATACTCCTGTTTCACTATCCACTGGATTTGGCTGCTTCCCCAGGTGTTAGGCGACCACCGAGAGAGAAACAGCTACACAAAAGCCAGCCCTGGGACCCTGAAGCTTTTTCACGGGGATTTTGCTTGGGTGAAGTTCCCAGCGGGGAGAACCCGTTTCGCCTTCTGACCAGCAAAATCACGACAAGGCGCAACGCAGAGCTCCTGATACAGAATAAACGCTGCTCTTGCGCCAACTGGCCTCCCTCAGTACATACCAGCCGGCCTTCAAAAGACACAATTAATTTCTTCATCCCAAATTCTGAACTCCCTACAGGGCGCCGTCAAACCAATTATGCCCAATTGGCATCACGGGGCCCGTGACACAAACACACACACACACAGAAAGACACACAGAGCAACGCCACGGCAGAGGTGGCGTGCCGCAACGAGGCGCAACTGGTTCTCTCCCAGAAACGCCGTTCCTTTCTCTCCGCCGAAATAAAACTGCAAGAGGAGGAGGAGGAGATCGTTTCTGAACCTTTCCAAATCTACCGGGAAGGAGCCATGTTGTTAATTGCCCATTGTCTGCACGGAGCATCGGCAACCTGGGCTGCGCAGAGCGCCGAGACTCTCCCGGAGCATCAATTAAACGCGTTTCAGGATGGATCGTTAACGTCGTGCCCATTACCGAACGACAAAAAAAATAAAAATAAAAATCAGCGAAGGGAAAAGAGAGGAACATCAGCAAAAGAGGAAAGTAGGAAAAACAAAAGAAAAAGAAAGAAAGAAAGAAAGAAAGAAAGAAAGAAAGAAAGAAAGAAAGAAAGAAAGAAAGAAAGAAAGAAAGACCCACTGGTTTCTTCTGTGGGGAAACCTCTCCTGCTTTTCCCCCCCCCCCTTGGATCTTTCCAAATCGGCATCCAGAGAGCCGCGCGTTAGAAAACCCGGTCTGCAAATGCGACCTGCAGTTCTGTCGGGGTTGCAGTCCTTCCTCGGAGGATGTTGACTACGCAACGCAAGGTTGCCCACTGGCCTAGGCTGACCTTTCACCCCCACTCCCCCCCCCCGTCCTTGGCCCTACACAATTCGCTCCGTGTCTGTTGCGGTCCGTGGGGATTTGGAAGAGCACAGCTGCCGGAATAATTAGGATGTGGCTTTAATGGCAGCTCCTCGATTGAGGTTGACGATTATGCGTGGGCAGAAGCGGGGCCTCCGATGAGGGGGGGGGGGGAGAAAGGAAAAACTGGGGAAAGGGCTTCGCCATCACGAAACCCAACAATTGCTGGGCAAGGTCTCTCCCGCGGTACGGCAAGGCTGGCTGATTGGACGGAAAGCGACTGCAACATGAAACAAGAAAAACCGTACAAGAAGGATGTTCGTGCTTCTGAAGTGCCTAAAGTGAAGATGGAGAAGCTTCTGAGCTGCTGTCACGGATAAGACCGAGGTAGCAAAAGCAGGCCAGGCCCATCCAGAAACAAAAGGGTGAGCTGAAAGGGGTTCAATTGCAAACCTTTTAAAAATAAAAAAAATAAAAGAAAAAGAAATAATGATGATATTATTAAGCAGGGCTAAAGCTTGAGATTCTAGAAAGAGCGCAGAGAAGAGCAACAAAGAGGATCAGGGGAGTGGAGGCTAAAACATATAAAGAAAGGTTGTTGGAATTGGGGACATCTAGTCTAATGAAGAGAAGGACGAAGGGGGACATCATAGCCGTGTTCCAATATCTCAAGGGCTGCCCCAAAGAAGAGGGAGTCAAGCTATTCTCCAAAGCCCCTGAAGGCAGGACAAGAAGCAATGGATGGAAACTAATCAAGGAGAGAAGCAACCTAGAACTAAGGAGAAATTTCCTGACAGTGAGAACAATTAACCAGTGGAACAACCTGCCTCCAGAAGTTGTGATGCTCCAACACTGGAAAGTTTTAAGAGACTGGACAGCCATTTGTCCGAAATGGTATAGGGTTTCCTGCCTGAGCAGGGGGCTGGACTAGATGACCTCCAAGGCCCCTTCCATCATCAACACCACCACCACCACCACCACCATCTTATTGTTACTATTGTTGTTGTTGTTGTTGTTGTTGCTATTGATTAGCCTAACGGTGCAAAAAACTCAACGTTTGATGGGTTTCTTTATAAGGAGAGCGTGTATACCAACAGAAGTGAGGATCTGTAGCTCAGGATTGAACTATGGGGTCCCTGGTGCTCTGCGACAGTGGTTGTTTTCTTGCAGACATTTCATTACCTGACTAGGTAACATCATCAGAAGGGAATGGAGTTGGAAGAGGAGGAGAACTGTGGGGTCCTTGGTGCTCTCTGAGCTTGTTTGTTTTCTTGCAGACATTTCATTACTCAAGTAGGTAACATCGTCATTGCTAAAAAGGAAGTGGAGTTTGCAGAGAGGAGGAGAAGAATTGTGGAATCCTTGGTGCTCTCTGAGCTTGGTGGTTTTCTTGCAGATGTTTCATTACCCAACTAGCTAACATCATCAGTGATAGTAAGGAGTGTGGTTTGCAGAGAGGAGGAGGAGGAGGAGGAGGAGGAGGAGGAGATGAGTGTGGGGTCCTTGGTGCTCTCTGAACTTGGTTGTTTTCTTGCTGATATTTCATTACCCAAGTAGGTAACATCATCAGTGCTACAAAGGATTGCTTTCTGTTTACATCCTATTGCTTGCCCTGTCAGTATTAGCGGAAGTGTTCTTAGTGGCTCATTGATTGGGGCATGCTGAGAAGGCAAGCCACTATGTATAAACCGAGAGCAAACTCTACTCCCTTGTAGCCCTGATGTTGTTACCTAGTTGGGTAATGAAACGTCTGCAGGAAAACAAGCAAGCTCAGAGAGCATCTAGGACTGCGTAATATGGACATGTCTGAACTATGGACTATATCCTACCTCTCAGTTTCATAGGCAGATACAACAACAACAACAATAACAATTATACAGTAATGGAGGACAGAAAACTTGTAACCCTCCAAGGGCCGAACGTCAACTTGAGATGCAGACCACACGGACTCATCCCCCATCATCCTGCGCCCGTCTCAAACGGTGAAGGGACCCAGAGCAGAAAACATCCTGCAGCCGAAGAAGGCTCCACCCCATTTGCACCACTCAGGTGACCCTGAGGACACAGGTCAACCTGCAGGTGGCCCTCAACGACGCTCTAAAAGAAGCCAAACGACCAGCGGTCTGCAAGGAGTATAAATCCTTCCATTTCTCCACCATCCAGTCAGAGCTGAAGAAGCTTCTTGGATGAGAAGCGAAACGTCTTCAAAGCAAAACAAAGAAAATCCAGTTGCCTCTTGAAATAAAGCACCTTTGGGGGTCAACCATGATCTGGTTGACTTGAGAATCTCCAGAGACACATAACTTTGAAACGGTAGGACGGCCTGGACTGTACCGTATTTTCCGTTTCTCGGTGTGTCCCACCCTTCGAAGCCAGCTTGCTTGTGTCACAAAGGAAGAGAAAAGCTACCAGGTCTCGCAGTGCGCCTGAGGGAAGGAAACACGGTCTATTCCTGTGTGACTCGGCCGACATAATCCGATGCATCGAAGGCAGCCAAGGCCTGGACCAGAGCGTAAACATTTCATTGAGGAGGAAAGACAGAAAGCTCTTTCACCGGGACCCAGCTTGCTTCTGACTTGAGTGAATCATTTATTTGCTTACTCATTCCATGAAAGAGAGAGAGAGAGAGAGAGAGAGAATTTAGGAGGGCCAGGAATTGCATTTAAAGAAAAGCGGAATCTATACCCTCTTCTGAAAGATTTGCCTCTTAAAAAAAAACAACAAAAAAACTGTTCGGAAACATATATTTTCGATTCCAATTTGCAAAGGGGGACCCGTAGCTTTGGGGAACCCGTGGTCCTTAGCCTTTGATGACCGGCTGACGGGTCTATGAAAACTCGCCGCAACCAACTGGTCAAGGAATTGACAAAAATTAAAATATTTATTTATTTATTTTATTATTCCATATTTTCTGTTCTGTTCTATTCTGGTCTACTCTACTCCACTCAATTCCATTTTCTACTCTACTCCAATCCATTCCATTTTCTACTCCACTCTACTCTACTCCATATTGTATTGTATTGTATTGTATTCCCTATTCTACTCTACTTCACTCCACTCCACTCAATTCCATGTTCTACTCTACTCCATTCCATTTTCTATTCTATTCTATTCTATTCTATTCTATTCTATTCTATTCTATTCTAATTATTATTCTATTCTATTCCCTATTCTACTCTACTCCACTCAATTCCATTTTCTACTCTACTCTACTCCAATCCATTCCATTTTCTACTCTACTCCAATCCATTCCATTTTTTACTCTGCTCTACTCTACTCTATATTCTATTGTATTGTATTCTATTGTATTCCCTATTCTACTCCATTCCACTCAATTCCATGTTCTACTCTACTCTACTCCATTCCATTTTCTACTCTACTCTATTCCATTCCATTTTTGACTCTACTCTACTCCCTATTCTATTCTATTCCCTATTCTATTCTACTCTACTCCACTCCACTCAATTCCATTTTCTACTCTACTCCAATCCATTCCATTTTCTACTCTACTCTACTCTACTCCATATTGTATTGTATTGTATTCCCTATTCTACTCTACTCCACTCCACTCAATTCCATGTTCTAATTTACTCTATTCTACTCCATTCCATTTTCTACTCTACTCTATTTCCTATTTTATTCTATTCTATTCCCTATTCTATTCTACTCTACTCCAATCCATTCCATTTTCTACTCTACTCCAATCCATTCCATTTTCTACTCTACTCTACTCCATATTCTATTGTATTGTATTGTATTCCCTATTCTACTCTACTCCACTCAATTCCATGTTCTACTCTACTCCACTCAATTCCATGTTCTACTCTACTCTACTCCATACCATTTTTTATTCTACTCTACTCCATTCCATTTTCTACTCTACTCTACTCCATTCCATTTTCTACTCTACGCTACTCTACTCTACTCTACTCTACTCTACTCTACTCTACTCTATTCTAATCCCTATTCTATTCTACTCTACTCTACTCCACTCCACTCAATTCCATTTTCTATTCTACTCTACTTCATATTCTATTCTATTCTACTCCATTCCACTCTATTCCGCTACATTCTAACCTTGAATGGTCACTAAAGGAACCGATGTTAAGTCAAGGACTTCCTATATTCAGTACGTCAAACAACAGACAAGCCAAAGAGAGGTCCTGCCAAGGCAACTATGTTCTGACTCTACCTGTAGGTACCCCTAGTTCCTGAATCACATGCCACAAATCCAAAGTACAGGTAGTCCTCGGCTTATGACGCATCATTTAGTGACCGTTCAAAGTTACCATGGCACTGAAAAAAGTGACTTCTCGTTTTTCACACTTACGACCGTCGCAGCGTTCCCCCACGGTCACGTGATCAAAATTCGGACGCTTGAGCAACTGACTCGTATTTATGACAGTTTTCAGTGTCCCCGAGGGTCATGTGATTGTTTATTTATTTATTTTTGCAAACTTCTGACAAGCAGAGTCAATGGGGAAGCCACTTAACAACTGTGGCAGGTTTTGATTTATTAAAGGGGATACTGTATTATTAAGGAGATGATTTAATACGGTGGGAAATAGATAACTTTTAGGAAATAGAACAAGACGATATTCAAATAGATAAAATGTGTATTTTGGATGTTAGACTTTGTTACGAATGGAGATAAGGGACATTTTGGTTACCTAAGGCTTGAAAATTATAAATATCAAAGATGAAATTGGAATATTGATGAGAAACTAAAAAAAATGGGTAAAAATTAACAAGAGGATATGGATTGTTTATGAAGATTGAATGTAATTAAGACACGTATTAGCTAAACATTTACTGATAAATGTAATAATGATGTTTTTATTGAGTTGATATACAGCATTAACCTTGTGAACTCTCAAGCTTCCTCCTTCCATTATATATTCAAGATGGACAGTATTTAATATTTATTTGTTACATATATGTAGGGGTGTGGTCTATACATATGTTGTATATAGTACGTTTAAGTGTGTCATGTATGTGTTTCACTTTGAGAGCAACTAAATTTCATTTTTGATGTGTACCATTGTGCCCACAATAAAAAAATGACAATAAAGGTTATCTTATCTTAACTTATCTTATAATAAGAATTGACTAGCTTGAATACGAGACAGTAAATGTTAAGGGGAAAAAAAAGAAGAAATATTTGATGTTGCAATTTGAGAGATGTACTAAAGATTTTGTTATCGAATTATTGATTAACCCAGTCACCACGTTGCTTTTTAAATACCCAAATGTAAAATTGGAAAATTAATAAAATATTTTTTTTAAAAAAACAATAACTGTGGCAGGTGAAAGGTCGTCCACATGGGACAAAATTCACTTTCACTTAGCAACAGAAATTTTGCTCTCCAGTGTGGTCCTAAATTGAGGACTACCTACAATTTATAAACAGTCCTATCCGAAAATCAGCCATGTCCCAGAACTCTTTACCAAATCAGGAACAACCTGCCTCCAGAAGCAGTGAATGCTCCAACACTGGAAGTTTTTAAGAAGAGACTGGACAGCCATTTGTCCAAAATGGTATAGGGTTTCCTGCCTGAGCAGGGGGTTGGACTAGATGACCTCCAAAGTCCCTTTTATATTACTATTACTATTATTATTATTACTACTACTACTACTATTATAATTACTACTACTACTACTACTACTACTACTACTACTACTACTACTACCTTAGCTGCATTAGCTTAATTCCCCGGCAGAAAAAAAAAAACTTATGGAAGATTTCTAACCTATAGTAGAAATTTTTATTGCACTATTTTTTTTTTGTTCCAAAGGCTGACTTGAGCTTGCTGATGATGACAACTTAATTAATAGCCATTTCTTCCTGCGTCAGCTTAAAATAAAATAGAGGAAGGGGGGAAATAATGAAACAGGGAGCATCTTGGGTGAAAAAAAAAAAGAAAAAACATAGCTTGTCCTAACTTCCATTTTCTTCAGGTGCTGAATCTGAGCTTAAAACCAAGAAAGACAGGCAAACTTACGAGGGCAATTTGGGAAATAAACCTCCGTTTGGTGATCAGTGACAGACACTAGCAGATAAAGAACTTTTATTGTACACATTAGAAAAGTACGACGTGACATGACTTTTTGACACAATCGCCATTCAAATTGAGGCTCTTGTCGTAACGTCTTACAAGGTTTTGAAATGCCTCAGTCGTAGTCGTTTGGCGCCAAATCTGGGCTCTTGGTGTGTTTGTGTGTGTGTGTGTATAATAATAATAGTAATAACAACAACAATAATAATAATTATAATTATAATAATAATAATGAAGTTGGAAGGGACCTTGGAGGTCATCTAGTCCAACCCCCTGCTCAGGCAGGAAACCCTATACCGTTTCAGACAAATGGCTGTCAAGTCTCTTCTTAAAAACTTCCATGTTGGAGCATTCACCGCTTCTGGAGGCAGGTTGTTCCACTGGTTAATTGTTCTCACTGTCAGGAAGTTTCTCCTTAGTTCTAGGTTGCTTCTCTCCTTGATTAGTTTCCATCCGTTGCTTCTTGTATGTGTGTGCATGTATATAATAATAATAATAATAATAATAATAATAATAATAATAATAGTGATGATGATGATGATGATAACGATGAAGTGGTGCCATAGAAAATCCCGCCAAATAGGAAGATGCCAAAGGAGTACAGCTAGTTAAATCCATGAAGACCATCAATTCAGACGTCTGCTGTGAAACATTACAAAAATTTCAGATGAGCCCTCCATAACAAGCGTCGGGGTCTGCTGACTTCCGATGTGGTTTGGTTTACGACAATGCTCGCCCGCACACCGCTAGACGCACCCAAGAACTTTTGAAGCGGTTCCGTTGCGATGCTTTGAATCTCTCTCTCTTTCTCTCTCTCTCTCTCTCTCTCTCTCTCACACACACACACACACACACTCGTAGCCCAGATTTGGTGCCGAGAGATGACTACTAAGGCATTCCAAACCTTGTAAGACATTACGACCAGGGCCTCAATTTGAATGGCGATTATGTCGAAAAGTCATGTCATGTTGTAGTTTTCTAATACGTATAATAAAAGGGCTACCTCTGTGAGTGTCTGTCATTGATAAACAAACGGAGGTTTATTTCCAAAATTGCCCTCGTACTTTTAAACGGTTTCCTTTACCGTTCCTCGTTTACAGACAGAAATCTCGCCAAACTGAAGTTACAACTTGCATGGTTAAAGATGCACAGTGGAACTATTAGAGAGGAGCTGTCTTCTCTCTTTTTCCCATGCCAGTTGTCTCAACTTTGCTGTCTCTTGGTGCTGAGGAATGCAGCCCCTCATGGGTGAAAATCCAGACTACAATTGTGGCCAAAATTGTGGAAACCTTTTTGGAAAAAGTGTATTTTTGAGGTTTGATGGCTAACACCACCACTTTTTTTGGGGAGTAGTACCATAAAATTATATATCAATGGAAAGATAATTTAATCAATAACGTAATGCAATAAAGTTTGTTCAATTATCTGTACTGTATTCTAGGAAACGTTATAGCCAAATAAGCAGAAAAAGGAAGCACAACTTGCTTAGGTTGATCCCAGGTAGCTTTCCTTCATCTGACTGTAGCCAATGAGCATGAGTGTTTAGAGAGCCAATTGGGTGTCATCTTGTTTTGCCAATGAGCCAATCACATCACAGTAGGATCTAGTGATTGATGCCATGTATTGAAGCTGAGAGGAGGACATTTGTCAGTGTGATATGTGATGGCTATCAAGTCGGTTGGGGTTTTTTTGTGTTCTTTCATCGAGTGAGCCTGTAAAACGTAATAAAAATTAAAGTAAATGTGCAAAGAGTTGACCGGTTGTCCAGAAAGTGATGCAAAATAGTATTATTAAGTGAACAAGGCTACAGTTATAAAGAAATTGGAAGAAAAATGGGTGGAAACTTAACCAAAGGTGTCATTTCTACTGTACATTTTTCCCAAAAGGTTTCCACAATTTTGGCCACTACTGTACATTCCACCACAGTTGGGCAGTTTACAGAAATAAAACCCCAAATACAAAACCGACTAAGCTCCCATCTCCCTGGTGACAATAATCACACCAACAGCTTGATGGACTCTGTTATCACCCTGGGATCCCCAGGCCCACTGGCAAAACCAGATCTTCAGAGTCTTTCAAAAGAGTATTCAAGATGGGAGCCAACTTTATTCTTCCTCAGGGATGATGGTCCAGAGAGAGGGAGCCACCACGGAGAAGGCCCTTCCTCTTGATCCTTAAATGAGGGGACCGTTAACGTACTTTGCCTCCCCAGTCTAGTGGGTCAGGTCGATGCAACTGAGAACGTTATTGCAACCACAGAATTAACCGTTTCTTCTTAATTCCTTCCTGCTTCTCCAACACTGGAGATTTGAAAGAAGAGACTGGACAACCACCTGTATGACATGGTACAGGGTTTCCTGAATGAACAAGGGGTTGGACTAGAAGATCTCCAAGGTCCTTTTTGTTATTCTGCTAATTAATACTCATCCTTGATCAATCTTGTTCATAATGTGCTTATATCTCTGCAGACATACATGCATTCATTACGAATGCCTATAGCAGGGATAGGCAACCTTGGCTCTTTTATGACTCGTGGACTTCAACTCCCAGAATTCCTGAGGCAGCCATGCTGAGGGGAAAGGGACAGGCTTCCAAGCTGAGCCATGCTGGCAGAGGGAATTCTGGGAGTTGAAGTCCACAAGTCATAAAGCGGCCTAGGCCTAGGCAGGCAATCTTGGCTCTTTTACGACTCGTGGACTTCAACTCCCAGAATTCCTGAGCCAGCATGGGGGAACTATGGCCCTTTCATGACTTCTGGACTTCAACTCCCAGAATTCCTGAGCCAGCCATGCTGAGGGGAAAGGGAGAAGTTTCCATGCTGGCTCAGGAATTCTGGGAGTTGAAGTCCACGAGTCATAAAAGAGCCAAGGTGGCCTACCCCTGGTCTAGGAGGCTCAGCACTTAGAACAGGAGGGATAGGCAACCTTGGCTCTTTTGTGACTCATGGACTTCAACTCCCAGAATTCCTGAGCCAGCATGGGGGAACTATGGCCCCTTCATGACTGGTAGACTTCAACTCCCAGAATTCCTGAGCCAGCCACGCTGAGGGGAAAGGGAGAGGTTTCCATGCTGAGCTATGCTGGCTGAGGAATTCTGGGAGTTGAAGTCTAGCAGTCATAAAAGAGCCAAGGTTGCCAACCTCTGGCAGGGCTCAGCTTGGAAACCTCTCCCTTTCCCCTCAGCATGGCTGGCTCAGGAATTCTGGGAGTTGAAGTCCACGAGTCATAAAAGAGCCAAGGTTGCCTACCCCTGGCCTATACAAAGAAATTCTTTATACCCAGGACCTCCTGCATGATGTTGCCATGATCCTAGTTCACATGGAAACCAACGCATGAAAAAGCACACACATCAAACACTTCCCCCCTGCAGGTAATTGAATGCAAGGTAAGCGATGTTGACAGAGCAGGTTGTAAGTCAACATGGCTCTATTACACTTAACGGAGCTGCATTACGCAAATGGGATTATTTTCTAATTCTATTCCAATAAATCCACTCGTCCTCTTCCTATCAAATATCTCAGTGAAGTTACAATTTTCAGCAGTCTTTGCGGGAGAAGGCCCAGCCGCTAGCCCTCCAATCTCTCAGGGGCTGCCCCAAAGAAGAGGGAGTCAAGCTGTTCTCCAAAGCCCCTGAAGGCAGGACAAGAAGCAACGGATGGAAACTCATCAAGGAGAGAAGCAACCTAGAACTAAGGAGAAACTTCCTGACAGTTAGAACGATTAACCAGTGGAACAACCTGCCTCCAGAAGTGGTGAATGCTCCACACTGGAAGTTTTTAAGAAGAGACTGGACAGCCATTTGTCTGAAATGGTATAGGGTCTCCTGCCTGAGCAGGGGGTTGGACTAGAAGACCTCCAAGGTGCTTTCCAACTTCTTCTTCTTATCATCATCATCATCATCATCATCATCATCATCATCATCTCCTTTCTAGGGCCACTGAACGTAAAAGCAAATATTTTAGTGTTCTGTCTTACAACTACAGATTAGAAACCTATGAATTATGAATCGCTTAGGGCGGGGGGGGGGAACTATGGCCCCTTCATGACTCGTGGACTTCAACTCCCAGAAATCCTGAGCCAGCATGGCTCAGCTTGGAAACCTCTCCCTTTCCCCTCAGCATGGCTGGCTCGGGAATTCTGGGAGTTGAAGTCCACCAGTCATAAAAGAGCCAAGGTGGCCTACCCCTGGCCTAGACCAAGGCCCCTTCATGACTCGTGGACTTCAACTCCCAGAATTCCAGAGGCAGCATGGGGGGAACTATGGCCGCCTCATGATTCGTGGATTTCAACTCCCAGAATTCATGAGCCAGCCATGGCTCAGCTTGGAAATCTCTCTTTCCCCTCAATGTGGCTGGCTCAGGAATTCTGGGAGTTGAAGTCCACGAGTCATAAAAGGGCCAAGGTTGCCTACCCCTGGCTTAGGGGAAATGATGGATTGTAGAAAAATGTAATATGAAAGGCACATAGTCCACAACTGAGGCCAAAATTTCTGTTGTGAAGCGAGACCTGCGTTAAGGGGATCTTTGCCCCGTTTTACGACTTCTCTTGCCACAGTTCTTACGTGAATGACTGCCGTTGATAAAGTTAGTAACGCGGCTATTAGTCAAATCTAGCTTCCCCATTGACTTTGCTTGACAGAAGGTCGCAAAAGGGGATCACACAACCACTGGGGGCGCTGTGACCGTCGTAAAGAGGAGCTGGATGCCAAGCATCGGAATTTTACATACCGTATTTTCGGGCGTATAAGACGACTTTCTAACCATGCAAATCTTCTCCAAAGTCGGGGGTCGTCTTATACGCCGGAAAATATGGTACATAATATTTTATTAATTTTACATTCGAGTATTTAAAAAGCAACGTGGTGACTGGGTTAATCAATAGTTCGATAACAAAATCTTTAGTGCAAATCTCAGCTGACAAGTCAGATACTTCTTCTCTTTTTCCCCTTAACATTTACTGTCTCGTATTCAAGCTAGTACATTTCTGATTGTATCAACTCAATCAAAACATCATTCTTACATTGATCAGTATTTTTTTAGCTTATACGTATCTCAGTGTCGTTCAATCTTCACAAAAAATCCATATCCTGTTATTAATTTTTACATAATTTTTAGTTTCTCATCAATACTCCAATTTAACCTTTGCTATCCACAATTTTCAGACTTATTTCACTTCGTAACAAACTATCATATCCAAAATGCACATTTTATCTATTTGAGTGTAATCTTGTTCTATTTTCTAAAAGTTATCTATTTCCAAGCGTCGGAATTTTGATGCTGCAATGCCGTCCGTCGAGCGTGAAAGACGGTCGTAAGTCGCTTTTTTCAGTGTTGTAACTTTGAATCGTCACTAAACGAACCGTTGTTAAGTTGAGGACTACGCCGGTACAGGTATTCCTCGGATTACGGCCACAACAGAGACCAACTTTTCCACTGCTAAGCAAGACATTTGTTAAGCGGACTTTGCCCCATTTTATGACCTTTCTCACCACAGTGGTTAAGGGAATCACCCAAGCTGTTAAACTAGTGACAAGGTCGTTAAGCGAATCCAGCTTCCCCCGTTGACTTGACTTGGTCAGAAGGGGGCCAAAAGAGGATCACGTGACCCCGCGGGACACTGTGACCGTCATAAATAGGAGCCGGTTGCTAAGCATCCAATTTTGACAAATGGGGAGGCTGCGACGGTTGTTAAATGTGAAAAACGGTTGTGGGTCACATTTTTCAGGGCCGCTGTGACTTCAAACGGTCACTAAACGAACGGCTGAAAGCCGAGGATTCCCTGGAACAATAACTAGGTTCTGTGGAATTGAATTTTTGACTTTAATCCTTAATAAAATGACTTGGACCTTGACGGGAATTTTCAACGGCTCAAAAGCGAACGCTGAATCTCGGTTAAATTCCACATGAATCTATGCGCCATTAAGGGGTGGCTTGACTCGCCCATTCAAATCCAATTTCTTCGCCCCAGAAAAACCCACATTCAAACTGCATTCTGCCAGGTCCCAATCGCAAAGCACGTATCCAAACCAGATCGAGATTTAAACGCCAAGCCAGAAAGACGAGGAGGTATTCGCAGCAAAATGTGTTTTATTTCAAGAGCGTCAGGAACAGGCAATATTGAACGCAAGGCTTGCCTGCTGTCCCCTTTCTCTTGCTGTGTTTGTCTGCGTAGGGAACAATTTGGGCGAGTGCAAAACCTGCAACTGCCCCCTTGATCTTGGCTTCTCCATTACAACAGGTTGCAACGGCTGTGCAATTTGATACTCCTTTCCCCCGCCAACCGGGAGAATTTCTGGCAAGGCTGTGTGACAGCCCAGCCGTTTTCGAAAGGGCTTCAAGGCAGTTCCAGAAGCACAACGTGTTTTTGACTTCGGCTGCCCCTGTCAGGAGACCACAATTGCTCTTCGGATGCAACAGTGCCATATGTGACTTTTAAAGGGAAAGGCAAAGGGGCTTCCACGTGCAAGGGGTGAATAATAACAACACCAGGTCTCCAGGAAAAATAAAACAACAACACATTATCCTTCCTGGAAGAAGGATGAAGCTGAATCTCCAATGCCCATAATCTACCAAGACGCCGGTAAAAGAGAATATTTTGTATTTCACAGTTGAAATGTGTGCTCTGTGGTGCTCTTTGAGCTGGGTTGTTTTCTTGCAGACATCTCAGGACCCAACTAGTTAATATCATCAGTGCAAGAAGAGAGTGGGGTTTGTGCAGTGGAGGACAAGGAGAACTGTGGGGTCCTTGGTATTCTCTGAGCTTGGTTGAAGTCCCCCAGTCATAAAGGTTCCATGGGTCCCCCATGCTGGCTCAGGAATTCTGGGAGTTGAAGTCCCCCAGTCATAAAGGTTCCATGGGTCCCCCATGCTGGCTCAGGAATTCTGGGAGTTGAAGTCCTCCAGTCTTAAGGGGGCCATAATTCCACCATGCTGGCTCAGGAATTCTGGGAGTTGAAGTCCCCCAGTCATAAAGGGGCCATGGGTCCCCCATGCTGGCTCAGGAATTCTGGGAGTTGAAGTCCACCAGCCATAAAGGGGCCATGGGTCCCCCATGCTGGCTCAGGAATTCTGGGAGTTGAAGTCCTCCAATCATAAAGGAGGCTATGGTTCCCCCATGCTGGCTCAGGAATTCTGGGAGTTGAAGTCCACCAGCCACAAAGGGGCCATCGTTCCCCACCTCTGCCCTTGATGATGGATGCAAAACCACCAGAGGAGAAAAGTGATATCTGGTGCCAGCTTCTTCCTATTGTTTTCACCAAATGCCTTCCACTGAATAGGGAGGAAACCGATCACAACTCCTGCTCAAATCTGGAACAAGGAGGCAATGGATGGGTTGCGTAGTCCTTGTTATCTCCGAAGCCCATGCTGTGATTCCATTGTCCGGTTGCTAAGCCCCTTAGAGAGATTTCCCTTTTATCCCATTTGTTTTAATCCTTGGCCCCACCAGCTGAAAAGCAGGGACTCATTCCTTTAATTTGCTTGGAAGATTTCCAATCTCGGGAATCTTTTATTATCCTGGTTATTTAAAGGCTTTTGGGAAAAGGCAGGGTTTTCCCAGCTGGGGTCTGCCACTCCTCTCTCCTAAGGTGTCATGGTTAGACTCTTTAGTAGCTGGGTTGCAAGAATCCCAGGGCCGGGGTCTCCAACCTGGGCAATGTGAAGACTGGTGGGCTTCAACTCCCAGAATTCAGTAGCCAGAATGCTGCTTGGAGAATTCTGGCAACTGAGGTCCACAAGTCATAAAGGAGTCAAGGTTGTACAGATAATGAGGAGGAGGAGGAAGAGGAGGAGGAGGAGGAGAAGAAGAAGAAGAAGAAGAAGAAGAAGAAGAAGAAGAAGAAGAAGAAGAAGAAGAAGAAGAAGAAGAAGAAGAAGAAGAAGAAGAAGAAGAAGAAGAAGAAGAAGAGGAGGAGGAGGAGGAGAAGGGAAGAGAGAAGAAGAAGAAGAGGAGGAGGAGGAGGAGGAGAAGGGAAGAGAGAAGAAGAAGAAGAAGAACAAGAAGAAGGAGGAGGAGGAGGAGAAGAAGAAGGGAAGAAGAAGAAGAAGAAGAAGAAGAAGAAGAAGAAGAAGAAGAAGAAGAAGAAGAAGAAGAAGAAGAAGAGGAGGAGGAGGAGGAGGAGGGAGGAGGAGAAGGGAAGAGAGAAGAAGAAGAAGAAGAGGAGGAGGAGGAGGAGGAGGAGAAGAGAAGAGAGAAGAAGAAGAAGAAGAAGAAGAAGAAGGAGGAGGAGGAGGAGGAGGAGGAGGAGGAGGAGGAGGAGGAGGAGGAGGAGAAGAAGAAGGGAAGAGAGAAGAAGAAGAAGAAGAAGAAGGAGGAGGAGGAGGAGGAGGAGGAGGAGGAGGAGAAGAAGGGAAGAGAAGAGAAGAAGAAGAAGAAGAAGAAGAAGAAGAAGAAGAAGAAGAAGAAGAAGAAGAAGAAGAAGAAGAAGAAGAAGAAGAAGAAGAAGAAGAAGAAGAAGAGTTGGAAGGGATCTTGGAGGTCTTCTAGTCCAACCCCCTGCTCAGGCAGGAAACCCTATCCTATTTCAGACAAATGGCTGTCCAGTCTCTTCTTAAAAAGAGAAAAAATATAGACAATTGTGCATTCGTCCATTCTTTCCACGGATCAACGATCAGTCTTATTCAATATTATTATTACTCAAGACTAAGAGTCAGTTGTTGAGAAGAAACATTGTAGTTATGACGCAAGGGGACATCAAGGAAACCAGGATGGAAATAAGTTAGTGGACTGTACACACCTTTGTGTTCATCCTGCAAAGCGTTGGTGGAATTTGCTACCATGGCAATGTCGTGCCGCACCTGGCTACGGGTCTCCCTGCATGAGCTCAGTTTATTTGAATAGGTAGCGTGATTGGGGTGCTGTGACTTTGCAAACAATAATAATAAAGTTGGGAGGGACCTTGGAGGTCATCTAGTCCAACCCACTGCTCAGGCAGGAGACCCTATACCACTTCAGACCAATGGCCGTCCAGTCTCTTCTTAAAAACCTCCAGTGTTGGAGCATTCACAGTTTCTGGAGGCAGGTTGTTTCGCTGGTTAATTATTTCTCACTGTCAGGAAATTTACATTGTCCTCCACTTTATCACTTTTCTCGCCGCGGACGTTAAGCGAATCAATGCCCTTGAGTAAGTCGGTCACACGGTCGTTAAGCGAATCCGGCTTCCCCATTGATTCTGCTTGTCAGGAGGTCGCAAAAAAGGGTCGCGTGACCCCCGGGGACATCGCAAGCGTCATAAATACCGGCCAGTGGCCTGAGAGTCCGAATTTTGACCATGTGATCGTGGGTAATGCGGCAAGGGCTGTGAAGGGTGGAAAAAACAGCCGCACGTCGTGTTTTTCCCGTGCTGTTGTCACTTCGACCTGTGCTGTTGTCACTAAATGAATGGCCGTAAGACGAGGACCGTCTTCATTTTAAGATTTGGCCGACCAAATTCTAAACCCGGTCAGGAGGACGTAGATACGTCTTTTACGTTGATTTTTTTTTTTAAACTTTTGTGGTTCACTCCAGTAGCGGATTCTCAAAAACAAACAAACAAAAAAAAAAAAAGGCAGCAGGCCAGCATTTTAAAAAAATGTAGCACTAAACCTGGGTTTCTCTGAATGCATGCCTGTGCCATACAAGCGCGCGCAAACACACACAAACACACACACACAGCCTTCTTTGTCTGTATAGATGCATTCCCCCCCCCCGCCATTTCCCCCCCCCCCAGAGATAGTTTTTCCTTCTTTGTATAATCTCCTCCACAGGGAGATCCCCCCTCCCTCCTTTTTGCCCAGTTCTTTCTTGCAGAAATTTATTCCAGCTCTTTAATCTACATGTGGCTGGGCAGATGTCCAAAAACTGAAAAAAGAGGGGAAAACAGAAAAGAAAAACACAACAATACACAAAAACTTCCCTTTCCACAAAAGAGAAGAAAGCAGGCAGAGAGGATGGAATTTCTGCAGTCCTGTGTTCTCTCTCTCCCCCCCCCTTTCTCTACCTCCCACCATCTCTCTCTCTCTTTATCTCCCTCTCTATCACCCTCCCCCCTCCTTTTTATTTCCTTCTTCTCTTTATCTCCCTCTCTCCCTCCCTATCTATCTATCTATTTATCTATCTATATATCTATATCTATATCCATCCATATCTATCTAATAATATCTATCAATCTATCAATCTATCATCTCTTTCTCCCTCTCTCCAACCATCTCTCTCTCTCTTTATCTCTCTATCTCCCTCCCCCCTCCTTTTATCTCCTTCTTCTCTTTATCTCCCCCTCCCTATCTATCTATCTATCTATCTATCTATCTATCTATCTATCATCTCTCTCTCTCTCTCTCTCTCTCTCTCCCCCCCTCCCTTCCTCCCTCCCTCCCTCCCCCCCATCCCGGGGTCTCCACTAAACGCTGGCAATGACTGATCATCTGGATGGCCTTTCCATTCTCTGCTGGCCATCTGAGGTCACAGGGATTATAGGGCAAAGGAGACAGACCTGGCCAGCCGAAAGCCACAGATAAACATCTCCGGAGGAGTTCCCCCTTCCATTTCTGCTTCCAAGCAGGAGACAGAACAACGAAGATGATCAGGGGACTGGAGGCTAAAACATATAAGAAACGGTTGCTGGAATTGGGTATCTCTAATTTAATGAAGAGAAGGACGAGGGGGGACAGGATAGCAGCCTTCCAATATCTTAGGGGTTCCTACAAAGATGTAAAAAAGATGTTGAGACTCTAGAAAGAGTACAGAGAAGAGGAACAAAGAGGATCAGGGGACTGGAGGCTAAAACATAAAAGGAACAGTTGCTGGAATTGGGGATGTCTAGTTTAATGAAGAAAAGGACGAGGGGGGACAGGATAGCCACGTTCCAATATCTCAGGGGTTGCCCCAAAGAAGAGGGAGTCAAGCTATTGTCCAAAGCACCTGAAGGCAGGACAAGAAGCAATGGATGGAAATTCATCAAGGAGAGAAGCAACCTAGAACTAAGGAGAAACTTCCTGACAGCTAGAACAATTAACCAGTGGAACCACCTGCCTCCCAAAATTGTGAATGCTGCAACACTGGAAGTTTTTAAGAAGAGATTGGACAGCCATTTGTCTGAAATGGTGGTAGGGTCTTCTGCTTGAGCAGGGTAGTTGGACTAGAAGATCTCCAGGGTCCCTTTCAACTCTACTCTACTCTACTCTACTCTACTCCACTCCACTCCCCACTCCATATTCTATTCTATTCTATTCTATTCTATTCTATTCTAGTCTAGTCTAGTCTAGTCTAGTCTAGTCTAGTTTATTCTATTCTATTCTTTCATTCCTTATTCTATTCTATTCTGTTCTGTACTATACTGGTCTGTTCCAATATTCTATTCTATTCTGTTCTGTTCCAATATTCTGTTCTATTCTATTCTATTCTATTCTATTCTATTCTATTCTATTCTATTCTTCCATTCCTTATTCTATTCTGTTCTGTTCTATACTATACTATACTGTTCTGTTCCAATATTCTATTCTATTCTATGCCATACAATGCCATTCCATTCCATATTTTCTATTCTATTCCATTCCATTCTATTCTCCATTCTCATCTATTCTATTCTATTCTGTTCCGTTCTGTTACTACCTTAACAACTGCAGTGATTCACTTAACAAGTTTGGCAAGAGAGGTCGTAAAAAGGGGCAAAAGTCTCAGCTAGCAACAGAAACTTTGAGCAGTATTTGCTGAGCAGGTATGGCGAAAAAGGTCATAAAATTGGGCCCGGCTCACTGCCTTGCTTGGGAACAAAAAAATCTGGTCCAAATCCGCGTCGTTAAGTTGAGGACTCCCTGCATTGTCACTTCTCTGTATTGTTGGGGCAGCAACGTCGGTTCGAATCAGAATCACGGCCGGGAGAAAGGAACCGTTTTTTTTTTTTAAAGCTAAATCGGAGAGGCTGGAGAACCACTGTTTTATAGCCTCTCGCCTATTCCCAGACTGCGCATGCGCGGAGAGGAGGAGGGAGCAGCTGAGCCCATCAATGGCTCGCGTGCCACCAGAGACTGCTCCGCATGCCGCTTGTGGCACCCGTGCCATAGGTTCGCCACCACGGACCTACACCATCTCAAACAGGTGACTGTCCAGTCTCTTCTTAAAAATCTCCAGGGATGGAGCGACCCCGATTTCTGGAGGCAACTTCTGTTCCACTGGTTGATTGTCCTCCCTGTCAGGAAGTTTCTCCTTAATTCCAGGTTGCTTCTCTCCCTGATGAGTTTCCGTCCATTGTTTCTCCTCCTGCCCTCTGGTGCTTTGGAGAATAGTGGTGGCAGCCCTTCAGATACTGGAACACTGCTATCATGTCTCCCCTGTTTCTTCTTTGCTTTAGACTACTCGCCAGACCCAAGTCCCGCAGTCGTTCTTCGTATGTTTTGGTCTGCAGGCCTTGGATCATCTTAGTTGCTCTTCTCTGATTTTTTTTTCCCAAACTCTCAACATCTTTTTTGTGATAGGGTGACCAAAATTGCTGCAGCATTCCAAGTGTGGCCTCACTAGGGTTTTCTAAAGCAGTACTAAATACTTCTTTGAGGAAAAAAAATTAAGAGCCCCTCTGTTTTCTTGCAACTCTCCCCCCCCCGAATTAAAGTAAAGAAAAATACGACCTGATTCGATTCAGGAGCCAAGGAAAATCTGTCTGATAGGGCTAAGACTAAGTCGAGACTGGGAAGGGAGGTCTCAAGAGGAGAGGCGGAGCAAAATTGGTTGATTTAGTCTATGGGCGGAAGACAAGCAAAACCCATTGGTGGATTCTCCACTCGTCATGCTGGAGAAGAAGAGGTTCTCAAATCATATCTCAAAGGGACGAGTTTTCCCCTTAGCCGTGATAATCAAGGTAGACCAAGTGATGTCCTGCAGACCAAGTCATGTCCTGCTCAATGAAAAGAAGAGCATCTCCAATAGATGGTCATGTGGATAATACCCAGTGAAGGGACACTGGTTTTGTTATTGAAGGTCTTATGACAATCTTCTCCAGCTCAACCAGAATCTGTCTGGCTTACTTCTCTGGACAAAACGTCTTTGGTATCTAGACTACTTAAACTGGAAGGGGACACTGAGTCCACCCATTTGTTCTGTCCAAATTAAAGCATCTGCATCTACTGGATAACTAGTATAGGTGGTACCTAGCTCAATAGTAGCAACTGTGAGAGGGATCTCGAAGTCCTAGTGGACAATCACTTAAATGTGAGCCAGCAGTGTGCTGCAGCTGCCAAAAAAGCCAACACAGTGCTGGGCTGCATTAACAAAAGGATAGAATCATGATCACATGAAGGGTTAATACCGCTTTACAAGGCCTTGGTAAGGCCACACTTGGAATACTGCATCCAGTTTTGGTCACCACGATGTAAAAAAGATGTTGAGACTCTAGAAAGACTGCAGAGAAGAGCAACAAAGGTGATTAGGGGGCTGGAGGCTAAAACATATAAAGGACGATGGCTGGAATTGGGTACGTCTACTCTAGTTTAATGAAGAGAAGGACGAGGGGTGACAGGATAGCAGTCTTCCAATATCTCAAGGGCTGCCCCAAAGAAGAGGGAGTCCAGCTATTCTCCAAAGTGCCTGAAGGCAGGACAAGAAGCAACAGATGAAAACTCTAGGAGAGAAGCAATCTAGAACTAAGAAGAAATTTCCTGACAGTGAGAACAATTAATCAGTGGAACAACCTGCCTCCAGAAGTTGTGAATGCTCCAACACTGGAAGTTTTTAAGAAGACACTAGACAACCATGTGTCGGAAATGGTATAGGGTTTCCTGCCTGAGCAGGAGGTTAGACTAGATGACCTCCAAGGTCCCTTCCAACTACTACTTCTACTTCTACTACTTTCTTCTTCTTCTTCTTCTTCTTCTTCTTCTTCTTCTTCTTCTTCTTCTTCTTCTTCTTCTTCTTCTTCTTCTTCTCCTCCTCCTCCTCCTCATCATCATCCTTTGGGATATGTTCATGTATATACAACTCCCCATCTCTCTCTCTCTCTCTCTCTCTCTCTCTGTGTGTGTGTGTGTGTGTGTGTGTGTGTGTGTGTGTAAATGTGGGGTAGCGAAGGGTGGAGGTGTTGAAAGAGAAAAATAGCTGGTGGCGAAGGATTAATTCACCCGCTCTGGCAACGCACACGGTATCTCCAAGCCACCACACTGCAGCTGTTCACAAAACTTGGCGTCTTGGCAGCCGTTTCTGCCAAGGGTCTCTTTCTCTCTCTCTTGGCTGAAATGGACAAAGACAGCTAAAATATTCCTGCTATCCTTTGCGCTGGGCTAGTCCACAATTCCCAGCTGGCATCTGCTTGGGCTTCTCTGCTCCCGAAACAGTCGTGAGCACTCTTAAGGTGCTGGATCCGAAGGTGAGACGCCACGCTACTAGGCTTTTAACATGGAAGGGGTACCTTGGTTCGGGGGTGACCCTGTTTATCGCTCAAAGGGACTTCTCCAGCCTCGGTCTGCCTTGCTTCCTAACTACTACAGTTAGAACTGAGGAGAGCATCAATACCCCCCTCAACTTCGCCGGAGAGACGTTCCAAAGTCACCTCAGAAAGTACGACTTCGCAGAAAGAGTAATTGGAAGCCACTTCTGGCAGAAGTAAACGGGTCAATGCTAACCCTAACCCTAACCCTAACCCTCAACTTCGCCGGAGAGACGTTCCAAAGTCACCTCAGAAAGTACGACTTCGCAGAAAGAGTAATTAGAAGCCACTTCCAGCAGAAGGGGTCAATGCTAATCCTAACCCTAACCCTCAACTTCGCCGGAGAGACGTTCCAAAGTCACTGTCAAGACTGCTAACATTGGATGTCCTTGCTTGCCATATATGAAGAAGCAAACCTGCTTTATTTAGCCTGTATAGCACATCTAGAGCTAAAGCAGATAATACTAGCCTAGTGGATGGGAAAATATGCTAGCTAACCATAACAATATCTGAGCACAGTATTGCCAAGGTCAGCTGTAACGGGAGGGGCAGTTCACACTTCACATTAATTGGAGAATGTGATTGGTGACTGTAAAGTGGAGGAGTGAGTTGTGCCTTGTCACGGGTGTTTGGGGGAGGGAGGATTCAGTTTTTGGCTTAAGCTTTGTGTGTGCCGAAGCTATGCAGAAATAAAAGGATTCTTTAAGGTGAATAAGCCTCAAAGTTCTTTGAAAAGCTGCTTCTTTTCGGAACCATGACATCCACCTCAGAAAGTACGACTTCGCAGAAAGAGTAATTGGAAGCCACGTCCAGCAGAAGTAACAGGTCAATGCTAACCCTAACCCTCAACTTTGCTGGAGAGAAGTTCCAAAGTCACGTATGTCCAGAAAGTACGACTTCGCAGAAAGAGTCATCGGAAGCCACTTTCGGCAGAAGTAAACGGGTCACTGCCCGGGAACCGAGTTCAAACCCGCTTGGGATAGACCCAGGCCCACCGTCTGACAAAAATTAAAAAACTACAATCAAATCGAATCTATAAAATTGAATTAACAATTAAAAATAAATAAATGGAACAGGAAACCCAAAAAGCAAAGAAAACAACAACAACAACAACAAAACCCTCCGCGGGGAGACTCGATAAGGGTATAGACACAGTGGAGCCCAAAACGTCCGCTGCTAAGAGGGGACGGTTGTTAAGGGAGTTTTGCCCCGTTTTACGACCTTTCTTGCCACAGCTTTTAATTGAATCGAGGAGGAGGAGGAGGAGGAGGAGGAAGAGCTTGATGGTTTTCTTGAAGCCATTTCACAACCCAACTAGGTAGCATCACAAGGAGGGACATCACAGCCTCCTTCCAAGATCTGATTCTCAGCCCCAGCGCGAAGTTCATCCTGGAAGCCCTTTGAGGACAATCCCAGGAGTCAGAGGGAGGGGGGCCTCTGATGTGTGAAAAGCCAGACCAGGTGTAGCAATGGTATCAGTTGGGTACTGGGTGCAAGATATTAATCATGGCCGGCAGGCCAAAAGCCAGAGGTGGGAGCAGCACCCTGGTTTGCATTTCCCCCGGGTGACAAACTACCTTTGCGATTTTTCCTTCCGTTTGCAACCTGGTCCTAGGCCAGAGATGGCGAACCTTTTAGAGACCGAGTGCCCAAACTGCAACCCAAAACCCACTTATTTATCGCGTAGCCCATTGGATGGGCGTGGCTGTGGTGGTCATGGCAGACTGGGTGGGAGTGGCCAAGGTGGCCGTGATCAGCTCAATGTTGCTCGTGGGGAGGGACGCCTGTGGGGGCCGGGCAGGGTTGGGGAAGATCCAGGGGGTCTCTGCCAGGTGGGGCGGTGGGCAGGAGGCTCGTCCTGCGGGCTGAGGCGAGGCAGGGTGGGGGTGCCATTGTCGCAGGGCAAGGCAAGGCAGGTGTTATGGTTCCGGCTAATGAAACATTTCAAAGAACTTCCAGGCATTTATTTTCCTAAAAGTCTTTTATTGTTACAAAATGTCGGCACAGGCATAACGGAGGGATGCTAGGATCTAAGTCAGTGGTTCTCAACCTGTGGGTGGGGACCCCATTTGGGGTCGAACGACCATTTCACGGGGGTCGCCAAACAATGCAGTCCACCATTTTCCCCCCCTTTTCCTTAGCTGTGCTACTCTCTTTTATTCTATTGGCTTTTGAAAGCCAATAGGAATTGTCCAGGCTGACTCTGCCCTGCTGAGCCCGCCAAAAGTCCCATTCTGCAAAGGGTGCTGCACCAGTCGAGTAGTCCTCGACTTACAACCGGATGAGTAGTCCTCGGCTTACGACCGGTTGGGGGGGGTCGCGGCATTAAGAAGGTTGAGAACCACTGATCTAAGTTCTCTTCCTCTGAGCAGTTAAATTATCAGCATGTTCCCTCCCTAAATTAGCTGGCATATCTCACATCATCCAAATTAGTGTGAAGGTCAAATGTTTTCTTCCACTTTCTTTCCCGGGCTTTACCCCCAACCTCCCTTCTGCTCTGTATTAACCCCATAATTACCAGACAATTCTGCATATTGTCAAAAGCAAGAATATACAATATTTGCAGCGTTGACAGCAGGGGCCGGGGCGGCTACTGCCTGACACCATCGACCTCTGCACACAGAGGCCAGCGAGCGCATGAGTGCTGGGATGCATTCGGCCATGTGGGACCTCGGCGAGTTAGTGGGCGGCTGGTTGAAAAGGGGCGGCATGGCCTGTGTGCCCACAGAGAGGGCTCTGAGTGCCGCCTCTGGCACGCGTGCCATAGGTTCGCCACCACTGTCCTAGGCTGAACTAGGATTCCCACTACGACCCCCCCCTCCCAAATCCCGGAGTATAAATCTAACTTTTCTTCTCCTGCTTCACTCTGTGACTCTCAGGCCACAGCCCCTGGGAGCGGGGGAACCAAATATCATTGCATTCCCTGCAACCGAGTTTGCCTTGGCTGGACAAAAGGGAGCTACGGGACGAAGCACGCTGAGTTGTGGAGTGGGATGACTTGGTTGCTGTTATTAAAGCCGCTTGAATTCGGATTCCTTCACAGCTGTGAAAAGAACGATGACCGAGTCCTCCGGGTGGCTTGAGGAAAAAAAATAAGAAAAAAGAAGTAGCTTTTGTATGGTTAAAGCCAGTGGGTGGGGGAAAAAAAAGCAAAATGAAGACCAAAGGCAACCCAAAGATTGGGTAAATTGAATTGATCCTTGTGTTCCTACTTCGCTGATCACTTCTTCAAATCCGAAGGAGATCTCTCTCTATTTGTCGGTTGCTCCTTAAAAGAAGCTGCACTTCTTCCTGACTTGCATGTTTGGTTAAGCTGCTGGCCTAGAAACCAGAAGACTGGGAATTCTAGTCCTGCCTTAGGCAAGAAAGCCGGCTGGGTGATTTTGGGCCAATCACCAGCAGACGATGAGTTCTAGTCCCGCCTTAGGCAGGAAAGCCAGCTGGGTGACTTTGGGCCAATCATCAGGAGACGGTGAATTCTAGTCCTGCCTTAGCCATGAAAGCCAGCTGGGTGACTTTGGGCCAATCACCTGGAGACTGTGAGTTCTAGTCCCGCCTTAGGCATGAAAGCCAGCTGGGTGACTTTGGGCCAATCACCTGGAGACTGTGAGTTCTAGTCCCGCCTTAGGCATGAAAGCCAGCTGGATGACAATCCCCAGCAGATGGTTAGTTCTGCCTTGGCCATGAAAGCCAGCTAGGTGACCTTGGTCTCTCTCTCTCTCTCTCTCTCTCTCTCTCTCTCTCTCTCTCTCCCTTCCTCCCTCCCTCCCTTCCTCCCTCTCTCTCTCCAACCCATCTCACAGTGTGGTTATTAAGAGGAAAAAAGAAGAAAGAAGGTGTGCTGAAATATGTTTGCCATGCATATTGAGTTATTTGTAAAAATAATAAAGGCAGGATACAAATAAATAAATATATTCCGGAACTCCCCAATTCGAACAAGATTAGGTGGGCTGGGAGAGATTCTTTGAGCATCCCTTTCCAGTGGCTTACAACCAACACCCCTGGTTGTGTAGAGAGCGTTCCTCTGACGGTTCATAGCTGACACACAAAACAGCTGGCATATTTCTATCCGGGCAAGGAGGGATCTCCAGAAGAATCTGAGCAGATCTCATGGGAATGAGAACACAGCTAGTCCCCAACTTACAACGGTTCACTTAGGAGGGCAGTGGTGGCAAGCCTATGGCACGCGTGCCAGAGGCGGCACTCAGAGCCCTCTCTGTGGGCAAGCGCGCCATGCCCCAGAGATGGCAACCGTCTCTCTTCAACCAGCCGCCCGCTAACGCTGAAGTCCCACGTGGCTGGATGCATCCCAGCACGGCTCGTTTCCCTCCCCCCCCCCCGTCCCATCCCTCCTGGCCTCGCATGTTCTCCTTTTCCAGGGTATGACCACTGCATTGCCTCCTCAGCTGTCGGCCAGTTTGGAGGCGGCTTCTTTGAACTTCTGGTGGCGGGCTGCGGAGCCCCCGAGTGTGCTGGTCGAGGGGCTGGCAGGCTGTGGCTGCCGACAGACACTGTCCATCCCCATGCGCTCGCTGGCCTGTGTGTGCGGGGGCCGATGGTGTCAGGCAGCAGCCACCCCAGCGCTGCAACAATGGCACCCCCACCCTGCCTTGCCTCGCCTCACCCTGCAGGACGAGCCTCCTGCCCACTGCCCCACCTGCCAGAGACCCCCTGGATCTCCCCCAACCCTGCCCGGCCCCCACAGGCATACCTCTCCATGAGCAACATCGAGTTGACCATGCCTATCTTGGCCACACCCACCCAACCTGCCATGCCGAGGTGGCGCAGCAGTTAGAGTGCAGTACTGCAGGCCACTTTAGCTGACTGTGTTCAGCAGGTCAGCGGTTCAAATCTCACCGGCTCAAGGTTGACTCAGCCTTCCATCCTTCCGAGGTAGGTAAAATGAGGACCCAGATTGTTGGGGGCAATGTAAATATATATATTCATTGCTTACTGGTGTACACCGCTTAGAGAGTGCTTGCACTTAAAGCGGTATATACGTCTCATAAATAAATAAATGTCCACCCAGTGGGCCACGCCCACCTGGCACCCGGCGATAAATAAGTGGGTTTTGGGTTGCAGTTTGGGCACTCGGTCTCTAAAAGGTTCACCATCACTGACTTAGGGACTCTTCACAGTTATAATGTACATTGAAAAAAAGAGACTTCTAACTATTTTTCCCACTTAACAACCGTTCCAGCATCCCTCCTCAAAATTCGGACGCCTGGCAACCAGTTCATATTTATGACGGTTGCAGGGTTCATCTGATCCCTCCCCCCCACTTTTGGGACCTTCTGACAAGCAGAGTCAACGGGGGGAGCCAAATTCATTTAACGACCGTGTCACTCGTTTAACAACTGCAGGGATTCGCGGCGAGACAGGTGATCAAATGGGGCACAACTGTTTCGCTTAGGCCCGGAAATTGTGGGCTCAACTGGGAGTCGTTAAGTTGAGGATTACCTGTAGGGAGTCAAGACAGGCTTCCGGGCTGATCCAGAATGTCGCTACGGCATTATGGGTCACGCCCAAGCGCACACACTCACAAGAGCTGCAGAACCTGGGCGAGTCAAAACCCCTGTCTAAATCTCCTGCGCCAATTATACGAAAGGTCACGTCTCCACCTCTGAAATTCAGTTTTGTTGAAGATTAACTTCGGCTTTCTATCCTTCCTTCCTTCTACAGGTGCCCCTCCACTTGTTTTTCCTTCTCCTAACACAACTCACAACTGGCAGAGAATAAGCGAGTAGAAGCACCAGACACCTGGGAAGTTTCAGGGCTTCAATTCATTCCAATTTACAACAGCACTGAGAACGTGGATTTGGGACCGTGTTTCACACTTACGACCCTTGCAGCGTGCCCACCAATGCTCACCTGACGGACATTTGGAGAGGTATCAACTGACTCACACTTTCGACATTTGCAATGTCCCCGGGGTCAATGTGATCCCCTTTTGGCGACCTCCCGACAAGCAGGGGAAGCCAGATTCACATTAACGACGGGGTTACTAATTTAAAAACCAACCTGGTGAGAAAAGCCGTACAATGGGGCAAAACACACTTAACAAATTTCTCACCTACCAAGATCAATTTTGGGCTTCTGTGGTCGTTAAGGGGAGGACTCTCTGTATGCCCATCTTCCCATCCTGTTTCTTTTCCTCCCACCTTCCCTGGAAACTTGGTTCCAGCCGAGGCGAAGACAAAAAATCAGTGTGAAGGGCGCAGCTGTGCACTTGGGTCATCCGTGCACCGTTTTTTGCAAATGGGCAATTTTATTGGGGCAAATATTACCCCACATCTCTTTTGTACACAATCCAGGACACGTGCGTCGCCACAAATGTTTTACACAGGTGTGCACGCGAACCCTATCTGATTCGTCCAACGGCTGACCTGGGCCGTGTGTGTGTGTGTGTGTGTGTCCACCGCAATCTGACCACTTGCATTAAAACTGCAGTAAGACAAGCTCCATGTTGTGTAACAAGGAAATATGAGTAGAAATAAAAGGATTATATATATATATATATATATATATATATATATATATATATATATATATGTGTGTGTGTGTGTGTGTGTGTGTGTGTGTGTGTGTGTGTGTGTACACACATGCATGCATGCCTGCATACATACAGATATACATATATATGTATGTATGTACGTACATATACACACACACAAACACACACACACACCGATGAACTTTGTTCTGGCATTCTTGAGTAATACCAGTGGCATCTCCACCAGCGTGCCAAGACTCCCGTCTGACTTCACAGTTAAACGTTTGTTTGCTTTATGACACACATAAAATATCAAATGCCAAGGAACTGTGTGTCACCTTGGACCTTAAGAATAGCTGAGTTTAAATGTATAATCAAATCTCATTAAACTCTATCCAGGAGCTCATTTAAAAGAGGGGTGTATTTCTGGCAGCAGGAGATCATTTGTATTTCTTTTCAGATCTGTATCTATATCTATATCTATATTTATGTCTAAGATATAGAGAAGAACGAGGGGGGACAGGATAGCAGTCTTCCAATATCTCAGGGGCTGCCCCAAAGAAGAGGGAGTCAAGCTATTCTCCAAAGCCCCTGAAGGCAGGACAAGAAGCAGCGGATGGAAACCAATCAAGGAGAGAAGCAACCTAGAACTAAGGAGAAACTTCCTGACAGTGAGAACAATTATCCAGTGGAACAACCTGCCTCCAGAAGCGGTGAATGCTCCAACACTGGAAGTTTTTAAGAAGAGATTGGACAGCCAAATTGGTGTAGGGCAGTGGTGGCGAACCTATGGCACGTGCCGTCGCCCCAGTCCTAGGCCTTCAACTGGGTTTTATAAAACCTTTTCGCTTTAGGCCTCCGCCGTGTGCAAAAAAAAAGGTTCAATCAATCAATCAATTTCAACTTCTCGCTAGAAAAAAAAAACATCTTCCAAAGCTGGAATTGATTGATTGAACTTTTTAGTCCCACCCAGTCTGCCATTACCACCACAGCCACGCCCACCCAATGGGCCACACCCACCCAATGGGCCACACCCACCCGGCACCCGACGATGCATAAGTGGATTTTGGGTTGCAGTTTGGGCACTCGGTCTCTAAAAGGTTCGCCATTACTGGTCTAGGGTTTCCTGCTTGAGCAGGGGGTTGGACTAGATGACCTCCAAGGTCCCTTCCAACTTTATTATTGTTGTTGTTGTTAGCACTTGTGGAATAGTTAAAGTGATGTATTTGTGGGTTATGTCTCATTTAGACACTATGATATAATATATTAGTAATATTATCTGACTGACGGCTATGTATACCTTTTATATTTTAGTCTATCTGTTAAAACAAGAGAGTGTTTTATTATATACCTGTATCCTTATGGGAGAGAGTTGGAAGTAACTTGTTAATATTATTTTTGCTTGCTTTTCTCTCTCTCTCTCTCTCTCTCTCTCTCTCTCTCTCTCTCTCTCTCTCTCTCTCTCTCTCTCTCTCTGTGTGTGTGTGTGTGTGTGTGTGTGTGTGTGTGTGTGTGTGTGTGTGTCACTGGTTAGAAAGTTTCCCCATTTTTCCCCTTTCGGCTCCAACCTTGTATTTTAAATTGCTATTGTTGAAATTTAATAAACAATAAAAATAAATGAAATAAAAACAAGGGAACAGCAAGAGCTTTGCGTTCCGGAGAAGTGACTATAAAGAAACAATGTTAGAAACCTTGTCCCCCGGGATCAGCACATTCTGTCCTGGGTTATGACATGTGATGCTCGTTACGGACGTTACAGCCTATTCTAAATTTAGTCCCCATTGCTCCCAAAATGGACACTGTTGCAAAAACTTTCTAATTGGTACAAGTCTCTCTTATTCGTCGTTTAATGTCCAATAGAATAGAATAGAATAGAATAGAAAAAAAAATATGGAATGGAATGGAATGGAATAGAACGGAATAGAATACAATAGTAAAGTAGAATAGAGTAGAGTAGAGTAGAATAGAATAGTAAAGTAAAGTAGAATAGAATAGTAAAGTAGAATAGAGTAGAATAGAATAGAATAGAATAGTAAAGTAGAATAGAGTAGAGTAGAATAGAATAGTAAAGTAGAATAGAGTAGAATAGAATAGAATAGTAAAGTAGAATAGAGTAGAATAGAATAGAATAGAATAGTAAAGTAGAATAGAGTAGAGTAGAATAGAATAGTAAAGTAGAATAGAGTAGAATAGAATAGAATAGTAAAGTAGAATAGAATAATAAAGTAGAATAGAGTAGAATAGAATAGTAAAGTAGAATATAGAATAGAATAGTAAAGTAGAATAGAGTAGAATAGAATAATAAAGTACAGTAGAATAGAATAGTAACGTAAAATAGAGTAGAATAGAATAGAATAGTAAAGTAGAATAGAATAGTAAAGTAGAATAGAGTAGAGTAGAATAGAATAGTAAAGTAGAATAGAGTAGAATAGAATAGAATAGTAAAGTAGAATAGAATAATAAAGTAGAATAGAGTAGAATAGAATAGTAAAGTAGAATATAGAATAGAATAGTAAAGTAGAATAGAGTAGAATAGAATAGAATAATAAAGTACAGTAAAATAGAATAGTAAAGTAAAATAGAGTAGAATAGAATAGTATAGAATAGTAAAGTAGAATAGAGTAGAACAGAATAGTAAAGTAGAATATAGAGTAGAATAGAATAGTAAAGTAGAATAGAGTAGAATAGTAAAGAATAGAGTAGAATAGAATAGTAAAGTAGAATAGAACAGAACAGAATAGAGCTGGAAGGGACCTTGGAGGTCTTCTAGTCCATCCCCCCGCTCATTCTCAGGAGACAGAGGCTGCCATGAAGGAAGTGTAGAGAAAGGAAGACCTTTTTTTTTCCCCTCAACGAAATTACAGGCAGAGACACATCGATTCACACAATCTAGAAGGGAAAATACAACACGCAACATAGGCCTGCCCAATATGGTCACGAGTCGGCACAGTCATAAGTCAGGTTGTCCCTGCTCTACGGCGGCCGTTGAGTGAGTGCTGAGGTTAAGCAAACCAATGGATGGCTACGGATGGCTGAAAAGCCTGGAAGTCATTACTCTTTGGGGGCAGAATCTACAACGATGCACATTTATACCGATCGTCCTCAACTTACCACCATCCCTTCAGTGACCAAAAATTGGGGGAAAAAGTGACTTTTTTCACACTTACGACCGCTGCGGCCTCCTCTCCTTGCTCACATGATCCAAATCCAGCCGCCTGGCAACTGCTTCGTATTTATGACGGTCGCAACCTCCCAGGGATCACGTGACAACCCCCGTTTGTGACCTTCCGACAAGCAAAGTCAAAAGGGGGAAAGCCAGATTGACTGAACAACCTTGTTACTCACTTAACAACCGCAGTGATTCACTTAATGACTGTGGCAAGTAAGGTCCTAAAATGAAGCCAAACTCAATTAAGCACAGGCTGGAGACCCCTGGAATAGGTGAACTACTCAGAGTATGGCTAGCTGAGGAATTCTGGGAGTTGAAGTCCACCAGTCTTAAAATAGCACAGGCTGGAGACGCCTGGAATAGGTGAACTACTCAGAGCATGGCTGACTAAGGAATTCTGGGAGTTGAAGTCTTAAAGTTTGGAGACGCCTGATCTATTCCATCCACTCCGTGGTCTGCGATGCATCCCCTTTGCTTCTCCGATTTTTCATGTTCCTTTATGTCCACAGTGTTTCTCAACTTTGACAATTTTAAGGCATGTGGACTTCAACTCCCAGAATTCCACAGCCAGCATTGCTGGCTGTGGAATTCTGGGAGTTGGAGTCCATATGCCTTTAAATTGTCAAGGTTGAGAAACACTGCTTTATGACTTTGAAGAATCACAAGACTAGCGCATGACTACCAGGGCAGAAAGTTTTCCATTATCACAAACAACGTTAATTCTCTTGCATTGCAAGGTAACAAATAATCATCTTCTTTGTTAGCATTTCTTTTATATATTGCCAACAGGGAATAAATCCCCAATTATCTCTGGATAGGATGTCTAAAATATGATTTGGCTGAAAAAAAAAACACTATAGAATTTGAGAGATTTTTTTTTCCTTCTTTTCATTTCAGGGTAACATCTAAACGAGCATCCTGGAGAATTGAAAACTATTCAAAATCCTAATAACACAACTGGTCTATTATGAATGTTTAATTTTCTTCCCCCCTGAGGCAAAACGTTTCTTTTTTTTTTTTTCATTTCTTCCAGGTTCACTCTATTTCACTTCTTTTTTTCTTCTTTGTATTTTTGTTAACTCATTCTACCGTAATCTCAAAGGAGGGGGGGCACCTTTGGCTCTCTAGTATTTATAGATATTACTTGTAAAAAATGGAAATTCCTTTTTTTTTTTTTTTTAGAAGAAGAAGAAAGTCACTATCATCCAAATCTTGATTGTTAACTGTGCTGCATTAACCAATTCCCGGAAGACTTGAAAATAAATAAATCATTAAAATCCATTAAAATTCAAATAATCCCTTAAATTATACTTGGAGTGCTACTCAATCTTAACTCAGAAATATATGCAGTATGGAAAAAATGAGGGGGGGAAGGACCACAATTAGCAATAGGGTCAATGGGAGTTGATAGATAGATAGATAGATAGATAGATAGATAGATAGATAGATAGATAGATAGATAGATAGATAGATAGATAGATAGATAGATAGATAGATAGATAGATAGATGCATGATAGATGCATGATAAGATAGATAGATAGGTAGGTAGGTAGATATAGGTAGGCAGATAGATAGATGGATGGATGGATAGATAGATAGATAGATAGATAGATAGATAGATAGATAGATAGATAGATAGACAGACAGATAGATAGATAGATATGTGATACATAGATAGGTAAGTAAGACAGATGATAGGTAGGTAGGTAGATATGTGAGATAGATAGATAGATAGGTAGGTAGGTAAGATAGATGATAGGTAGGTAGGTAGGTAGGTAGGTAGGTAGGTAGGTAGGTAGGTAGATAGATAGATAGATAGATAGATAGATAGATAGATAGATAGATAGATAGATAGATAGATAGATAAAGTTTAATAAATAAATAAATATCAACAGAAGTGCTGGGTTGGACGGTAAGAGTCCTTGGAGTTCTCTGAGATTGGTTGTTTCCTTGCAGATGTTTCGTAACCAGAGTAGGTGATATCATCAGGGTCCTGGTACAGACAATTCTCGACTTATGACATAACTGGGACCAGGATTTCCATTACTAACCAAGGCAACGACAGGAAGTGTGTGTCACACGCCCAATTCTGCAAGCTATTTTACTACGGCTGTTCAGCAAATCACCGCAGTTGTTTAAGTCGACATCGTGTTAAGTAAGTCGTAAGTCGAGGATGACCTGTAATTTCTAAATAATCTTTTGGGGCTATCTCCCTCTATTAAAAATATTTAAATTTAGTAGCTAGAACGGCGGGGGTTGTACAATGAGCCAGGACACACAGTACCACAGGTCGTCCTCAACTTACAACAGTTCGTTTAGTGACCGTTCAAAGTCACAACAGCACTGAAAAAAGTGACTTATGATCGTTTTTCACACTTATGACAGCTGTAGCATCCCCATGGTCACATGATTTACATCCAGATGCTTGAAAATTGACTCATATTTATGATGGTTGAAGTGTCCCGGGGGGCATGCGATCATATTTGGCAATCTTCTGACAAGCAAAGTCAATCCGGGAAGCCAGATTCACTTAACAACTGTGTCACTAATTTAACAACTGCAGTGATTCCCTTCACAAATGAGGCAAGAAAAATCGTTAAAACGGGCAAAACTCCCTTAACAAATTTCTCACTTAGCGACATAAATTCTGGGCTCAGTTGTGGACGTTAAGTTGAGGACTACCTGTCGTTGATTGGCTGGAGAGTGCTGGCTCCTGCGTGAGGCAATCTGCACTGTGATTGGTTGCTGTGGAGGGGGAGTTTCCCCCTTTTCCCGCTTTTTTTTTTCTCTCTGCCCTATGTGCTCTGTGATTTACCTCATGATTTACCTCAAGATGCAGTGAAGCGCCTGAGTATCCTGTTTGCTGTACACCGAGATGTAAAATATAATTATTTACATAAAACCACACGTTCGTGTCAGCGTCTCTGACTCCATTTGGATACCGGCTGTGCAATTCCCTGACATCCTCCCTTCTTTCCTCCCTCATAATCGCCAAACAAGCGCTAGAAAATGGAACGACAATCCTAAACTTTTGATAGGCCTCTCACTGTTCTGATTATTGAGGTAGAACAGTGTTTCCCAAACTTGACAATTTTAAGGCATGCGGACTTCAACTCCCAGAATTCCACAGCCAGCATTGCTGGCTGTGGAATTCTGGGAGTTGAAGTCCGCATGCCTTAAAATTGTCAAGTTTGGGAAACACTGAGGTAGAATATTGGCAATCCCAAAAACGTTTTGTGCGGCTTCGGAGTCTCCAAAGACACGTCTTCTCCACCCTGCCTTTAACCGTTCTTGCTGGGGACTCAACCACTTCTCAGCCGAAAAGCACCAGTGGTTTCTTTTACTGCTGGCTGAAGAAGGAAACTTCAGACACGTAGCCGGTCCTGTTTTTCTAGTTAAGCATTAACTTTGCATGAGATCAGCCTGCAACTGCTCGTTAGCCTGCAACACACGGGCTAATTAATAAATCGCCAGGAGAGGTGGTCCAAAGAGTGAGCAGGAATGAAAGATGTTTTCAGTTTCTGGAAGCAAGTGCAAGCGAAAAACATCAGAAGGAAGGGGAACAAGGAGAAGGAGAAGGTGAAGAAGAAGGTGGAGAAGGAGAAGGAGGTGGAGGAGGGGAAGGTGGAGGAGGTGGAGAAGAAGGAGAAGGAGAAAGTAGAGAAGGAGAAGATGGAGGAGGAGGAGAAGGAGGAGAAAGAAGAGAAGGTGGAGAAAGAGGAGGAGGTGGTGGAGAAGAGGGAAGAAAAGGTGGAGGAGGAGAAGGAGGAGAAGGTGGAGGAGGAGAAGGAGGAGAAGGTGAAGAAGGAGAAGAAAAAAGAGGAGGAGGAAAAGGATGGGACAGTGAGGGTATCTGGCTGTTCACAATATCACATGGCCGTAATCTGAGGCATTTTTCAGTGGAAACCAGCATTTATTTCCAATTTCCAGCCTATACCATGTCAGTCAAGCGGTTGTCTAATCTCTTCTTAAAAACTTCCAGGGATATATCGCCAGGAGAAGTGGTCCAAAGAGCGGGCAGGAATGAAAGACGTTTTTCAGCCTGGGAAGCAAGTGCAAGCTAAGATCATTAGGGAGGAGGAGGAGGAGGAGGAGGAGGAGGAGGAGGAAGAAAAGGATGGGACAGAGAGGATAACAGAATAACACACTTGGAAGACATCTTAGAGATCTTGTAGTCCAACCCGCTGCTCAAGCAGGAAACCTCTATACCAGTGGTTCTCAACCTTTTTAATGCCGCGACCCCCAACCGGTCGTAAGTCGAGGACTACTCAACTGGTGCAGCACCGTTTGCAGAATGGGACTTTGGGCGGGCTCAGCAGGGCGGAGACAGCCTGGACAATTCCTATTGGCTTTGGAAAGCCAATAGAATTAGACTCTATTCAAGAGAGTCTATTCTATTGGCTTTCAAAAGCCAATAGGATAAAAGGAAGTAGCACAGCTAAGGAAAAGGGGGGAAAAAATGGCGGACTGCGTTGTTTGGCGACCCCCGTGAAATGGTCGCTCGACCCCAAATGGGGTCCCGACCCACAGGTGGAGAACCGCTGCTCTATACCATGTCAGACAAGTGGAGGCCACTAAATGAATGGTTATAAGTCGAGGACTACCTGTATCTGAGAATAGGAAATAAGAAAAGATACTTCAGAAATTATGCCTTTATTTACCCCAACTACTGTAAATAAAGGCTTACAACCCGGAGTTGTAAGTTCTGATGGCCACACTCTCTTTGCGGTGACATAATGGCATTTTGGGTGCCCAGCAACTGGCCTGCATTTCTGGCTGTCCACAACGTCAGATGACTGTAATTTGTGGCATTTTTTCAGTTGGAAACCTGCATTTGTTTCCAATTTCCAGCCAAAACCTACCCACGACGGACAATGGATTAGCTTCATGACCACCGCATCTGGTTAACAACCACAGTGGTTCGTTTAATGAACGCTGCAACAATGGTTGCAAAACTGGGCACCGTTATGTGGAGACACGCTTAATGACTGAGCTCAATCACAGTCGTTAAGTCAAGGACCATATCTGCATTTCTAAGAGTTGTATCCCACCAAGGTGCAAAGCCTGAAGACAGCTTGAAATGGTGAACGTTAAAAAAAAAAAATAGACATGAAACGAAGAGAAACAATTAATAGCAAAAAGCAATGTAAATTATACCAGTCAAAACCATTAAATCAGAGGAGACTGACTCAATGCACCTAATTTTATAATGAAAGCAGGTCCAGAAGTCAAGGAGAGCTTCCCACAATTTGCACACAACTGCTGAAAAGCTTGGTGTGGCCGCGGTTACGCCTTACGATATCCATGTGAAGGTTTTGAGGCTGGAAACAATGGCACAGCTTTTGCACACCTTAACACAATTGCACATGCCCAGAGCTATGTGGCACCCACAAATTACCGCCAACACTTTTATGAAAGGTCCAGATCTCTCAAATTGCCAGTCTTGTAGGACTTCAAACATGTTTAAAATGTTTCCTGTTTAAACTTTGCCTTATGGAATTTTATGACGACAAGATGGGAGAAAAACCCAGCTGCAATTTCTCTCACTATTGATTGCCCCAAGTTGATTTGGCTGGGTAGGAAAATCTCTCCACATTCTCCACTATTCCATCTCTTTTTCCCTATCTCTTCCATCTCTCACCCTCTCTCTCTCTTCTCTCGCTCTCTTCTATATCCTTCTCTATCTATCCATCCATCTTCTATCTATCTATCTATCTATCTATCTATCTATCTATCTATCTATCTATCTATCTATCTTATCTCTGAATTTGTCATCTCTATCTCTGTTTTCTATCTATCTATCTTATCTCTGAATTTGTCATTATCTCTGTTTTCTATCTATCTATCTATCTATCTATCCATCTAATCTATCTATCCATCTAATCTATCTAATCTATCTATCTACTTTTCTATCTGCCTGTCTATCTGTCCTCTGCCTCCTTATCTCGGTCTGTTTATCTATCTTCTATGTTCTTCTATATGCCAAACTGCTGGATGTGTCATGCCGAAACCACGCCCGCCCCGTTGCGGGCAACGGGGAAAAAGTTGTGATACAGCGCAACACGTCATGTGACGTTGCGAGTTTGACACTCCTGTTCTATATCCTTCTATTTGTCTGTTTATCTATCCTTCTCTCCCTATGTCTCTCTGTTCGTCTGTCCATCCATCCATCCATTTTATATGCTTCCATATCTGTCTGTCTGTCCTGTATTAACCTGTCTGTATGTCTATCCTTTCCTTCCTATATTTATTCTCTATCCTTCTGTATCGCTCTCTTCTGCATCCTTCCATACCTGTCTGTCCATCTGTCTTTTATCAATCTGTATGTCTATCCTTCACTTCCTATCTATCTATCTATCTATCTATCTATCTATCTATCTATCTATCTATCTATCTATCTATCTCTATCCTTCTCTCTCTCCATCCATCCATCCACCTACCTATCTACCTTTTCCTTCTGTCCACCCCCAAATTAGCTTAGTGGAGGAGAATGACCAGCCCTGATAGGATTGGGCCATTTCTCAGCCAATAAATATACCAATGATTCCCTTACAAGGAGCCATCTTGAGACCCCCATAAAATGAAGCAAGCCCCCCCCCCAAGGCCTCCAACCCGGTCTTTAAGCCACACCGCAGGTATTTTATTTCCACCACCGAAGGAATGAAAGAAGAGACTGAAGCCTGAGAATACTTTCCACCCCAAAAGGCCATTAAAAAGAAAAAAGGAAAAAAAACGATTGGACGCTTACACAGATGTGCAAAGCCTTCCTAGTAATTTGCATGGTCTTTGAAGAGGAAAGCATCATCTGCTCGGGAGCCGTCATCATTAGATGTGTCAAAAACAGAATTCAGATAAAGCAGGCCCGAGAAATGCAATCAAGCTCAAAAAAAAAAAAGAGCTCCATGGCAACCATTCACGTATTATTATATACAAGGAGGGCTGGAACAGGAGAGCAGGCAGTAGACGGGTATTTCGCCTCTTACTGATGGGAGCTGAAAGGAAAGAGGTACATCTGAATGCACCAAAAGAGGCTGTTAGAATTGACCTAAAATGGTTGGGTTCTCTCCCCCTCCCGCCACAGGAATGCAATTTTGCAAGCGGAATAAATTACGCCAGCTCAGCAAAAAAAACAGACCCCCCCCCATTTCTTTATTTGCCCAAATCTGGATTTCATGTCAAAAGAGGGAGTGGAGACAACATCAAATTGTCTAAAAAGTCTAATTTCCACGTTCCAGCCTAATTCCTGGGTCCTCCTTTCATGCCATCCAGGACCCCTAAATAAAGCTGGGGAGATTCCAAGTTAAAAGAAACGCTCTCCTTACACGTATCTGTGGTGCGTGTTTTTTTGGGTGTGCAAGGTTTTATTTACCGTTTATTGATTAGATTTATCTGCGACCGATCGTCGCTATCGCAATAATAATCTGTTTAGGTAGATTCGTCTGTCTCTTCAGCTTTTAAAGGTCTTCTTAAGCTAAATTTCTACCGGAAAATTTAATCTACAACAGAGGCCGCCAACCTTTGTCGGTTGGCGGACCGGAAAAAAAGGGAGGGGGAAGCATTTTACATGCGTGCGTGTGCTTGCGCATCGGACTGAGAGCACATGCACGCCACAAATGGAGCGGGGCTAGTGCCCGCGTGATACTTACTAACCCGACCCGTTCTTATGTGGCACAGCACCTTGCTTCTGTGCCCCGCAGCGCGGCAGTGGCCGTTTTTGCACCTTGCAGTGCGGTGGCAGCCCGTTTTTGTGCCCCGTGATGCGACGGCACCCCGATTTTGCACCCCACGGTGTGATGGTGGTCTGTTTCCATGCCCTGTGGCGCGGCAGCGGCCATTTTTGCTCCTTGCAGCACGGCAGTGTCCCGTTTTTGTACCCACACGGTGCCATAGTGCCCATTTTTGTGCCCCGTGGCGCAATGGCATCATTTTCGTGCCCCGAGGCGTGGCAGAATCCCACTTTCATGCCCTGAGGCGCAGTGGCAGCCCATTTTGGCGCCCCGTGGTGCAGCGTCGTGTTTTTGTGCACCGTGGCCGTGGCACTATTGCAAGTGAGGGGTATATGTGCACACACGTACACAATGGCCAGCCTGTCCCACAGCCCGGTGGCCAGCAGGCCCACAGGTTGGGGACCCCTGATCTAGAATTAGGCATCTGTTTACATGTAGTCCCCAATGTACGACCACAATTGAGCCCAAAAGTTTATGTTGCTAGCAGGAATCTGTCAAGCGGGTTTTGCCCCATTCTATGACTTTTCTTGCCACATTTGTTAAGGGAATCACTACAGTTGTTAAATTACTAACACCATTGTTAAGTGAAAGTGGCTTTTCCATTTCCCACAAAAGGCCATCATGAGCCTGGGACACTGGAACCGTCATAAATATGAACCGGTTATCAAGCATCAGAATGTAAATGAAAAAAAGGACGAAGGGGGACAGGCTAGCAGTCTTCCAATATCTCAGGGGCTGCCCACAAAGAAGAGGGAGTCAAGCCATTCTCCAAAGCACTTGAAGGCAGGACAAGAAGCAACGGATGGAAACTAACCAAAGAGAGAAGCAACCTAGAACTAAGGAGAAACTTCCTGATCGTTGAAACAATTAACCAGTGGAACAACCTGCCTCCAGAAGCAATGAATGCTCCACTGGAAGAGACAGGACAGCCATTTGTCTGAAATGGTATAGGATTTCCTGCCTGAGCAGGGGGTTGGACTAGACGACCTCCAAGGGCCCTTCCAACATCATTTTATTATTATTATCCTCATCTACCATGAGGATGCTGCAACGGTCATAAGTCACTTTCTTCAATGGTCACTAAAGGAACCGTTGTAAGCCGCGGACAACCTATACTAGTTTAATTATTTTGTGTCCTCCAGGTCACGTTTAGCAAAACCTAAGCAAGCTCTTAGCAAAACTTCCTGGTCTAGGATGTTCTTCAGAAAAATACCTGTGAGAAGCAAAACTTGAGGGAATCTCCAGCCCAACCAAATCTGGGTTTTTGGTTATTGAATATCATATTTTCCACTGACTCACAAGTTTCATTTTGGATGAAGCGTGTGGTTTGAACTCAAGGCTTCTGCTTGATCATCCCTTTTCTAAATGTTCGTATCCAAATAGCTACTTTCAATTATCACTGGGGTGCATCAATGGATCCATTTCAATCTGTTTTCACAAACTGGCTTATTAGGGGTGTAAACACCAAAGAGGCGTGGGTCTCCATCCATGCAGACGTGGGGCTAAGCATCTGTATTTTAAAATTATGGGTAGTCCTCATGTAGGGACTGCCTCAT
This sequence comes from Crotalus adamanteus, assembly GCA_039797435.1. NCBI lineage: Eukaryota > Metazoa > Chordata > Lepidosauria > Squamata > Viperidae > Crotalus > Crotalus adamanteus. Next base: position 282,263,392 of record CM077919.1, on the reverse strand, counting down.
TTAGTGGCCTTGCCCAAAATGCAAATGGAAAAAAGCTAGCCACCAATCCTCCCATTTCTGACCTTGGTGCATTTGCAAAGGAAAGCTAGGTCAGATCATGAGCTCAACCACAATTTCATTAAATGACTGCTTCGCTTAAGGATTCAATTGCTGGTCCCGACTGTGGTTATTAAACAAGGACTACCCGTACTGGCCTTATTATAGCCAGTTGGATGGTAAAGGGGTTGGCCTAATAACTAGGGGACGGTGAGTTCTAGTTCTTCCTTAAGCATGAAAGCTGACTGGATGACTTTAGGCCAATCACCAGGAGACTGTGAGTTCTAGTCCCGCCTTAGCCATGAAAGCAAGCCGGATGACTTTAGGCCAATCACCAGGAGACTGTGAGTTCTAGTCCCACCTTAGGCATGAAAGCCATCTGGGTGACTTTCAGCCAATCACCAGGAGACGGTGAGTTCTAGTCCCGCTGTAAGCATGAAAGCCAGCTGGGTGAGTTTGGGCCAATCACCAGGAGACTGTGAGTTCTAGTCCCACCTTAGGCGTGAAAGCCAATTGGGTGACCTTGGCCAATCATCAGGAGACTGTGAATTCTAGGCCTGCCTTAAGCCTGAAAACCAATTGTGTGACGTGAGCCAATCACCAGGAGACTATGAATTCTAGGCCCGCCTTAGGCCTGAAAGCCAACTGTGTGATGTGTGCCAATCATCAGGAGACTGTGAATTCTAGGCCTGCCTTAGGTCTGAAAACCAATTGTGTGACGTGAGCCAATCACCAGGAGACTATGAATTCTAGTCCCGCCTTAGGCCTGAAAGCCAACTGTGTGATGTGGGCCAATCACCAGGAGACTATGAATTCTAGTCCCACCTTAGGCCTGAAAACCAATTGTATGATGTGGGCCAATCACCAGGAGACTATGAATTCTAGTCCTGCCTTAGGTCTGAAAGCCAACTGGGTGACGTGGGCCAACCATCAGGAGACGATGAGTTCTAGTCCCACCTTACGCGTTAAAGCCAACTGGGTGACGTGGGCCAATCACCAGGAGACGGTGAGTTCTAGTCCTGCCTTAGGCATGAAAGCCAGCTGGGTGAATTTTAGGCCAGTCCCCCTCTCTCAGCCCAACCCACCTCACAGGGTTGTGGTGGGGAAAACCGGAGGAGGACGTGTGCGTTTGCCACCTTGTGTTACTTCTAAAATTACAAAAGGTGGGCTGTAAATAAAATAACAAATAAAATAAACAACACCCAATCAGTTGCTCCTCACATCCCCGCAATCCCCGTGCTGCAAATGCAACTTTAGATGGCCATTGCCCTGAAGAGCAAAGACACCCATCCCACCACCCCTTTGCAAAGATCTGAGGGGCCTGGGAAACTGGGAAGACCGGACCTCTTGGAAACCAAAATGGTTTCTGCAGAGGAGGAAAGAGAAAACACGTCAAAAATGAGCAGCAGCAAAGCAAACTTAAGAGTTGATGCCGGCAGATCCCCAACCTAGCAATTAGCCGCCGAAGCAATTATGTTCTCTCTTCACCTTCCCCCCCCCACACACACAGCCCAAAGGCAAGCCCTCCATCTGGGAGCTAGGGTTAACTCTTCAGGGCCTCGGTTTCCCTTTCCACACCAGAACAAGCACAGCTGAGCAGAAACAGGACGGTAACCGCAAGGAAGACAATAAAAGAGAGGCGTAACCACTAGGGAGGTGTGAAGGCAGAAATGATTTCGTTGGAAATACCCAGATACTCGTTGGTAATACACAGATACTATGGATACTTAACAATTGTCTCACTTAGCAATATAAATTTCAATAATTCCCTGTAACCCAGTGGTTCTCAACCTGTGGGTCGGGACCCCATTTGGGGTCGAACGACCATTTCACGGGGGTCGCCAAACAACGCAGTCCGCCATTTTTCCCCCCCTTTTCCTTAGCTGTGCTACTCCCTTTTATTCTACTGGCTTTTGAAAGCCAATAGAATTAGACTCTCTTGAATAGTCTAATTCTATTGGCTTTCAAAAGCCAATAGGAATTGTCCAGGCTGTCTCTGCCCTGCTGAGCCCGCCAAAAGTCCCATTCTGCAAAAGGTGCTGCACCAGTTGAGTAGTCCTCGACTTACGACCGGTTGAGTAGTCCTCATCTTATGACCGGTTGGGGGTCGCGGCATTAAAAAGTTGAGAACCACTGCCCTATAACAAAAGCTTCACAACTGGGACCATGATTTATATTGCTAAGGGAGACAAGTTGTTGTGAATTTTGTGCCCCATTTGATAACCTTCCTTAGCCACAGTGGCTAAGATAATAACATAGCTGTTAAGTGAATCATTTTTAAGCTTTTTCGTTTGTTTGTTTCCCAGCTGGAACTTTGCAGAGTTCAAAGACACCACTAAGGCAAGGTTGCTAACAATCAAAGCCAGGTCAAAAGCTCATTGTTTAATTTTTATTATTAACCCAGCAAACCTCCAAATAAAAAAACGAAGACTCTCTCAAAAGGCTAGCGAGCCAGAACAATGTGCTATGCTAAGGTGTTTCCTCGCTCCTCCCTTTCTGTAGCCAGTTGTAAATAGATAGTCCTCAACTTACGACCGTCTGTTTAGTGAGTGTTCGAAGTGACAACGGCGCTGCAGAAATTGACCGATAAACAAAGTGTATACTGGATTTTGCGTGTGACACAGCAGCAAGAATTATATCCCAATATTGGGAAAAGGAAGAAACGTCCCTCCCCCCCCCCCCCCGAGGAAGAAATAACTAAAAAACAAAATACTAGACCGTGCGGAAATGGACAGATTTACTCTGAGGTCGAAAGAAAAAAAAAGAAGAAACAAAATATTTTCAAACTTGGGACTTATTTTAGCAATGGCCGGAGAAACGAATTAGGGATTAGGAATTTAATTTGTATTAGCGAATGATAGTGTCATGCAGGCTCAACTACTCGGGAGGAGAGCGTCCTGCCCTTCTCCACAAGGCACACCTGGAGACTGAGATTTAAGGAGAAGCTGTGGGGAGAGGAATTTGCCAGGAACAAACGCTGATGCCTTGGAGTTTTGTGTGTGCTGTTGCTGATTTCTTGTTCTGTGTTGTGATTTCTGCTTGGAAACCCGGAAACTCTGACCATCAAACTGACTGATAACGTTGCTTGGATGTTCAAAGACCTCGGATTGTATTTTGGCTTCTCTTCTGAAACTGCTCAGGCAAGCTTGTATTTCCACAGACTGGATATATGTATATGTCATTCCTTGTTATCTCCGTGGCCTTGAGTAAATTCCTCTCCTAATCAGACTGTGTGTGAAAATACTTGCAGCCAGAGGTGTGTTTGTCTTCCTTTGTTCTGAGGCTTGCCAGAAACGTGGGAGCATTGGGGAAAATTTTGGGAGCAATTAAAGGGCAGTTTGAATTGCCAGCTGACTGCATTGCCTCTATGCCGTGCCCTGGGTCATCACAGATAAACTCAAGACAACACTTTGTTGAATAAGTACTGTTGAACTGTGTTAAAAAAATCAATAAAAAGCGACTGACAACCAAATCCTCACAACAACGACTGTCACAGCATCTCTGTGGTCACGCCATCAAAATTCACGCACTTGGCAACCGGCACATATTTACGAGGATGCAACGCCCCCAAAAATCATGAGACCGTCATTTGCAACTTTCCCAGCCAGCTTCTGCACAGTCAGTGGCAGAATCTGGACTCACTTAACAACCGTATAATTCACTTAACCATCGCAATGATCTGGCTTAACAATTGTGGCAAAAAAAAAAGGTTATAAAATTGGGACCGATTCTCTTAACTGCCTCGCTTAGCAACAGAAATTCTTGCCCCCACTGTGGTCGTAAAGTTGAGGACTGCCTTTAAAAGTGTTAACACGTTTTTTAAAAAATCTTGGGCGCTTAGCTTCCTGCCATCGGTTGTAAGAGCTGAAACAGAAGGCAAGTAAATGAATCAATTCTGGGATTTACCACAGGCGCTGTGATTTCACACAAAACATTGCCGAAGAGAGAGAGGCGACATTATCTACCCACACACACACATCCAGCGAACAGTTGAAGTCACCCCGCAGGGGGCGGAAATCAGGCAGGATAATAACTTAATAATAATAAAAGTTGGAAGGGACCTTGGAGGTCTTCTAGTCCAACCCCCTGCTCAGGCAGGAAACCCTATACCATTTCGGACAATTGGCTGTCCAGTCTCTTCTTAAAAACCTCCAGTGTTGGAGCATTCACCGCTTCTGGAGGCAGGTCGTTCCGCTGGGTAATTGTTCTAACGGTCAGGAAGGATGAAAGAAAGAAAGTAGGAAGGAAGCTTTACAACCAACTTTTTTATTATTAAACTCCTTATCGGAACCAAGGACGCGCCAATAAATCAACCTGGTTTGGTCAATCAGGTGAAAGCTAAAGAATGACACCCGTACAAGGAAATTGTGGCTGATAACAACCGTGCAGCGCATACCAAGCTCCCAAATGTGATCCTGCGATTGTGGGGACCGTTTGGTCACCCCAAAATCAGATTATAAGTACCTTTTGGAAACTCAGAACGGTCACTAAGCAACTGGGTGATAAGTGAGGACTACCTCTATGTTCGAAATGAGATTTGGGAATATTTCAAAACACTTCTTCCTCCAGGTCATACCTCATCTCTTAGACAGCCAGAATAGTCTAGTGGTTAGGGCACCAGACTAGTGAGAGCTTCTGAGTTCAGGTCCTATCCTAGTCACTAAAGCCAGCTGGGTGACTTTGGGCCCATCACCAGGAGTTGATGAGTTCTAGTCCTGTCTTAACTACAAAAGAAGGCTGGGTGATGTGGTGGTTAAGGAGCTGGCCTAAAAACCAGTAGACGGTTCTGCTTTAGGCATGAAGGCCAACTGGGTGACGTGGGCCAATCAGCAGGAGACTGTGAATTCTAGTCCTGCCTTAGGCCTGAAAGCCAGTTGGGTGACCTTGGGCCAATCACCAGGAGACTGTGAATTCTAGTCCCGCCTTAGGCCTGAAAGCCAGCTTGGTGACCTTGGGCCAATCACCAGGAGACTATGAATTCTAGTCCCGCCTTAGGCCTGAAAGCCAGCTGGGTGACCTTGGGCCAATCACCAGGAGACTGTGAATTCTAGTCCCGCCTTAGGCCTGAAAGCCAGCTGGGTGACCTTGGGCCAATCACCAGGAGACTGTGAATTCTAGTCCCACCTTAGGCCTGAAAGCCAGCTGGGTGACCTTGGGCCACCCCCTCTAAGCCCAATCCACCTCACAGGGTTGTTGCGTGGGGAAAATACGAGAAGGTTTTTTGAATATTCACACCACCTCGGGTTGTTTGTAAAAATAATAAAAGGCAGAATGCAAATAAAGAGTGCAATGGAATGGAACGGAATATATTTTTTTAGCAAAATAACCCCAGGCTGCTCCTTAATCTTCACCTGCCATTTTTCACACGCCAATTTTATGAATTGTCACGAAAAGCCCGCGTGGAGGGGGGGCTGTTGTTGCTTCTTTTTTGCCATTCCAAAATTAGCTGCTAAGAAACTCTTCACCAAGCCAATGGGGAAAACCCATCACAAATAATGAAGAAACACACACCATAGTATAAATACGTGCCACCCACGCTTACAGTGACTTCATAAGCAGCACAAACAAACAAATAAAACTGCCTTGCGACGAGGCCACCCAAACGAAATGGTTCTCTCCAGGTCAAGTACAAACTCAGCAGCCGAATTTGTTATGAGGCACTAAGCCTGGTTCCACTTAATCCCGGTTTTATGGTGGCTTAGCGCACCCTGCAAATCCAGACCGTTTAGCTAGCTTAAGATGGAATGTGCGACAGGAAACCCAGAAATGAGATTTTATGTCAATCATCAAATTAACGGCGCCGAGGGCATGGAACAACTAAATTAACCCTGTAATTTCTCTCTTTTAAAAAAAAAAAAAAAGTTAAATTCTACTTTGTTTCAGGACTGGCTGTTTGTTGCATTTAAACCCTGTTTTTATCTCGATCTGTGCAAACCGCCCTTATTATTAATGAATGCAACTATAGTATAGTGATATTTCGAACAAGACTGAAGGGATGAGTATTAACAGAACAACGGAACTGAAAGGGACCTTGGAGGTCTTCTAGTCCAACGCCCCTGGTCCAGCATGAAAGTCTATATACCATGTCAGACTAATACTTGTCCAATCTCTTAAAAACCTCCAGTGTTGAAGAAGCAGGAAGGAAATAGCAGGAAACTCAGTGACTTTTGGGATTGTAATAACATTCCCAGTTGCAGCTTCCCAACCCATCAGAGTGGGGAGGCAGGGGATGTTATAATAATAATAATAACAACAACAACAATGATGATGATGGTGGTAGTGGTGGTGATGAAGAAGCAGAAGAAGCAGAAGAAGCAGAAGAAGAAGAAGAAGAAGAAGAAGAAGAAGAAGAAGAAGAAGAAGAAGAAGAAGAAGAAGAAGAAGAAGAAGAAGAAGAAGAAGAAGAAGAAGAAGAAGAAGAAGAAGAAGAAGAAGAAGAAGAAGAAGAAGAAGAAGAAGAAGAAGAAGAAGAAAGTTGGAAGCAACCTTGGACATCTTCTAGTCCAACCCCCTGCTCAGGCAGGAGACCCTATACCATTTCAGACAAATTGCTGTCCATTCTCTTCTTAAAAACTTCCAGTGTTGGAGTATTCACAACTTCTGGAGGCAAGTTGTTCCACTAGTTAATTGTTCTCATTGTCAGGAAATTTCTCCTTAGTTCTAGGTTGCTTCTCTCCTTGATTAGTTTCCATCCGTTGCGTCTTGTCCTGCTTTCAGGGGCTTTGGAGAAGCCTCTTCTTTGGGGCAACTCCTGAGATATTGGAAGACTATCATTCACCCCTAGTCCTTGTCTTCATTTTAACTAGACATACCCAATGGGACTCCTCTCCTGAGAAGTTCCATCTGGTGGGACCAAGAAGACAGGCCTTCTCCGTGGGATGATTATCCACCCTGAGGAACATCTTCCTTGCTGAGATAAGATTGGCCTCTGCCTTGACAGTCATTTGCAAGACCCTGAAGACATGGTTTGGCCGATGAACCCGGACACCCCCAAAGTGGGATGGAGCCCATCAACTCGACTGCTATCACCAGGGGGTTATTGCCTTTTTATTTTTTTTATTTTGGGTTTTTATCCTTGAGTGCTGCCCAGAGTCAAGGCAAGCGAGTTGGGCAGGTGTAAAAATTCTCTTAAATAGATAAATGAAAAGTTGCCACCTCATTGCCCCTTTGAGCCTCCCACAGTTAGCTATCTGAACATCTTGAGATGTTTGTTTAACCATCCTGTCTTCTCCCGTCACCTTTCTCCCCTTTATTCACAGGGTGGAAAAATCCCTCATATTTATTTCCACCACATGCAAACCTGTCATTTTTCATTATTAATAATAATAATAATAATAATAATAAACATTCCCAAAACCTATCATTTGAATTAGGCCCTTGTCCGTTTTGTTTTCCTTTCCTCTACTCGTCCACAAATGCCTTCGAGCCTCAAGCAAAATGTGGAGATGAAAAGATTTAGCTGGCTTGTTCTGCATTTGTCTTCCTTCATCCCAGGTAGACTGAAGTGTTGTGAGAAAATAAAGGAAAAGAAAATAAAAACAAACCAGCCACCTTTCATTACACTCCCTTCTGCTTCATATATTAGAGTTTGTGCGGCTTTCTCACTGAAGGAGCTTATTGTTTTTGAGATTCTTACTTAACCCTTCATTTACACGGTAATTAAGGTTTTAGGTTTGTGGTTTACCTACGTTTTGAATTCATAAGCCATTATCTGGCATAGGAAGCAATGAAAAAACACTGCCATTAACAACTTCCTCCCCGTCTCCCTCCCTTTCCTGTCTCCTTCCTCTCTATTTTCTCCTTCCTTCCTTCCCTTCCTTCCTCTCTCCCTCCCCTTCCTTTCCTTTTTTCCTTCCTTTTGATTTTTCTTTCCTTTCTGCCTGTCTTCTTCCTTCTCTTTCTTTCATCCTTCGTTTGCTTTTCCTTCCTTCCTCTCTACTTTTTTCTCCTTCCTTCCTTCCTTTCCTTCATTCACTTCCTTCCTATTTTCTTTTCTCTTCCTTCTTTCATTTTTCCTACCTACCATCCATCCTTCCTCCCTCCCTTCTTTCTCCTTTTCTTTTTCTTCCTTCCTCTGTTTTTCTTCCTTCCTTCATTTTCATTTTCTTCCCGTCCTGCATTTCTGCTTGCCTTCATCTCCTTCCTTCCCTCCCTTCTTTCTCCTTTTCTTTTTCTTCCTTCCTGTTTTTCTTCCTTCCTTCCTTCATTTTCATTTTCTTCCCTTCCTGCATTCCTGCTTGCCTTCCTCTCCTTCCTCCCTCCCTTCTTTCTCCTTTTTTCTCCCTTCCTCTGTTTTTCTTCCTTCCTTCCTTCATTTTCATTTTTCTTCCCTTCCTGCATTCCTGCTTGTCTTCCTCTCCTTCCTCCCTCCCTTCTTTCTCCTTTTTTCTTCCTTCCTCTGTTTTTCTTCCTTCCTTCATTTTCATTTTTCTTCCCTTCCTGCATTCCTGCTTGTCTTCCTCTCCTTCCTCCCTCCCTTCTTTCTCCTTTTTTCTTCCTTCCTCTGTTTTTCTTCCTTCCTTCATTTTCATTTTTCTTTCCTTCCTGCATTCTTGCTTGCCTTCATCTCCTTCCTTCCTTCCTTCCTTTCCTTCCTTCCTTCCTCTCTCTGCACTTTCTTTTTTCTCTCCCTACTTTCTTCCTCTAAAAGCTACAGACAAAACTTCTAGGAGGATTAACAAAATTAGATTCTTCTCAGGAGGTCTGGAGACAAAAAAAAAAAAAAAAAAAAAAACAGAAAATGAGGTGGGGAGATGAGAGAGAGCAGAATGCAAACAATTTTTTTTTTTTTTTTGCCAAGATCTCTTAAAATTATCGGCTTCCCGTTGCATTATAATGGTGAGCTTAAGGGCAATTACTGGAGCACTTGAAGCAATAATTTTGAAGAGAGAATAGACTTCATTTGCAAGGAAACCCACTTCGATCAAATTCACGTTTAGTTAGAGAGAGGCGTGTAAAACAAAACAAAAAAAAAAGTCAACATTAGTTCAACGCTCTCCCAAGATCTTCTGGGGAGCACACTAGCAAGGCGAAGGTGGAAATAATTAATTTTCTCTTCACAGTCTCAACAATGTCTAGAGCAGGAGTAGGCAATCTTGGCCCCTTCATGACTCATGGACTTCAACTCCCAGAATTCCTGAGCCACCAGGGCTCAGCTTGGAAACCCCTCTCTTTCCCCTCAGTGTGGCTGGCTCAGGAATTCTGGGAGTTGAAATCCACAAGTCATAAAAGGGCCAAGGTTGCCTACCCCTGGCCTAGGCCTAGGCTGCTTTATGACTTGTGGACTTCAACTCCCAGAATTCCCTTTGCCAGCATGGCTCAGCTTGGAAACCTCTCCCTTTCCCCTCAGCATGGCTGGCTCAGGAATTCTGGGAGTTGAAGTCCGTGAGTCATAAAAGAGCCAAGGTTGCCTACCCCTGGTCTAGTCCAACCCCCTGCTCAGGCAGGAAACCCTAGACCAGGGGTAGACAACTTTGGCTCTTTTATTACTGGTGGACTTCAACTCCCAGAATTCCTGAGCCAGCAGGGCTCAGCTTGGAAACCTCTCCCTTTCCCCTCAGTGTGGCTGGCTCAGGAATTCTGGGAGTTGAAGTCCACGAGTCATCAAGGGGGCCATGGTTCCCCCATGCTGGCTCAGGAATTCTGGGAGTTGAAGTCCACCAATCATAAAAGAGCCAAGGTTGCCTACCCCTGTTTTAGTCCAACCCCCTGCTCACACAAGAAACCTTAGACCAGGGGTAGGCAACCTTGGCTCTTTTATGACTCATGGTCTTCAACTCCCAGAATTCCTGAGCCAGCATGACTCAACTTGGAAACCTCTCCCTTTCCCCTCAGCCTGGCTGGCTCAGGAATTCTGGGAGCTGAAGTCCACCATTCATAAAAGAGCCAAGTTTGAAGACCCCTGGTCTGGAACCAAGCCCACAGTTTCATCAAAATGTCCTTTAAGTTTGTCTTATGTTTCCTTTTTAATCTATTTATTTATTATTAATAAATTATTAATAATAATTATAATAGTATTATAATGTTATAATAATAAATATTATTATTAATACATTCAGCTAAGGGTTACATTCAGCTAGGGCAGGGGTAGGCAACCTTGGCCCCTTCATGACTCGTGGACTTCAACTCCCAGAATTCCCGAGCCAGACTGGCTCAGCTTGGAAACCTCTCCCTTTCCCCTCAGCATGGCTGGCTCGGGAATTCTGGGAGTTGAAGTCCACCAGTCATAAAAGAGCCAAGATTGCCTACCTCTGGCCTAGATCTAGTCCTGGACTTACACCGGCAAACTGAGTCCAAAATTTCCATTCCTAAGCAAAGCAGCTGCTGAGTGAGGCTTGCCCCATTCTACCACCTCCCTCACCACCGTTGCTAAGCGAATCGCTGTACTAGCTAGGTTAGTAACACGGATATTAAGTGAACCCTCCTTCCACCATTTGACTTTATTCGTCAGAAGGTCTTAAAAGGTCACATGGCCCCATTAAGGACCCTGCAACGGTCATAAATAGGAGTCAATTAATTGCCAGGGGTCTGACGTTTGATCACGTGGCCATGGGGAGGCTGCAACGGTCGTTCATTGTGAAAGTCCTATTGTAGCTTTGGTCACTAAATTAACGGTTGTTAAGTCGAGGGCTTCCTGTACTATTACCGCATCATGAAGGTATAGTTAGGGTTAACAGCCCTGAATTATGTCAACAACACAAAAAAGGCATTACATAGAAAACTATTTTTATATAGAATAGAATAGAATAGAATAGAATAGAATAGAATAGAATAGAATAGAATAGAATAGAATAGAACAGAACAAGAAGTAATGGACTGGACTGGATTGGACTGGACTGGACTAGACTAGACTAGAGCTGGAAGGGACCTTGGAGGTCTTCTAGTCCAGCCCCCTACTAAAGCAGGAGACGCTATACCATTTCAGGCAAATGGTTGTCCAATCTCTTGTTAAAAACCTTGTGGAGCACCTACAACTTCTGGAGGTAAGGCGTTCCACTGGTTAATTGTTCTAACTGTCAGGCAATTTCTCCTTAGTTCTAGGTTGCTTCTCTCTTTGGTTAGTTTCCATCCATTACTTCTTGTCCTGCCTTCAGGCGCTTTGGAGAATAGCTTGACTCCCTCTTTTTTGGGGCAACCCCTGAGATACTGGAACACTGCTATCATGTCCCCCCTCGTCCTTCTCTTCATTAAACTAGATACCCAATTCCAGCAACTGTTCCTCATATGTTTTAGCCTCCAGTCCCCTGATCATCTTTGTTGCTCTTCTCTGCACTCTTTCTAGAGTCTCAGCATCTTTTTTTATATTGTGGTGAGCAAAACTGGATGCAGTGTTCCATTTAAAAATAATAATAATTAAAAAATAATAATATTTTGTGAGCTTAACCGAGAATTCCTCCATCTTTAAGTTACAGAGCCAGGGCTACCCAGACAGCTGCCCAACATTAACTAATAATGATTATATCTTAAAAAAAGATACCACTTAAACCTAGGATGCAGTTACTGTCAGAAAGGTCATGGTTAATAATGATTAATCTGATCTTCATCAACACAGGCTGTATCTGCCGGTCACTGAATAATTGCTCAACAGCCTGAAGATCTGTTTCCAGGGAAGAAAAGGGAGATGGAGAAACATCTATTAAATCAAATTAAACACCTCAAAAGGAAGAACAGCTCAAAGAGGGAGGTTTTGCAAGACGGCAAACAGAACTGAAAGAAAGACCATTGGAAAGTGGATAAGAGATGGGGGATTACGCGAGGCCGTCTCACATCAATGACCGAACACGCCACCACCTAAAACCTAAGTTTTTTTATTTAACTAGCATTAAACACTCCATTATTTCAAACCGTCCTGAGATCGCTTCTCCTACCTAATTAATGTCAACTGGATCGCTAATGGCGAGCACGTAATCCATCCATTCATTACCGTATTCCGATTTAGCATGGCGGAGCGATGGCTCAGTGGTTAAAGGCGCCACGTTTGTTAGCTGGAAAGCAGACAGCCCAGGTCTGAGATCCGAGCGCTGCACAATGGGGTGAGCTCCCGTTCCTTGCTCCAGCTCCTGCTCGCCTAAGCAGTTTGAAAGCACGAACATGCGAGTAATAAACAGGTATCACTTCAGCGGGAAGGTAAGAGCATTCAGTGTGCCTTTGGTGTGTAGCCATGCTGGCTGGCCAGGTGACAACAGTAAATGTCTTCAGATGACGCTGGCTCCCTCGGTCGAGAAATAGTGGTGAGCCCTGCATCCTACAGTCAGATACAATTTGATAGGGAAACCCTGTACCTCAGAGGTCCCCAGCCTATGAGCTGTGGCCCACTACTGGGCCGTGGCCTCTTGGCCACTGCGCCATGTGAGTAGGTGGGCAGCCCATGCACATGTGCATGAGCTCAACCCCCCTCGTTCCACCATTGCCGCACATGTTGTGTAGGAGGTGGCAGTGCCCCTAGTATTGTCACGAATCTTGCATGGGGGCGGGGGCGCCATGAGTGGCAGGTGGGCAGGGACGCGCCACACATAGATGACGGCTTTGCCATGAACCTTGTGCGGGCGGCGGCAATGCCGCAAGCAGTAGGTGGGCCACGGCATGATCCTCGGGTGGGGCAGAGGCACAAGCCTCATGCTGGGGCAACATCGCTGCAGGCCACGGCGTGACCCTCGTGTCGGGGCAGCGGCACAAATCTTGCACCGGGGTGGCAGCACAAACTTCATGCCAGAACAACATCAGTGCGAGCCACAGCGCAATCCTCATGCTGGTGTTAGCATCGCCGTAATCCTGGCGGCGGCAGCACCACAAGCCTCACACAGGCAGCGCCATCACTGGGAGTCTCATGCGCATGCTCGCAGCCCCATCTGTGTGGTGTGCATGCTCGCAGCCTGTTTGTATGCACGTGTGCATGCGTAAGGCACCTGCCCCTCCCTCTCCCACCGGGCCGTCAATCCAAAAAGTTTGGACACCCCTGCTTTACCTTACCTATTATAGTTAGCATACAGGAAGTTCTGATTACAACCTGTCACTTAGTGACTGTTGGAAAGTTACAACGGCCCTGATAAAGGCGACTTGTAACCTCACACTTACGACCGTTGGGAGTTATAAATATGGGCCAGCTGCCAAGCATCTGAATTTTGATTACACGATCCTGGAGAATGTTGCCACGGTCCCCAAGTGTCTATGTCCCTTTTTTTGGTGCCGTTGTGACTTCGAAGGGACATTAAATGGACTGTTGTAAGATGAGGACCACCTGAAGAAGCCTAGCTGGTCTCCAGGCTTTGCAGCTAGAGGTCGCTCAGAAATGGAAGCTAATCCTTGGCCAACCTGGATAAAGAGCCAGGGCTGCAATGAAAACAGAATCGCCATCTGGAGAAGTTGACTTGGGATGTCCTGACTTGAAAATAAACTTTGATCTAGTCCTGACCAAGCAACGGAGCCCCTGGAAATCAGTATTTTTAGGAGGCTGATGTTGTAGCTCTGCCAAGCACCTGGAGAATTAATCAGATTCTCACAATCATAAAGAAAGTGTGTGTTCTCCAAAAGCTGGTTTAGCACCTACCATCTGGGGCTGCATTTTGAGGGAGGGCGGTGAGCCGCTGAGGCCTAAATCCTTCTGATTCTTGACTAAGCGAAGAGGACAAGGTCCACTTCACTGCAGAACCCATGTTCCTCTCTGTAAACATCACACAGCCACGTGTCTTACCCTTCTGGCGGCTTCTGGTGGAGGTGAAAGCATGGGAGACCCCACCAAGAGTCCACAAGACAGAGACGGGATTTTTAAAAAAGCAAGATCCAATTTACATGTGGGGGAAAAAGATACCATAGTAATCTCTCAACTTGGTCGTTTTGTTCCAGGCGCTTCTTCACCCAAACTTGAATATTAGGCGCTATCTAATAAAATGAAATTCAGGTACGGTTCTACATTTAGGCAAGAGAAACCAAATGCACAGGTACAGTATAGGGCAGGGGTAGGCAACCTTGGCTCTTTTAGGCCTCGTGGACTTCAATTCCCAGAATTCCTGAGCCAGCATGGCTCAGCTTGGAAACCTCTCCCTTTCCCCTCAGCGTGGCTGGCTCAGGAATTCTGGGAGTTGAAGTCCACCAGTCATAAAAGAGCCCAGGTTGCCTACCCCTGGTATAGGTGATACCTTGTTCAATAGTAATAACTGTGAGAGGGACCTCAGAGTCCTAGTAGACAATCACCTAAATAGGAGCCAGCCGTGTGCTGCAACTGCCAAAAAGGCCCACACAGTGCTGGGCTGCATTAACAGAGGGATAGAATCAAGATCATGTGAAGGGTTAATACCACTTTACAAGGCCTTGGTAAGGCCACACTTGGAATCCTGCATCCAGTTTTGGTCACCACGATGTAAAAAAGATGTTGAGACTCTAGAAAGAGTACAGAGAAGACCAACAAAGATGATCAGGGGACTGGAGGCTAAAACATATAAGGAAGAGTTGCTTGAATTGGGTTATGTCTAGTTTAATGAAGAGAAGGACGAGGGGGGACATGATAGCAGTATTCCAATATCTCAGGGGCTGCCATAAAGAAGAGGGAATCAAGCTATTTTCCAAAGCACCTGAAGGCAGGACAAGAAGCAATGGGTGGAAACTAAGCAAGGAGAGAAGCAACTAGAACTAAGGAGAAACTTCCTGACAGAACAATTAACCAGTGGAACAACCTGCCTCCAGAAGCTGTGAATGCTCCAACACTGGAAGTTTTTAAGAAGAGACTGGACAGCCATTTGTCCGAAATGGTACAGGGTTTCCTGCCTGAGCAGGGGGTTGGACTAGATGACCTCCAAGGTCTGTTATTCTATTCTATTCTATTCTATTCTATTCTATTCTATTCTATTCTATTCTATTCTATTCTATTCTATTCTATTCTATATTCCCTTCCCTATTCTGTTCTATTCTATTCTATTCTATTCTATTTTATTCTATATTCCCTTCCCTATTCTGTTCTATTCTATTCTATTCTATTCTACTCTATTCTATTCTATTCTATTCTATTCTATTCTATTCTATTCTTCTACATTCCCTTCTCTATTCTATTCTATTCTATTCTATTCTATTCTATTCTATTCTATTCTATTCTATTCTACTCTACTCTACTCTACTCTACTCTACTCACTAGAAAACACCACCAGTGCTAGGGAACACCATCACTGATGATCTCACTTAGTTGCGTAATAAAAGGTCTAAACGAAAACAGAGAGCACCAAAGACCCCACCGTTAAGCCCGGAGCTATAAATATTATCCTTTAAAGCAGTGGTTCTCAACCTTTCTAATGCCGCGAGCCCATAATACAGTTCCCCATGTTGTGGTGACACCCAACCACTTATACATCAGCGGGTGCCAGGGGCGTGGCCAAAGAAAAGGGGGAAAAAATGGCGGACAGCCTTGTTCGGCGACCCCCGTGAAATGGTCGTTCGACCCCAAATGGGGTCCCGACCCACAGGTTGAGAACCACTGCTTTAAAGGTATCATGACACAGAAATGATTAATGAGTTTGGCGAGATGAGAACCTGACTGGGGATGGGAGAAGATTCCTTGAAGAATTGCATCCATTTCTCCATGTCCAGCAAGGAAGGAGGTAAACATGAAAAGTTGGAAATAAGATAAGATAACCTTTATTGTCATTTTTTTTTTACTATGGGCACAACGGCACCCATCAAAAATGAAATTTTAGTTGCCCGCTCTCAAAGTGAAACACATACACGACACACACCTAAACATACTATATACAACATATGTATAGACCCACAAATAAATATTAAATACTGTGCATCTTGAATATATAACGGAAGGAGGAAATAATCTGGCTTTTGGAACATGGCAGTAGCCCTTAATTTATATAATCTCTCTTCTATTTGTTTGATTTTTTTTTACTTCTGGGTTTCAAGAGATTGAAAAGATGACCTACCAGCAAGACTGGAATAAATAAATTGCTCTCTGTACAAGTTATCCTTGACTTATAACAGTACATTAAGTCAGGGATCCCCAACCCCTGGTCTGTGGCCCAGTACCGGGCTGCGGTATGCCAGCAACCAGTCCACACAAACAAGCAAAGCCCCATTTGTGTGATGCAGACAACACAAAAAACCACGCACGCTCCGATCTGTGGAAAAACCTTTGTCCACGGAACCGGTCCCTGGTGCCGAAAAGGTTGGGGACCTCTGGTTTAGAGTCTCCTGCTTGAGCAAGGGGTTGGACTAGAAAAAGGGTCCCCAATCCCCGGTCTGTAGACCCGTACTGGGCCACAACATGCCAGCAACCGGTCCACACAAACAAGCAAAGCCCCATCCGTGGGATGCAAGCAGCACACAAAACCACGCACCCTCCAGTCCACGGAAAAACACCTTTCCACGGAACCGGTCCCTGGTGCCCAAAAGGTTGGGGACCTCTGCATCAAGTGACCATTCCATGTTATGACACGGAACAGAAGTGACTTATGACTGTCTTTCACACTTAAGATCCTTGCAACATTCCCACGGCCACATGACCAAATTCAGATGTCTGGCGACTGACTCTAATTTATGACGGTTGCAATGCCCCGGCTTCGTGGGGGTCCCCCTTGATAAACCTCCGAGAAGCAAAGTCCATGGAGGGCAAGGCAGATTCTCTTCACAACCATGTTACTAAATGAACTGCAGGGATCCACTTAACAATGGTGGCAAGCAAGGTCGTAAAATGGGGTAAAACTCACTTAACAACTGTCGCACATAGCGACGGAAATTTTGGGCTCCACTGTGGCCGTAAGTCAAGGACTACATTTTAATTTGAGGTAGCAAGTTGAACTTTTGAAACAAGGAGGGAGAACGATCTGGAACTTCCACGGCCGTATCTCCTAAAAAAAAAAAAAACAGCGGGGCAGACCAAGCCTCGTGACCCAAAGCTGACTGGCAAATATTTATATAAATCTATCAACAGATACATCGGTTGCCCTTCAGAGAATGCTCACAAGGCAGCAGAGATTTAAAATAGCATAGCAGTGCTGTAAAACGTCAACGTTCAAATAAGATGCGACTGGGGAACAAACAGTGCGAAACCAATAAACTAAACCTGAATCGTAAACCAAGCCGATGAAAATATAACCGGCTTTATTGCCCGACCCATTTAAAATCAGATTGGCCCATTTTCAGCTATGGAAGGAAAGCTACGTTGAAAAAGAAGAACATTAGAAGTACTCCAGCTATATGTTGAGGCTATCTTTCTTTCTCTTTGACTTTTAGTCGGGTGTGCATTTTGCGATCATCCTATTTCGATTTTATTCCCAAATCTGAAATGGAAATCAGCCATCAAATAATTCTGAATATTCTTTAAGGGTGAACATTCTCCAACGCATCTGAAGGCAGGACAAGAAGTAACGGATGGAAACTAATCAAGGAGAGAAGCAACCTAGAACTAAGGAGAAACTTCCTGACAGTTAGAACAATTAACTAGTGGAACAACCTGCCTCCAGAAGTTGTGGGTACTCCAACACTGGAGATTTTAAAGAAGAGACTGGACAGCCATTTGTCTGAAATGGTATAGGGTCTCGTGCCTGAGCAAGGGGTTGGACTAGATGACCTCCAAGGTCCCTTCCAACAACATCAACATCATCATCATCATCATCATCATTATTGAGGATCATCGCACAGTCAGCCAGATGTTTAGACTGGATTTGGCATTTTGTCAATCTATCGTCCTTACCAAGGACCTGGGATGATGCTGATGATGCTGATGATTATTATTATTGTGTGTACATTCCATCAAGCCCCCCAAAAAGGCCGGAATGGCAGGGGGTTGGACTAGAAGACCTCCAAGGTCCCTTCCATCATCATCACCATCATTATTATTACTACTACTACCATTACTATTACTACTACTACTATTATTGTTGTTGTTGTTGTTGTGTCCATCCCATCAAGCCCCCAAAAAGGCCTGAATGGCAGGGGGCTGGACTAGAAGACCTTCAAGGTCCCTTCCATCATCATCATCATTATTATTACTACTACTACTACTACCATTACTACCATTACTACTACTATTACTACTACTACTATTACTGTTGTTGTTGTGTGTTCATCCCATTAAGCCCCCCAAAACGTTGGAATGGCAGGGGGGGTTGGACTAGAAGACCTCCAAGGTCCCTTCCATCATCATCATCATCATCATCATCATCATCATCATCATTACTACTACTACTATTACTACCATTACTACTACTATTATTACTACTATTACTGTTGTTGTTGTTGTTGCTGTTGTGTGTCCTTCCCATCAAGCCCCCCAAAAGGCCGGAATCGCAGGGGGGGGGGGGTTGGACTAGAAGATCTCCAAGGTCCCTTCTAATCCTATCCTTCTTCCTTCTACCTTCTAGGGTCGGAAAGCTTGTTCTTATCCTTCCTTTGTTCCCTTCCCTTATTTCTCTTTTCTTATTCTTAGGAGCCAGCTGACTGTTTCTCCCTACGGGGGGGGGGGAGAAGAAAGCTGGGCCATCCCTGAAAGATGGAAAATAAAATGGCTTTCCTGTTTTGTCTGTTGGTGTTGTTGTTTTTTCCCTCCTCCTCCTCCTCTTTGAAATGTCTTCCCCTTGGAAATCCTTTCAAAAGAGGCAGGACTTTGGGGATGGGGAAATCCTGGAATCCTGGCCTGGGAAGCTGAGAGGGGGATAGATGGATGGACGGATGGCGAGAGAAGGGGGGAGAGAGAGAGAGAGAAGCGGGGAGCCCGGGCCAGGCCGCGGACAGCTGGTGTTTGGGTGGTGGTAAATCACCCTGAAAGGCGCCCCTTTCCCTCAGCTCAATGAGGCCTAGATGACAAAAGGAGGCACAGCCTGGAGCCGGCCAGCTTGTGAGGCCAACCGCTGACGCCCCTGACAGCTTCATTCAGCCAGCCGGAGCCCAGACAAAGGCTTGGAAATCAATCCGGCCTCCCGCTAGCTCGGACAATGGCCCCCATCTTCTCCGGAGGGGAGCCCCGAACGAACGAGGGAGACCCCATTCAAGGGGGATCAAAACCCGGCCCGGCTGGCCTTGTAAAGGCCACTCCGATGGAATAACGGTTTCTTTCTCTTTTCTTTTTCTTTCTTTCTTTCTTCCCTTCTTTCTTCTCTCTCTTTTTTTCTGTATCTTCGCCTTACTTTGTCTCTCATCTTCTTTCTTCCACCCCTTCCTTCCATTCTTTTTCTTTCTTTCTTTCCTTTCTTGCTTCCCCTTTTTTCTGTTTCTTCGCCTTACTTTGTCTCTCATCTTCTTTCTTCCACCCCTTCCTTCCATTCTTTCTTTCTTTCTTCCCTTTCTTTCCTTCCTTCTTCTTTCCCTTTTTTCTGTTTCTTCACCTTACTTTCATTTCTTTCTTCCATCCCTTCCTTCTTTCCATTCTTTTTCTTTCTCTTTCTTTTCTTTTTCCCTTCTTTCTTTCTTGTTTCCCTTTCTTTTTTTGTTTCATCTTGTCTCTCGTCTTCTCTTTCTTTCACCCTTTCCTTCCTTCCATTCTTTTTCTTTCTCTTTTCTTTCTTTCTCTTTCTTTCCTCTTTCTCTCTCTTTCTTCCCTTTCTTTCTTTCTTTTTGCTGTTTCTTCGCCTTACTTTGTCTTTGTCTTCTTTCCTCCATCCCTTCCTTCCTTTTCCTTCCTTTCTTTCTTTTTACTTTCTTTTTTCCCTTCTTTTTCTTTCTTCCTTCCTTTCCTCCTTCTCTTTCTTTCTTTCTTTCTTTCTCTTTTCTTTTTTTCTTTCTTTCTCTTTTTAATTCTTTATTTTTCCTTCTTCCTTCCTTTCTTCATTCCTCTTTCTTTCTTTCTTTTTAATTCTTTTTCTTTCTTCCTTCTGCAGCGAAGGCTCTTCGCTCAGTCAGCTGGCTGCTTCCAAAAACTAAGAGTCACAGCTAAAGAAGACCTTAGGACTTTGCTCACTTGGAACAGAGGGATGTGAGAAATTGGCACAGGGGCACTTGGGGGCGGAGATATGAACATGGTATATTGGTTTATTTCTTTTCTCCCTTTCTCCCTTAGAGTGACCTGTGTTTTATTCATCTCTACCTAAATCAGGACTTGCTTAGTATGGGGGCGCCATGTAATTTTTTCTTTAATAAATAAACAAAAGGATGGAAGAATGAAAGATGGATGGATGGAACTAGAGGTGTATGGAGATTCGCAATCATCCAGGTCACGGTTGTCCCAAATGTGCTTTTCCCAAAAGCAATTGGATTTTCTTGTTGTTGTTTTTTTCCTTGAAAACATTTTGCTTCTCATCCATCCAAAAAGCTTCTTTACTTCTAACTCTTGAACGAGAAGCTCCTTGGATGAGAAGCAAAGTGTTTTTTTTCTAAGCAAAAACCAAGGAACTCAAGTTGTTTTTTGCAAAAGCATCTTCGGGGTGGAACTAGAATTACCCTAACTCTTTAATAAAAACTTGGGTTAGATGCCATCCTCCAGACTGTCAAACTCCAGAAATCTTTTGCTCAATAAAACATGGTTTGTGCAAAAAACGAAGGAGCTTTTATTCACAGCTTTTGCATTGGAATTGTCCTATGTGAAATGTGTCTTTTATTCTTTGGTTATTCACAGAAACTCTTCCAGGAGCTATCAAAGGTTTTCCACTAATAAAGCATCATTAAATACACACACCCAGAGACAGTCACTTATCCTTATTCTTCTAGCCAAATATCATCAGCCAAGACCTGTGATGCAAGCATTAAAGAAAATGCTATGTTATTACAGTAAAGGATTGTTATAATGCTTTCTCTTTGGTGTATCTCATCAACGCTCAAGAGTAACTCATTTCTCTCCTTCAAAATCGCAGAATATCTTCTATTTAAAAATGTCATGTATGGTCAGGTATTAAACGTGGCCACCTAATACAAAACCGTAGGTGAATTATCGGTAAACCTTGACTTACAATTATCCGTTTAGTGACCGTTTGAAACGGGACTGAAAAAAAGTGATCTGCAACCGGTCCTCATGCTTATGACCACTACAGCATCCCCATGGTCATGTGATCAAAAATTCAGGCGCCTGGAAAGTGACATGTATTTATGCCAGTTGCACCTCCCCGGGGTCATCCGATCCCCATTTACAACTTTCCAAATCCTCTGAGAAGTAAAGTTAATGGGAGAGGCCTGATTTGCTTAATGATAGCATGGTTCCCTTAACAACTGTAGTGATTTGCTTAACAACTCTGGCAAAAAGCAGGTTTGAGTATGCCTCACTTAACAACCAGTGGAAATTCTGCTTAGCAGTGGAAATTTTGGTTCCCATTCTGATCCTATGTTGCGGACTGCCTGTAGTCAGATCCAGGTATGGCCTGATTCACACGGACTTGTGTTTTCTGGTTCTGACAATTTGTATTCTGCCCTTCCGTAAGAGGTAACGTGTTATTTTGTACTGTTGTTGTTTTTATCCGTAAGCTTTGTAAAATGTAATGAAATTATTTGAAGTGAGGGAAGGAAGGGAGGGAGGTCAAATGGGAGGAAGAAAGGGAAGGGAAAGAGAAACAGGAAGGAAGGAAGGAAGGAAGGAAGGAAGGAAGGAAGGAAGGAAGGAAGGAAGGAAGGGAGGGAGGGAGGGAGGGAGGGAGGGAGGGAGGGAGAGAGAGAGAGAAAGAAAGAAAGAAAGAAAGAAAGAAAGAAAGAAAGAAAGAAAGAAAGAAAGAAAGAAAGAAAGAAAGGGAAGGAGGGTGAGAGAGATGGGAGGTCAAATGGGAGAAAGAGAGTTAGGGAAAGAGAAAGAAAGAAAGAAAGAAAGAAAGAAAGAAAGAAAGAAAGAAAGAAAGAAAGAAAGAAAAAGAAAGAAAGAAAGAAGAAAGATGGGGAAGGCAGGTCAAATGGGAGGAAGAGGGTAAGGTAAAGAAAGAGAGAAAAGGAAGGAAGGAAGGAAGGAAGGAAGGAAGGAAGGAAGGAAGGAAGGAAGGAAGGAAGGAAGGAAGGAAGAAGAGAGAGAGAGAAAGGAAGGAAGGAAGGAAGGAAGGAAGGAAGAGGGAGGGAGGGAGGGAGGGAGGGAGGGAGGGAGGTCAAATGGGAGGAAGAGAGTTAGGGAAAAAGGAAGGAAGGAAGGAAGGAAGGAAGGAAGGAAGAAAAAAGAAGGCAGGTTAAATGGGAGGAAGAGGGTGAGGTAAAGAAAGAGAGAGAGAAGGAAGGAAGGAAGGAAGGAAGGAAGGAAGGAAGGAAGGAAGGAAGGAAGGAAGGAAGGAAGGAGAATGGAGAGAGAAAAGAATAACGACGAAGAGGGGGGGAGGGAAGGGAAGGTCCTCGGGATAGACGACTAGTGACGGGGAACCCTTGAAGGTGAAGGAGAAGTCAACGCTGACCCCCTCTTGTCCACCTAGAAGCAGTCACCATCTCGAGGGACGGAGGGGTACCCTCTCCTAAGACCTCCCTGTTCCATCAGCCCTGCTCCCCCCTTCCCAACGGTGCCTCAGCCCACTCCCTGCTAGGGTTAATTATCTCTCAGCTGTGATCACCTTAATTAGAGCATCTGCAGTGGAGTCCAAATTAAACCAGAGGAGCACATATGTAAACCTTCCTTGGCACGATTCCCCTACAGGGGCAGGTGGTAAACAGAAAATCTTCACTAAACGGATCGGTGTAATTTCCTAAAATCACTACACCTCCAGGAGCGGCACATAAAGGGAAAAGGGAAAAATTAAGGCAGGCATCTCCTCTCTTGACCTCCTCTCCCAAGCGCCCCCCACCCACCCGCCCCCAGATATGAAGGAAACTCCCATCCATCCATCCTTTGCGCTGGGAAGCACCGAAGACAGATAACCA
Organism: Crotalus adamanteus; assembly: GCA_039797435.1. Classification (NCBI taxonomy): domain Eukaryota; kingdom Metazoa; phylum Chordata; class Lepidosauria; order Squamata; family Viperidae; genus Crotalus; species Crotalus adamanteus. The sequence goes on along the minus strand of CM077919.1, from coordinate 282,240,619 downwards.
TGTCCCGAACATTGCAAATTCCTGTTCGACTTTGCACTCGCCTTGCATTCCAGTTCTTCTTCTAGAAAGGACAACCAGGCTAGGCCAGTTTGGTGTAGTGGTTTAAGGCACCAGGTCAGAAAGCGGGAGACGGTGTTCTAGTCCACCTCTAGCCATGAAACCCAGCTGGGTGACTTTAGGCCAATCACCAGGAGACTGAGAGTTCTAGTCCCGCCTTAGGCATGAAAGACAGCTGGGTGACTTTGGCCCAATCATCAACCGACTGAGACTTCTAGTCCCGCCTTTGGCATGAAAGCTGGCTGGAGGGCTTTGGGCCAATCACCAAGAGACTGAGAGTTCTAGTCCCGCCTTTGGCATGAAAGCTGGCTGGAGGGCTTTGGGCCAATCAACAAGAGACTGTTCTAGTCCCGCCTTAGGCATGAAAGCCAGCTGGGTGACTTTGGCCCAATCATCAACCGACTGAGACTTCTAGTCCCGCCTTTGGCATGAAAGCTGGCTGGAGGGCTTTGGGCCAATCACCAAGAGACTGAGAGTTCTAGTCCCGCCTTTGGCATGAAAGCTGGCTGGAGGGCTTTGGGCCAATCACCAAGAGACTGAGAGTTCTAGTCCCGCCTTAGGCATGAAAGTCAGCTAGGTGACTTTGGCCCAATCACCAGGAGACAGTGAATTCTAGTCCCGCCTTAGGCATGAAAGCCAGCTAGGTGACTTTGGCCCAATCACCAGGACACGGTGAGTTCTAGTCCCGCCTTAAGCATGAAAGCCAGCTGGGTGACTTTGAGCCAATCACCAGGAGACTGTGAGTTCTAGTCCTGCCATAGACATGAAAATCGGATGGATGACTTTGGACCAGTCACTCTCAGCCTAACCTACCTCACAGAGTTGCTGTGGGGAAAAGAGGAGGGAGGGAGGTGTGTTGGGATATGTTCGCCATTGAATTTGTAAAATAATAAACAAACCGTTGGAAGTCAAAGACCTCAAGGGCCGAGCGCGGAAGCCATTTTGCTCAGCTGGGCCAATTTGGAGATTTGCAACCGACCCGGACACTTTTAAAATTGCCTCAGCTCCCTTTCTCTTCCCCCTCCCCCCACATAAACACACACTTCCCCCCCCCCCCCCGCAACACCCAACAGGCGCAGGAATTAAACAAGGCTAGCCATATGCCGAGCTTCACTTGTTCGCAGGCTGCTCCTTGCCATCTGGCCTCTTTGATTAAAGGGGGGGGGAACGGGAGGGGGGAGAAGGTGGAAATGGAAAAGATAAAGTTGGAAACAAACGAAATCATAATTTCAAAAAAGAAGAAGAAAAAAGGAGGAGGAGGAGGAGAGGACGAAGAGGCGACGGAGAGAAAATGCTCCTGTTTTTTCCATCCGCTCCTTGGCCAATTTAACCCAAACAGAGTTCTGTTTGTTTAACCTGCTTGGGAAGATGGTTGGCCTCGATGGTTCTTTTTGGTAAAGAGGCCAAGAATTCCTTCCCCAGAACAAGGAGCATCCCACAGCGATGTTTCTGGGAAGAGGGAGAAGCCGGGCTGGGTTTCCCTTTTCCTCCACCGAAGCACAAGGTCTCCCCAGAAAGAAGGGTTTTCCAAGGGATGGGAATTGGGCAGGAATTCCAGGGAAGGCATGTCCCCTATTTGGAAGGGGCACCACTGGGAATGGAATTGGATTGGAATGGAATGGGATTAGAATAGAATAGAATAGAATAGAATAGAATAGAATAGAATAGAATAGAATAGAATAGAATAGAATAGAATAGAATAGAATAGAATAGAATAGAATAGAAAATATGGAATGGAATGCAATGGAATGCAATGGAATGGAATAGAATAGAATAGCACTGCATTTATATTGCATTTGTGAGACCACACTCAGAATACTGTGTCCAGTTCTGGTCACCATGATACAAACAAGAGGATGGTATTCCAGATCAGAGGTCCCCAACTTTTTGGGCACCAGGGACCGGTGCCATGGAGAAAGGTTTTTCCATGGACCAGAATGGGTATGGTTTTAAATACTGCCTGCATCCTGAGGATGGAGCTTTGCTTGTTTGTGCGGCCCATTGGCTGGTATGCTGCGGATCATTGCCGGTCCAAAAACCGGGGGTTGGGGACCCCTGCTCTAGATCAGAGGTCCCCAACCTTTTGGGCACCAGGGACCGGTTCTGTGGAGAAAGGTTTTTCCACGGGTTGGAAAGTGTGAGGTTTTGTGCGCTGCCTGCATCTCACGGATGGGGCCTTGCTTGTTTGTGCAGGCCGGTTGCTGGCATGCTGCGGCCCAGTACCGATACACAGACCAGGGGTTGGGGACCCCTGCTATAGATAAAGTGCCAAGATGAGCAACAAAGACGATTTAACTGGAGGCTAAAACATACAAAGAAAGATTGCACGAACTGGGTATGTCTAGTTTAATGAAAGGGAGGACTAGGGGGGTGACAAGATATCAGTCTTACAATATTTGACGGGCTGCCCCAACGAAGAGGGAGTCAAGCTATTCTCCAAAGCCCCTGAAGACAGAACAAGAAGCAACAGATGGAAACTCATCAAGGCGAGAAGCAACCTGGAACTAAGGAGAAACTTCCTGACAGTGAGAACAATTAACAATTAACCCGTGAAACAGTTTCCCTCCAGAAGCTGTGGGTGCTCCATCACTGGAGGCTTCTAAGAAGAGACAGGACAACCATTTGTCAGAAATGTTATAGGGTCTCCTGCCTGAGCAGGGGGTTGGATTAGATGACCACCAAGATCCCTTCCAACTCAAGGAGAGATCCAGCCTAGAAGGAGAAATTTCCTGGCAGTGAGAACAATCAACCAGTGCAATCAAGAAGAGAGTGGATAGCCATTTGTCATAAATGGTATAGGTTCTCCTGGTTGAGCAGGGGGCTGGACTAGAAGACGTCCAAGGTCCCTTCCAAATCTATTGTTCTGTTCTATTCTAGTCTACTATATTCTACTCTACTATATTCAATGTACTATATTCAACTATATTTAAATGGACTCCAGAAGATGGTAGAGGACAGGAAGACCTGGAGGAACATTGTCCATGGGGTCGCGACGGGTCGGACACGACTTCGCAATTAACAACAACATATTCAATGTTCCATGTTCTATATTCTATTCATAGTTCTGGAAGTTTTTAAGAAGAGACTGGACAGCCATTTGTCTGAAATGGTATAGGGTTTCCTGCCTGAGCAGGGGGTTGGACTAGAAGACCTCGAAGGTCCCTTCCAATTATTATTATTATTATTATTATTATTATTATTATTGTTGTTGTTGTTGTTGATCATCGTACAGTCAGCCAGATGTTCAGACTGGATTTGGCCTTTTTGTCTACCTATCGAGTCCTTTCCAAGGACCTGGGATAGGCAGATCTGGATGTTTTATGGCATTACAGATATCGTCGCAGGATGGAAGCAGTTCCTAGTAAGGCTGCCTTTTGCAATTGACTAATGGCGAATTTGTCAATGCCGATGATGGTGTCCAAGTGGTGCTCCAGTTGTTTTGGGATTGCATCCAAAGCGCCTATTACTATTGGTACTACCCTTGCTTGCCTTTGCCACAGTCTTTCTATTTCTATTTGTAGGTCTTTGTATTTTGTTATCTTCTCCAGTTCTTTCTCGTCTATTCTGCTGTCTCCAGGCACTGCCACATCCACTATCCAGACTTTTTTGTCTTTTTTATCGACAGTTGTTAAGTCCGGGGTGTTATGTTGCAGGTGCTTGTCTGTTTGAATTCTGAAGTCCCAGGGCAGTTTAATTTTATCATTTTCTATGACTTTCTTTATTTTATGATCTCACCGGTTCTTGCTTACGGGCAAATGATATTTCTTACAGATCTTCCAATGCACCATTGTTGCTACTTTGTCATGCCGCTGCTTATAGTCAGTCTGTGCGATCTTCTTGCAGCAGCTTAGCAGGTGGTCCACTGTTTCTTCAGCTTCTTTGCATAGGTGGCACTTACTGTCTGTTGCTGTCTTCTCAATTTTGACTTTATTATTATTATTATTATTACTACTACTATTATTATTATTATTCTCTTTTCTTCACCTAGTGGGGTGCCCTGCTTGCCCACGTTTCATTTATATATCCGCAACTACAAGCCTGTGAACAGCAAAACCATTCAGTGTTTTAATGCTTCTAGTGCTGAAGGAGAACATGGAACAAGTCATGCTCCATTCCCAAACCAACATCTTCATCCTAAGGTGGGTTAACAGGGCCTCAAAAATAAGAGCTATCACTTTTTCCAGACGTGTATAGGCAAATGAGCTAAAGCTATCATTTTGAGGGGAAAGGGGACACAAAGCCAAAGACAATGTTTCAGCTCAACAAAATAAGGATTTTGTTGTTTGGGGGGGGGGACTTTTCAGGGCATAGCTAAAGGAAATGAAAAAACGTTAATAAGGCTGCTGGCTGCCAGCTTAAGACTTAGTGGAAAATCTGGCACAACTTCCTTCAGATGGACCTAGATTCTGTCGAGGTTTTTGCGTGGGGCTGGCATTGGGAAAAATGCCCCCTATGTACACTGAGAATTATTTTTCTTTCTGATCAATTCTCTTGAAGGAAGGGGCACAGCTGAGGACTGGGGCGAAGAGGTTTTTGCGATGGAGATTTGCACAAATTGGGCATGGATGCTTCCTCTGGCCTGTTAAAAAGGGGTGGGTGGGGAAAGTGGAGTGGAAAAAGAAGATAATAAAACAAGAGGAAAATGATTAGGAATTTGGAGAGGGAGGTTGGGGGGGAAGGGAGAGAGAAAGGGGGAGGGAGAGAAGGAAAGAGAAAGGGGGGGATGAGAAGGAGAGAGATGGAGGGAGAGAGGGAGAGAAAGAGAAGAAGGGAGAGGCAGAGAAGGAGCGAGAGGGAGCGAAGGAGAGGATGGGAGAGAAGGAGAGAGGGAGGGAGAGGAGACGGCAGAGAGAGGGAGAAGGACAGAAAGAGAAAAAGAGAAAGGGAGGGAGGAGAGTAAGGAAGGGAGACAGAAAAGAGAGAGAGGGAATGATAAGGAAATGGAAGGAGGGAAGTAGAAAGTGAAAGAGAGGAGAGGAAGGGACAGAGAAAGGGAGAGAGAAGGAAAGGGAGGAAGGGAGACAGAGGGAAAGAAGGAGAGGAAAGAGACAGAGGGGGAGGGAGAAGGAAAGAAGACAGAGAAAGAAGGGAGAGGAGGAGAAGGGAGATGGAGAAGGAGAGGGAGGAAGGGAGACGGAGAGGAAAGGAGGAGAGGAAGGAGAGGAGAAAGAAGAAGGGAGACAGAGGGGAAAGAAGGAAAGAAGGGACAGGAGAAGGAGGGAGGGAGGAAGAGAGAGAACGAGAGAGAAAGGAAACCAAGCCAATGTTTGGCCGGGCTTCTGCGAATTTTCACATCCGTCCTCCAGAAGGGAAACTGAGACAAAACGCGAAGAACAGCAGCCAGCTGCCTTTTCCTCCCCTCGGGAGGGTGCCTTGAGTCGAGAGGCGGCGAAAATGGCCGCCAAAATCCCCTCGGATCCCAGCTAGGCCCTCCTTCCCACCACTAACCCGGCAGCTGCACGTTCACACATTCCCTGGGGGGGGCCTCCAGCAAACGAGAGAGAGAGAGAGAGAGAGAGAGAGAGAGAGAGAGAGAGAGAGAGAGAGAGAGAGAGAGAGAGAGAGATGGAGCAGGTGCTGCCCGCCTCCCCGTGAAACCAGCAGACGAGGAAAGGAGGGGAGGGGGGGTCTGCCTAGGCAAGGGCGGGTTGGTGGCCTGACTGCAAATGATGTCACACCGTCCAGGGTTGTACCCCCCCCCTAAATGAGGCGCTGTGAAATCAACGGCACGGCTTCCCAGCTGGGAAGCCGTGCCGCTGATTTCACAGCGCCTCATTTACGGGGGGGGGGGGGGCACAACCCGAGGGTATGACATCAGGAAGACCGAGGGGTGGATGAGGGTTGTGGACCAAAGAGGGTTAAGGGCCTCCAGTCCTGGAAAAATCCCCTTTTCTTCCTTGGCTGAATAATTCCTCGTTTGGAGGGGGGGAGAAGGAGGAAAGGGCGGCTTGCTTTGCAAATGTTTAGGCCGGATGCGTCCCAAAAGGTGCTGCTAACGATCTTGTCCAAGTTAAGAAGACCTTGGCTGTTTTTTTGTGACATCTGGCCAACAGAAGAGAGCCCTGGCAGCTCAGGGAGGGACTCCGGAGTCCATGGGGCGCTCTGAGCTTGGTGGTCTGCCTGCAGATGTTTCTTAACCCGACTAGGTAACATCCTCAGGGCTGGAGGGGACTGGGGTTTGCAGAGGGAGGGAGAGAGGGGAAGAGAGAGAGAGAGAGAGAGAGGAGGAGGAGGAGGAAGAAGAGGAAAGGACTGTGGGGTCCTTGGTGCTCTCTGAGCTTGGTGATTTTCTTGTGGACATTTCATGACCCAGCTAGGTAACATCATCAATGCTAGAAAGGAGTGGGGTTTGAGAGGAGGAGGAGGAAGAGGAGGAGGAGGACTGTGGGATCTGAGCTTGATGGTTTTCTTGCAGATGTTTCATTCCCCAACTAGGGAACATCTAGTGCTGGAAGGGACTTGGGTTTGCAGAGAGAAGGAGAAAGAGAAAGAGAGAGAGAAAGAAAGAAAAAGTGAAAGAAAGAAAGAGAGATAAAGAAAGAGAGAGAGAGAGAGAGAGAGAGGAGAGGGAAGGACTGTGGGGTTCTTGGTGCTCTTTGAGCTTGGCTATTTCCTTGCAGACATTTCTTAACCCAACTGGGGAACATCATCAGTGCTAGAAGGGAGTGGAATTTGCTCTCTGTTCCTCTACAAGTGCCTTAGCTTGTTAGTTTTGACGGGAGGGTTCTTGGCGATTCCTTCTTTAGACTTTTGTTTAGTGTTTGTCTGAGTTGGCAGTTCCTTGTCTGGGATATTGTTTAGATTTTGGTACCAGATCCCAATCAAGGAACTACCAAGTCAGACAAACAAAGAGTAACCAACAGCCTAACCAAGGAACCACCGGGAACATTCCCACCAGCACTAACAAAGCACGCCACTTGTATAGAGAAAGAGAACAAACCCCACCCCCTTCTAAACCCTGATGATGTTACCTAATTGGGTAATGAAATGTCTGCACGAAAGCAAGCTCAGAGAACACTAAGGACCCCAAAGCTCTCCTCCTCCTCCTCCTCCTCCTCCTCCTCTCTGCAAACCCCACTCCCTTCTAAACACTGATGATGTCCTTCTAAACACTGATGATGTTACCTAGTTGGGTAATGAAATGTCTGCACGAAAGCAAGCTCAGAGAACACTAAGGACCCCAAAGCTCTCCTCCTTCTCCTCCTCCTCCTCCTCCTCCTCCTCTCTGCAAACCCCACTCCCTTCTAAACACTGAGGACATTTATTGAAACCTCTGCATGAATACAACATACAACCAACGACTCCAATAGCACCAAGGATTCTACAATTAGAACATCTTTCCCTCCGTAATGCATCTGTCACCATAAAGTGGAAAGAGACTAAAGTAATCCAAAGCATCCAGAAAACCTTATTCTTGTGCAATTCCTCTGTTTATTTACAGAATTTTATTTTTTTTTATTTTCTTTTTAAGGAGGAAGGGGTTCCGCCTGTTTGCAATCCTCCTTTTTCCTCCCTCCCTGATCATCATCACCTCTAACATCAGCACCTCTCTGGGGTGTAAATTACACTATCTGCCTTCCCAGGAACCCATTAATTTGCTCATACATGACCCCGGGACACTACAGCTGTCATACATATGAATCTATTGGCAAGCATCTGAATTTGGACCGTGTAAGCATGGGGGAGGCTGCAATGGTCCTAAGTGTGAAAAAGGGTCAAAAGTCACCTTTTTCAGCCGCATTGTAAACTTTCCACCGGTCACTAAATGAACGGTGGGTTAACTTGAGGACTGTCTGTATTAAGATTTCCCAAATCCAACCACTAAGTTTCATGAGAAACCAGGGACTGAAATCCAGTCAGATGGGGAAAGGCAGGCCAGATTAAAATCCATTCCCATCAGAGGAAAACAAAAATAGCAAACCTTGAAATCAAAAGTTGAACATCTGAGCCCATGAGACCAGATTTACTCATTGAGCCCTCTTAGAAGAGTTTCTTAGAAGACGTCCCTTTAATACATTCTTCTAAGCCAGGGGTCTTCAAACTTGGCCCTTTTATGACTGGACTTCAACTCCCAGAATTCCTCAGTCAGCCATTTTGATGAAACTGCGGCCTTGGATCCAAACTTGGCCCTTTTATGACTGGTGGACGTCAACTCCCAGAATTCCTCAGTCGGCCATTTTGATGAAACTGCGGGCTTGGATCCAGACCAGGGGTCTTCAAACTTGGCCCTTTTATGACTGGTGGACTTCAATTCCCAGAATTCCTCAGTCGGCCATTTTGATGAAACTGCGGGCTTGGATGCAGACGAGAGGTCTTTAAACTTGGCCCTTTTATGACTGGTGGACGTCAACTCCCAGAATTCCTCAGTCGGCCATTTTGATGAAACTGCGGGCTTGGATCCAGACCAGGGGTCTTCAAACTTGGCCCTTTTATGACTGGTGGACTTCAATTCCCAGAATTCCTCAGTCGGCCATTTTGATGAAACTGCGGGCTTGGATGCAGACGAGAGGTCTTTAAACTTGGCCCTTTTATGACTGGTGGACTTCAAATCCCAGAATTCCTCAGTCGGCCATTTTGATGAAACTGCGGGCTTGGATGCAGACCAGGAGTCTTCAGACTTGGCCCTTTGATGACTGGTGGACTTCAATTCCCAGAATTCCTCAGTCGGCCATTTTGATGAAACTGCGGGCTTGGATGCAGATGAGAAGTCTTTAAACTTGGCCCTTTGATGACTGGTGGACTTCAATTCCCAGAATTCCTCAGTCGGCCATTTTGATGAAACTGCGGGCTTGGATGCAGATGAGAAGTCTTTAAACTTGGCCCTTTGATGACTGGTGGACTTCAAATGCCAGAATTCCTCAGTCGGCCATTTTGATGAAACTGCGGGCTTGGATGCAGACCAGGGGTCTTCAGACTTGGCCCTTTGATGACTGGTGGACTTCAACTCCCAGGATTCCTCAGTCGGCCATTTTGATGAAAGTGCGGGCTTGAATCCAGACCAGGGGCCTTCAAACTGTCAGGAAACCTCTCCTTAGTTTTAGGTTGCTTCTCTCTTTGGTTAGTTTCCATCAATCAATGAATTTCCCTGGGATAGAATAGAATAGGGACCTTGGAGGTAGTCTTGCCCCCTGCTCAAGCAGGAGAACCTATACCATTTCAGACAAGTGAATGTCCAGTCTCTTGTTAAAAACCTCCAGTGATGAGGTGAAGTTTCTCCTTCATTCCAGGTTGCTTCTCTCTTTGGTCAGTTTCCATCCATTGTTTCTCGTCCTTCTCTCTGGTGCTTTGGTGAACAACCTGACCCCCTCTGCCTTGTGGCAGCCCCTCAAATACTGGAACGGTATCATGTCGCCCCTGTTTCTTCTCTTCTTTAGACTAGCCAAGCCCAAGTCCTGCAGCCGTTCTTTGTATGTTTCTGAATATTTCTGAAAACTTAAACGCTGCTGCTGAAATTCCAGAAGCACCTTTCCGGAGTCACCTGTGCCCAAGATGGACAACCACGTAAGGAAACAAACAAATTCTGCGTGATCCACCAACCATTCGGCCTCATCCTTAGAACCTTTTGGCTCTTACAAGCTGACCTTTCGTGAGAATGTTCTAGTGGAGTGAAATCCCACTGACCCGCTGAACTTATCAACTTGACCCATTGGATATTTAATCTTCCTCCACCGTTCTTCTTCCTCCAACTGTCTTCTGCAGTTTTCTCCATCAACGAATCTCCAGATATAGATGTTTAGACAGGCAGGAAACGTCCCTCCTGTTGACATTTCTGACTCTCTTTTTGTTGGCGTCAATCAAGAAAGGCTGCTTTAGAGCAGGGACATTTTGGTGAAAGTTTCCTGACTCATCTTTCCCTTGAAGCTGAGCGTTGAAGGAGATCAGAACAAGAGATGTTTAGAGAGATTAGGGTGATACACACACACACACACACACACACACACACACACACCAATGCACATAGAGCAGACATGTCAAACACAAGGCCCCGGGGGCCGGATGCGGCCCAGGAAGTGGCTTCATGTGGCCTGCGAAGCCATCCTGGAAACAGTGAGGGAACGGCCCCCACTGCCTTGGCCCTGGCCCAGGCCGGTCGGGAGCCAATGTGCAATTTTGTGGTGGCCATCTATGCTGAAACGCATTCAGTCTTAGCTCCACAAGGCTGTCCAGAAACAGCGAGGAACCAGCCCCTGATGCGTCGGCCCCGCCCCCTGGGTGCATGCTGGGGAGGTGTCACCCTTTGTGAGGAATGAAGAAATGGACCATGCCTTGGTACTTGCCCCGGTCCCACCCCCTTCTCCCAGAGACCCTCAGATCTGTCCCACTCCTGCCCAGGCCCCCACAGGCACCCTTGACGCGAATGATGTAGAGCTGGCCACGCCCACCCAACCGGCCACACCCACTCCAGCCACACCCACCCAGTAGGCCACACCTACCCGGCCCCCTGAGGACAACTGCAATGCTGATGCGGCCCTCAGTGAAATTGAGTTTGGCACCCATGACATAGAGGCACAAAGCCCCAGATGAAATTTCTTCCGTGCAAGGTGCTTAAACAGCGCTGAATGGGAGAGACAAGAGAGTTTAGGCTAACGGGCAAAACCCCCACACGCAAACGATAAAAACGGGATGTTTTCAGCAAATTTAGTGAAGCGGGCGCAAAGCCGGGCTTCCGTCTAGCTCTCTGCTCTGTTATGATCTCATGAACATTCAGCCTTCCAGGCTTAGAAAACAGATGCTATTTTCCAACCACTGGGTTTCGACGGCGGTGGGCAAATTCAACGCGGGAATGAACATCCTGCTGCTGAAATGCCTAAGAAACACTGCCTGACTTCTAAACCACGGGTCCCCAACCCCCCGGTCTGTGAACCGGTAGCGGGCCACGGCATGCCAGCAACCGGGCCGCACAAACAAGCAAAGCTCCATCTGCGGGATCCAGGCAGCACAGAAAATCAATGCCCTGTCCGGTACACAGAAAAACCTCTCTCCACGGAACCGGTCCCTAGTGCTCAAAAGGTTGGGGACCTCTGTTGTAAGGCAAGGGTCTCCAAACCCCGGTCTGTGGACCAGTAACAGGCCCCGGCATGCCAGCAACTGGGCCGCAAACAAGCAAGGCCCCATCCATGGGATGTAGGCAGCACACAAAACCACACACTCTCCGGTCGACGGAAAAACTTTTCTCCACAGAACCGGTCCCTAGTACCCAAAAGGTTGGGGACCTCTCCTCTAAACCATGCAGTTTTCCTAGACCTGGGAGATACGCTCCCGAGAAAAGGGGTGTTGGTCTTACCTGAATGCCTTTTCTCAGTACGGAGATGGAGAGTCCACTAATGGGTTTTCTCTGTGTGCCTGCTCTTGAGACCAAGTAGCCAAATTTGACACGCTCCCTCTTGGCAGGGGATCCATTCTTAACGAGGACGAAGTGGCTGAAGGTTGGCGAGGTATTGGCTCTCAGATCCCTAAAAACGGCCTAATTGACCTTAGGGTGGGTGTGGATTCTCCATCTCCGTACTGAGAAAAGGCGTTCAGGTAAGAGCAACGCCCCTTCTCCAGTACAGGAGATGGAGAATCCAAAGCCTCACTGTCCCGACGGGTGGGAGACAGATAAGGCCGGAAGAATGCCTTTGGAGATCACTTGCTGGAGGACCCTCCTACCAAAGGAGGCGTCCGCCGAAGCAAAGCGATCGATCTTGTAGTGGCGCACGAACGGGGAAGGTGAGGACCATGTCGCAGCCCTACAAATTTCCTCGACGGATGCCTGAGTGGCCCATGCCGCCAATGTTGCAGCACTTCGAGAAAAGAAGGGATGGAAGGAAGTCAACTCCTTGTCGGTTTCTCTTCTGCCTATAAAGAGGAGGGAGAAAGAGGTCTCCAGCTAGGATCCAGCTGACAAGGAACAAGGCCTTAAATGGTTGTAGGTTTGGTCTAACGCACAAGGCACCAGGGTAGAAAGGGAGAGACCAGGAGTACAAGTCCCAGCTTAGCCAGCTGGGTGACTTTGTGCCAATCATCAGGAGATGGCGAGTTCTAGTCCCACTTTATGCATGAAAGCCAACTGGGTGACCTTGGGCCAATCACCAGGAGCCAGTGAGTTCTGGTCCCACCTTAGCCATGAAAGCCAACTGGGTGACCTTGGGCCAATCACCAGGAGCCAGTGAGTTCTAGTCCCACCTTAGCCATGAAAGCCAGCTGGGTGACTTTGGACTTATTACCGGGAGACTGTGAGTTCTCGTCCCACCTTCTCCATGTAACCGGTCCCTGGTACCCAAAAGATTGGGGACCTCTGATATTGGGTTTTCTGCTTGAGCAGGGGGGTTAGACTAGATGACCTCCAAGGTCTCTTCCAATTCTATTATTCTGTGATAAAATTTCCGATCACATTGCTTCAACGGGAAATTCCAGGTTCCCAAATCCGTAGCGTTAGCTTCTTGGGTGTTCGGAGTTTGGTAGCATGTCGGCAGATGTTAAAAGAGGTTTAAGCCAAATTGGCCTCAGGGAAAGAAAATATTTGAAATAAACTTAACGTTGGTTTATTTGGATTTATTTCCCCAACTGGTGTCCCATCTCTTTCCCTCTGACTCATTCTGCAATCTGCCTACCTACTTACAGGTAATCAGAAATATAGATTTCTTATCATCAATCAGGACAAAACAAAAAACAAAACAACCCATACTCCAAACCTAAATTTGCCACTTATCTGCCACTATTCTTCCGCCTGTCAGCGTCCAGGAAATATTTCAATTCCAGCTGTTTGCTGGCTATTAAATGCCCTTGCTTTAACCTTTGATCTTCTCCAAGCCTAATCCACTGCATTCAAATCCTGGCTAGCACAAAATGACCTTGGGGCAACTTGAGAAGGAAGTTCTCCTTGGTCTTAGTCTTTTTCAGATGAAGGATCAGGTCAAGGGGGTATCTCCTGACCCGCCCTCACAGCTCCATCAGATCCCACAAAGGATCAGCGGGGATCTGTAGGCAGGTTCCAAAAGAACAAAGCCAGAAGTTCCTCCCCCCCTAGAAAAATAAGTTATTCTTTTATGAAAAGAAACTTCAAGTGAGAGGAAAGTGAGAGTCCTTAAAGTTAAACCACGTTCTTGCTAAAACCAAGTAATTCAAACGGGATGATCAGGAGACCATATCCTGAATTTTAGATAAAAAAAAGCAGCTGAATTTTGTGCACGCACAGAAACCTATTCGTCAAGGAGGACTTTTTGCAAAAATAAGAATTGTGTCTGCCTCAACCTCTGCAACTGAGAAACAGCTGAGATTCGCTTAAACCACGTCCGGGCTGAAGCCGAGGAAAGTCAAACGGGGCGATAAGGATATCATGTTCCGAATTCAGGTGAAAAAAAAGCTGCTGAGTTTTGCGCGCACACGAAAAAGACAATTTCATCATCAAGGAAGGCTCTGCAAAAGATGGAAGACGTGAAACGGAGGAATGCCCGGGATAATGTAGCGTTGACCTCAACCATCTGGAGACGCCACCACCAACTACCTCCAGCTTATTGAAAGATAACATCTGCAGATGGTTCAGGAGGCTTCTGATTCTGCTAGTACAGGGGTTCTCAACCTTGGCAACTTTAAGACTTGTGGACTTCAACTCCCAGAATTCCTCAGCCAGCTTACTGGCTGAGGAATTCTGGGAGTTGAAGTCCACAAGTCTTAAAGTTGCCAAGGTTGAGAACCCCTGTGCTAGTAGCTTTAATTACGACCATTTTAAAAGCTGAGCAGGACCAACCCGGTTTTTACAAATGACATACGCTGTGTTACAGCAACAGGCACAATGCAGTTTGAAAACCAAGAAGGGCTGGGCGCTATTTGTCGTCACCCTTTCCAGGTAGAATTAAAAATGCCAATTTATGATTCACGAAGGACTATCTGGTCTGGGACCAAGCTAGTTAAAAGACAACGTATTCCCACATGAAAAATGTGGGTTAGACAGCATCACCACCAGATGGATCCGTAGCTGGCTGACACGCCATACTCAGTGTGTGGTCCTCAATGGAACCGCATCTACATGGAAGGAAGTATGTAGTGGGGTGCCCCAGGGCTCTGTTCTGGGCCCAGTGCTCTTCAACATTTTCATCAACGATTTGGACAAGGGGATAGATGGGGAACTCATCAAAATTGCACACGACACCAAGCTGGCAGTAATAGCCAACACTCCAGAAGACAGGCTTAGGATACAGGAGGATCTGGACAGACTTCAACACTGGGTGCTATCTAACAAAATGAAAAAAGTAAGGTTCTACATTTAGGCAAGAAAAACCAAATGCACAGGTACAATATAGGTGGCACCTTGCTCAATAGTCGTAACTATGAGAGAGATCTCGGAGTCCTAGTGGACAATCACCTAAATATGAGCCAGCAGTGTGCTGCAGCTGCCAAAAAGGCCAACACAGTACTAGGCTGCATTAACAGAGGGACAGAATCAAGATTATGTGAAGTATTAATACCACTTTACAATGTAAGGCCACACTTGGAATCCTGCATCCAGTTTTGATCACCACGATGTAAAAAAGATGCTGAGACTCTAGAAAGAGTGCAGAGAAGAACAACAAAGATGATCAGGGGACTGGAGGCTAAAACATACAAGGAATGGTTGCTGGAATTGGGCATGTCTAGTTTAATAAAGAGAAGGAGCAGGGGAGACATGATAGCTGTGTTTCAGTATCTCAGGGGCTGCCCCAAAGAAGAGGGAGTCAAGCTACTCTCCAAAGCGCCTGAAGGCAGGACAAGAAGCAACGGATGGAAACTCATCAAGGAGAGAAGCAACCTAGAACTAAGGAGAAACTTCCTGACAGTGAGGACAATTCATCAATGGAACAACCTGCCTCCAGAAGTTATGCAACCTTCCAAGTCAATCAGGTTACCAGAGATCTGGTAGACTAGCCCTGACTTAGGCCTAAGGAGCTTACATGATCTGTTCGTCCTTCCCCGGACGAACTGTACAGTTCCCACTATCTTAGGAAAGCTCAAAATATTCTCAAAGTCTCGTTTCATCCTGGACATTCTTTTTTTTTTTAACTGTTACCGTCTGGCAGACGGTACAGGATATAATAAAAACAAAAACAAATAGGCGGGAAAATAGTTTTTATTTATCGCAGAGCTGTAACCATACTAAATACCACTGTGTAGTGCAACACTGAAGTGCAATATTAGGAGCAGCGCAATGTTGAATAGAATGTGAAGGATGTGGGTATACAATGTATGTTCTTATTTGTGGTTTTTACTTGTGTGTAATGTGCGCAACTTAATTTCATTGTGAGTTACAAAATGACAATAATTCTATTCCATTCCACATTTTCTATTCTGTTCTGTTCCATTCCATTCCATTTATTCCATTCCATTCCATTCCATATGTTCTATTCTATTCTATTCTATTCTACTCTATTCTATTCTATTCTATTCTATTCTATTCTATTCTATTCTATTTTTATTCCTATTCCATATTATCTATTCTATTCTATTCTATTCTATTCTATTCTATGCCATGCCATGCCATTCCATATTTTCTATTCTATTCTATTCTATTCAATATACAAATATATATACATACATTATATACCTATCTCTATCTCTCTATCTACCTACTTACCTCCCTCCCTATCTATCTATCTATCTATCTATCTATCTATCATCTATCTAGACACATACACACATATATGTATACACACACACACACACACACATACACACACATATGGGGGGGGAAGCTGACCTTTCATTCACATGGCCAGATTAAATGTTTGTAATGATATTTCGAATCCCAAGGCAGCTTGCCTCCTCTGTTAGCCGGCTATCCCATCTAATTAATTACCGTTCGCTTTTCGCTCATCAGAAGCTACGTTGTTCTCCACCACCCCAGTCCCCAATCCCAACGAGTATTGTATAGGTTAAATCATGTTTAAACAACTATACAGATAGTAGGTCAGTCCTGCCCTTTTTGTCTCGGCTGGAAACCATTGGCTGGTTTCTCATTGTGACAAAACCCGCCTGCTGATCTCCCAGCCGGTGAGGTGGAAAGCGTCTCCCTCTACCTGGGTGAACCACATTGTTATTTTTGTTTAAAACACATAACAATAACAGTGCGCCATTTTTGTGCGCCATAACTCTGGGTGGCTTACAAAGATCAGAAACAACAGTAAGAAGCACAAAAACCATCACACACAGACAGAAAAAAAATCTTGAGGCCTCCATAAATCAACATACTCCTTCACATCCTTTTGGTCTCCGTGATATAAAAAAAGATGTTGAGATTCTGGAAAGAGTGCGGAGAAGAGTAGCAAAGATGATTAGGGAACTGGAGGCCAAAACATACGAAGAACGGTTGCAGGAATTGATTATGTCTAGTTCAGGGGTCTTCAAACTTGGCCCTTTTATGACTGGTGGACTTCAACTCCCAGAATTCCTCAGCCAGGCACGCTGGCTGAGGAATTCTGGGAGTTGAAGTCCACCAATCATAAAAGGGCCAGGTTTGAAGGCCCCTGGTCTGGATCCAAGCACGCAGTTTCATCAAAATGGCCGACTGAGGAATTCTGGGAGTTGAAGTCCACCAGTCATCAAAGAGCCAAGTTTGAGGACCCCTGCATTATGTGATGCCACAAGGTAGAAGAACAGGTTGGGGACAGAGCATAGCCGGCTGGGGAATTCTGGGAGTTGAAGTCCACACCTCTTAAAATGGCCGAGGTTGAGAAACACCGGTTTAGCTCTTTCTGAGTTAGCATTATTTCCCCCTCACATTATGTCAGGGGTCTTCAAACCTGGCCCTTTTATGACTCCTTTCGGGATTGACTCCATTTTCCACCCTCTTAGTTTCAGAGTAGGCTGCCACATCCACCACCACGATTGTATAAAATTTGCTATTAAGACTCAAAAAGTGTGGGTGGTCTGAAAGGAGACACTCAAAGGGTTATCCTTTGAAGGATAAACTAAACCATTGTTTTGCAGATAGAAAATCTCAGATCTTCTATTTGGCACTAGTCTCAAAGGTAGGAATATCCAAGCTTGCCTTAATAGCCAACATTCTCCGTCAAAAATCTCAAAATCTTCTGCAACCTTTCGAACACCTGCTGCATACCAGAAATGACAAACACACAAGGTTGTGACACTGTTTTCGTTCACACTTGCTTCATCTTACTTAAATCTAATCCTTGCTTTGATGGTGAACTATATGTCGTCCTTCCTTACGGCCGCCACTGAGTCCAAACTTTCTGCTGTTCAGTGAGTTTTGCCCCATTTTGTGACTTTTCTTCCCACACAGTTGTTAAGTGAATCACTACACTTGTTAAGTTAGTAAAGCAGTTGTGGAGTGAAACTGACTTCCCCGTTGACTTTGCTTGTAAATTTGAGCCTCTGTCAAAAGCGTCTGGCATGCGATAGAGGGGATAAGGAGAGGAGTCAAGATGGATGGTGTTTCTTATGCACAATTACTTAGATGGGATGGTAAAAATTGGCAGCTAAAATCTTTGGAAGATCTAGCACAAGAAAATATTATATACTCATGGTTTCAGTATAGACAAATAGTGGATAGATGGAAGTTAGACTGTAATGTGGGTTTACTTAGAGAAGATGAAAATTTTCTTAAACAAGTAAAAGACCAAAGACGAACTCATATTAAGAGAATTTATGGGGTGCTAGTGGAACTGGATTCAGAGGCAGAATTAATTAAAGAATGTATGATTAAATGGGCACAAAATTTTGGCGAACCAGTTCTACTAGATACCTGGGAAATTATTTGGGTGAGGAATGTCAAATTTACACAAGCCCAGAACTTAAGGGAGAATTTTTATAAAATGTTTTACAGATGGCACCTTGATCCACAAAAAATGTCTCGTATGTATCCTGACTTACAGCCTAAATGTTGGAGATGTGGTTGTTTGGATGCTACTTACTATCATATTTGGTGGTCGTGTAAAAATATAAAAGCCTTTTGGATTAAGATATGGTGGAATATCCAAAGAATTTTTAGAAGGAGGGTAAAATTTACTCCACAATTGTTTTTGTTAGGTATTGTTACTGATTGTGATACTAAAGAGACCACATTGATGTTAAATTTAATTACAGCCGCAAGGCTGCTAGTAGGGCAATGTTAGAAGAAGGAATCTTTGCCTACTTTGCAAGAGTGGTTTTTTAAAGTTTCTTATTTGGCGGAAATGGCAAAGATTTCGGCTTTTTTGAAGGATCAATCGCAGGAGAAGTATTTTGCGGTATGGAAAAAATGGATAGATTTTATACAATATAAGTTGGATATTAAAAAATATTATCTAGTTTTTCAATAACTTATATTTAAAATTTAAAATATCTTATAGATTTTATTTTCTTTTTTTTAATTTTATTTTTTATTCTTATACTTTCTTTTATCTTTTTCTTTTTTTCTTTTTCTTTATTCTTTTTTTCTTTCAAGTATTATTCTTTTGGTATTTGTGTTTTTATATATATATTCCTGTTAATTATCTTATAATTTGTTTAATTAATGTATTTAGTATTTAGATTTATTCATGGTTTATATTTTTTTTAAGACTTTTTGAAGAAATTGTAATTAAGCCTATGTTCAGCTCTGGGAAGGTGGGGGAGGGAATGGGAGGGTTGGGGAGGTTTGGAGATGGGTTGTTTTGTTTTTGTAAAATTTCAAAAATTTAATAATAATAAAAAAGCGTCTGAATTTCGATCACGTGATCATGAAGATGTTGTAAAGGTCGTAAGTATGAAAAATGATCATGTCATTTTTTTCGGTTCTGTTGTAACTTCAAACGGTCACTAAACAATAACTGTTATAAGTCAAGGACAACTTGTACAACCTGCAGAACCAACTCAGAAAACTGGTAAAAAGTCCAATCACAATCCTTCTATTTACAATGCCTTGGAAAGGCCACACTTGGAATACTGCATCCAGTTTTGGTCACCACGGTGTAAAAAAGATGTTGAGACTCTAGAAAGAGTACAGAGAAGAGCAACAAAGAGGATCAGGGGACAGGAAGCTAGAACATATGAGGAACGGTTGCTGGAATTGGGTATGTCCAGTTTAATGAAGAGAAGGACGAGGGGGGACATGATAGCAATGTTCCAGTATCTCAGGGGCTGCCCCAAAGAAGAGGGAGTCAAGCTATTCTCCAAAAGGCCTGAAGGCAAGACAAGAAGCAACGGATGGAAACTAATCAAGGAGAGAAGCAACCTAGAACTAAGGAGAAATTTCCTGACAGTGAGAACAATTAATCAGTGGAACAACCTCCCTCCAGAAGCAGTAAATGCTCCAACACTGGAAGTTTTTAAGAAGAGACTGGACAGCCATTTGTCCGAAATGGTATAGGGTTTCCTGCCTGAGCAGGGGGTTGGATTAGATGACCTCCAAGGTCCCTTCCAACTTTATTATTATTATTATTAAAAGGTCCTTGAAAACACATTAAAATATTTGATGATTTGAAGAAGAATCCTAAACTAGCCTTTTGTGGTGCCACTCTGTATTCATACAGCACATTTAACCAAATTAAGGTGTCAATGCTGCAAATATTGTAGCTGATCGAACTCAAATTAAGTCATTTCCTAAGTTTGCACATAAACCCTCCAATGGCTTAAGTTTGCTTAACATGCTAAGCTACTAAAGACCTAACCGACACTGAAAACCAATCCAACTTTACACACTGTACAAACCCAGGCACTAAAATCTTTAACTGGATTATGGGTGTTGTACAAACAAGGCCTGTGGATAGGAAGAAAGTGTTTGTACATATGTGTGTTCTGCTTTTAGTTTTTGAACAGAGATATCTCATCCAGTCCCTTCTGTCCTGCCCTTGTAACACAGCCCTTAATCCAACCTTACAATCAGGTGAGACCAATAGAACATAATATCTGTAACTTTGTAGGGTTGAACTATACGGTTCTCAATGCTCTTTGAGCTTGGTTGTTTTCTTGTAGCCGTCTCATGACCCAACTATGTAACATCATCAGTGCTCAGAGGGGGGCTAAGCCACGCAACCAAAACTGATTGGCCCTGTTTTGCGCCTGAAATGAAAATCCCAAATCAGCTAGAAAGAAAGAAATCTGTGCGACATGAGGATAAAATGACAAAAATCTTGTTTATTGCCAAGTTATACCTATTCATTGATAAATTTTGTTTTAGAGAACGAGAAAAAGGAGATTGATAGAAGGGAATAGAAGACCCCTGGTCTAAACAGAGAACACAAGGTGGTCTCCACCACCCGCAGCTAACTACCTTTCAATCTAGCCCAAACTAGAATAGACTGAAAGGCAGTTTAGCTGCTTATCTCCTCACCTGCTTGACAACTCCATATAACCTTCTTGGGTCTTTGTCGTTCTTTCGACACAACGTTCTTCTCTTTCTCCTCTCCTTTTTCTGAACCTGGGGTAGAGTTTTGCAGAAACGCGCACTTACCAACTCAACTGAACCGCCTCACCAAAAGTGTCCTCGCTGGCCAGAAATATCTCACTGCTAGAAAGCGGGATAAACAAAACATTATTTTAAACGAGGGGTCTTCAAACTTGGCCACTTTAAGACTTGGGGACTTCAACTCCCAGAATTCCTCAGCCAGCCAGGACAGGCTGAGGAATTCTGGGAGTTGAAGTCCACACGTCTTAAAGTGGCCAAGTTTGGAGGCCCCTGTTTCAAAACCTTCCCTTGTAGTTTAACAGGCCCTAGAGCAATGAAGATTGAAAAACATGAGCTGATCCATGTTGATTTTCCTGCAAATGTCATCAAGCTACAGGATATAGGATTATGATATTAAAAAAAATAAGATGTTGAGACCTTGGAGAAAACTGCAGAGAACAGCAACCAAGATGATAAGGGGTTTGAAGGCTAAATCATAGGATGAACCGCTAAGGGAAGTAGATAGGTCTAGTTCAGGGGTAGGCAACCTTAGCTCTTTTATGACTCATGGACCAACTCCCAGAATTCCTGAACCAGCATGGGGAAAACTTTGGCCCCTTCATGACTCGTGGACTTCAATTCCCAAATTCCTGAGCCAGCATGGCTCAGCTTGGAAACCTCTCCTTTCCCCTCAGCATGGCTGGCTCAGGAATTCTGGGAGTTGAAGTCCACCAGTCATAAAAGGGCCAAGTTTGAAGACGCCTACCCTAGGCCTAGAGTCTAGACCAGGGCTAGGCAACCTTGGCTCTTTTATGACTCGTGGACTTCAACTCCCAGAATTCCTGAGCCAGCCTGGCTCAGCTTGGAAACCTCTCCCTTTCCTCTCAGCATGGCTGGCTCAGGAATTCTGGGAGTTGAAGTCCACCAGTCATAAAAGAGCCAAGGTTGCCTACCTCTGGCCTAGGCCTAGGCCGCTTTATGACTCATGGACTTCAACTCCCAGAATTCCTGAGCCAGCATGGCTCAGCTTGGAAACCTCTCTTTTTCCCCTCAGCATGGCTGGCTCAGGAATTCTGGGAGTTGAAGTCCACTAGTCATAAAAGAGCCAAGGTTGCCTACTCCTGGCCTAGTTTAACGAAGAGAAGGCAAGGGGAGACCTGACAGCATCTTGCAATCCTTGTAGGGTGTTAGAGGTTAAGAGGGTCTTAATTTATTCCTCAGAGCACCTGAGAGCAGGACAAGAAGTCAAGGTTGGAAGCTTATCAAGGAGAGATCCTACTTTGGACTAAGGAGAACTAAGTCTTGCCTTCAGAGGTTGTGGATGCTCCATCATTTAGGGAGTATGACTTGCCTTCAGAGGTTGTGGGTGCTCCATCACTTAAGGAGAAGGACTTGCCTTGAAGTTGTGGGTGCTCCATCACTGGAGGTTTTCAAGATTGGACAACCATTTGTCCAGGATGATATAAAGATTCCTGCCTTGGAAGGGAGCTGGACTACAAGATCTCCATGGTCCCTTTCAGCCCTATGATTCTAAACTCTGGTGATGGTGCTCTCCATTCAGTCATGTCCGATTCTTGGTGATTCCGTAGACCATCTCTCTCCACATTGTCCAATCTTGCAATAGCTTCTTTCAGTTGTTTTTATGATCTGACTGGTGTCAGCTTTACTCCTAGACCAGGGGTAGGCAACCTTGACTCTTTTATGAGTTCAACTCCCAGAATTCCTGAGCCAGCATGGGAGAAATATGGCCCCTTCATGACTTGTGGACTTCAACTCCCAGAATTCCTGAGCCAGCATGGCTCAGCTTGGAAGCCTCTCCCTTTCCCCTCAGCATGGCCGGCTCAGGAATTCTGGGAGTTGAAGTCCATGAGTCATAAAAGAGCCAAGGTGGCCTACCCCTGTCCTAGACAAATGATTTTCAGCCTAACACAATCACTGCTAAGAAACAGACCCCTTCTTGAACTTGAGAAGTCAACAGGGATATCTCATCTCTGGAAATCTGACTTTCCTATGTGTTTCATCCCATATTTCACGCCCATCTTCAAGCATCACATCACCCTTGCTTTCCTCGATAAACATCATCCAATTCTTCGAGGTTACGATAGATATCAAAACAGAAAATATTCTCTGTGTGCTGGGTAATTATAATAATTATTTTGTACCCTAACAATTACTTCTTGCTCAGATGGACGAAAGGAAAAAAAAAAGGCATCTGAATTGCTTCCCTACTGAAAGCATCGTTTATTTATTATTATTTTTAAGGTGCTGTTTGTGTGTGACCTTTGATGCAAGTTTTCCAACCCTTAGCAGCTGTTTACGACGGACAAACAGGAGTTTCACTGAGTTTTCTTCAACCAGATTTATTGAAGGGAAAAGCAATTCAGTTACAGCAATTCTTCCCAACTTGATACGTTAATTCTAGCACTTACTTTAACACATCTAAGAATATTAAGGCAAAACTTGCTTAGCAGAATAAAAGAAGGGACCTCGGTGGTCTTCTAGTCCAGCCCCCTGCTCAAGCAGAAGACCTTGTACCATTCCAGAAAAATGGCTGTCCAATCTCTCCTTAAAAACCTCCAGTGATGGAGCATCTCTGAAGGCAAGCCGTTCCACGGAATAATTTTTCTTACGGTCACTAAATTTCTCCTTAGTTAGAGGTTGGATCACTCCTTGATTAGTTTCCATCCGTTGTTTCTTGTCCTGCCTGCTGGTGCTTTGGACTAAGAAATGAAATTTTCTCCAATCCAAACACTTCTTTGCATCCTATCCCTTCCGCATACATCTCACATCCTATCAATTGAAAGTGTTACATGCAGCCGAAGGCCTGGAGACTAAAACATAAGAAGAATGGCTATGAGACTTGGGTTTGGCTAGCCTAAAGAAAAGAAGAAATAGGAGAGACACGATAGCGGTGTTCCAGTATTTGAGGGGCTGCCATGACAAGTAATAGTAGTAAAGTTGGAAGGGACCTTGGAGGTCATCTAGTCCAACCCCCTGCTCAGGCAGGAAACGCTACACCATTTTGGACAAATGGCTATCCAGTCTCTTCTTAAAAACTTCCAGTGTTGGAGCATTTACTGCTTCTGGAGGCAGGCGGTTCCACTGATTAATTGTTCTCACTGTCAGGAAGTTTCTCCTTAGTTCTAAGTTGCTTCTCTCCTTGATTAGTTTCCATTTGCTTCTTCTCCTGCCTTCAGGGGCTTTGAAGAATAGCTTGACTCCCTCTTCTTTATGGCAGCCCCTGAGATATTGGAACATTGCTATCATGTCCCCCCTTGTCCTTCTCTTTGTTAAGCTAGACATACCCAATTCTAGCAACCGTTCCTTATATGTTTTAGCCTCCAGTCCCTAATCATCTTTGTTGCTCTTCTCTGCACTCTTTCTAGAGTCTCAGCATCTTTTTTACATTGTGGTGACCATAAAGAGGAGGGGGTCACATTACTCACCAAAGCACCAGAGGGAAGGACAAGAAACAATGGTTGGAAACTGATCAAGGAGAGAAGCAACCTGGAACTAAGGAGAAACTTCCTGACTGTGAGGACAATTAACCAGTGGAACAGCCTGCCACCAGAAATTGTGGGCGCTCCATCACTGGAGGTTTTTAGGAAGAAGCTAGACAGTCACTTGTCTGAGACGGTATAGGTTCTCCTGCTTGAGCAGGGGGCTGGACTAGAAGACCTCCAAGGTCCCTTCCAGCTCTATTCTATTCTATTCCTTATCTACCATCCCTATTTCCTAATTTAATGCCTTGGATGAAATTTAGAAATTCATCTGCTCCGATATACAATCAGTCAGCTGTGGTATTCTACGGCCCAACGAGAAGCTTTCCTGTCTTGTCTTGCTAAAAAAAACAACAACAAGAAAACAGATTAACTGGAGACCAACCATGCCGTGGGATTAAGACATGACATTATGGGCTTAAGAACCCGAAGCCAGATTCTCACCGATGGATTAGAAAAAGCTTCCTAATTCTAACAGGAGTTGTGGAACCAATGACCCAATGGAGTGGCAGACGTCTCTTTTCTCAGAGAGTTAAGAAAATATTTACACACACACACACACATACACACACACACACACCATCACATCCTGGACACAATCTATTTCACCGTCTCCCCTCAGGACTCCATGAAAGAGCATTACATACCAAAGATAGGTGTTTTTTTCCCCCCATGCCATCACTCTGCTGAATGCCTCATTCTCACAACACTGTCTTTGGCCTAAAGATACTTATCCGTGTAGTAGGGTTGATTTTCTTCTCATCTTCTCATTTTTCCCACCTTTTCCTGTTGGTATCTTATGATTTAACTTTGAACAGTCACTATCTGTACACACATCCAGACATATACCAAAAGACATATTTTAATACTTCATTCATTTATTTATGCGATGTATACTTTACTTCAATTCAGCTGGCCTTGAAGCAGTTTCCATACAATGCGGCAATCAAATGAATCTAAAATAAAAGTAGAACTTAAATGAAAGGCTCCAGAATCAATCTTAAAAGGTTCTCTGGAACAGAGCTTTGCGGCTTTCTGAAATGTTGTAAGAACAGCGATAACAGTTAAAACTATATCAGCTGCTACAGGAATCTGAATCCTGCTTAATGTTAGTTCGTTTCATTCATTTCTTTATTTCTGTCCATATTTACAATCCAAAACCATCTACATATGGAATTAAAAGAAGACAAAAGGCAGAGGGAACGGAAGAAAAACTCATGTTTTCTCACTGTTAAAGCAATGTGGTGAATTTTATTAATATAAATTAGGGTACTCTATAAAGATTAATGATTAAACAGATAGAGATAGATAGATAGAGAGAGAGAGAGAGAAAGAAAGAGAGAGAGAGAGAGAGAGAGAGAAAGAGAGAGAGAGAGAGAAATGATAGGGACAGATAGATAAATACATAGACAGATATAGAAATAGATAAATTAGATAGATATAGATATATAGATAGATAGACATAGAGATAGATAGATAGATAGATAGATAGAAAGATAGATAGATAGATAGATAGATAGATAGATAGATAGATAGATAGATAGATAGATAGATAGATAGATAGAGAGGTAGGTAGGTAGGTAGGTAGGTAGGTAGGTAGGTAGGTAGGTAGGTAGATAGATAGATAGATAGATAGATAGATAGATAGATAGATAGATAGATAGATAGATAGATAGATAGATAGATAGATAGATAGATAGATAGATAGATAGATAGATAGATAGATAGATAGATAGATAGATAGATAGAATTTCCCCCAGCAAGGAAAAAAGTAAAGGTTGTTAAATCAATTCCTTTATCCAAAGAAGAGAATACATTTAATTTTGTTACTCTTTGGAAATCACTTCCGGACTTTGTACTCGTGATGGGGGGGGAAATGAAACTTTGGTTTTGTTTTTCTTAATTAGATCCGTTTGTTGTTATGGAAATGGCTAGCATATATAATATTATATAAAAATAAAAAGTTGAGGTTGTAATGTTATTATTTTCTACTGTGTCCAAGGGGCTTGGAAGTCAATAGCCTTTCCCCCCCCTTTTTCCCTTTCTACCTCACATTCTCTCTTCTTCCCTTTTTCCTTCCCCCCGTTTTGAATTACTTTTTATTTTCCTTCGTAACTTGTGTTTTGATAGATTAATTTTAAAAAACAAAACGAAGCACACAAAACAACTGGGGAGAAAAGAACGAAGAGGGGGTATCTCCAACTTGAGGGGGGTTTGCAAAGGATATACAAACCGGCATGTGGGGAAAACTTGCAAAACCTACAACTGGGCGACAAAGGTCACACATAATTTAAAAGAAAGAAACTTGATCATTCAAAAGGTCAACCCTACACAGAGGCCCAGTAGCAGATGCGTCCCTAGCTACAAGCCTGTTACAAAGCACTTGTAAGACACAACGCAAGCAAGCTCCCAACCGGTCCCACAGGAATCACCAACAGCTGAAGGACGTTCATTCCCACAACTGTCAAAACCCTAAAGAGCAAAGATAATGGCTGACTTCCATCTTCCAAAATCCCGTCAAAGCTTGCAACAAGAGCCCGGAGGCAAACCAGGGTTGAACCAGGCGAGGCCCAGCGCAGATTGCCCCAAACCTGAAAATAAATAAGATATGTTGCCAAGAATGGACTTCACAAACATGAAAATAATCATTACGACAGTCTAGAGCCTGCAATTAGCTCAAAATTCCAGCAGCCAAGAAATTAAAAGACGCTTGCTCCTGGGGAGGAAAGCTATGGCAAATCTAGACAGCATACTAAAAAGCAGAGACATCACCCTGCCAACAAAAGTGCGTATAGTCAAGGCCATGGTTTTCCCAGTGGCAACGTATGGCTGTAAAAGTTGGACCATAAGAAAGGCTGAGCGCCAAAGAATGGAGGCTTTTGAACTGTGATGCTGGAGAAGACTCCTACGAGTCCCCTGGACTGCAAGGCGATCCAACCAGTCAGTCCTGGAGGAGATCAACCCCGGCTGCTCTTTAGACGGCCAGATCCTGAAGCTGAAACTCATGTCCTTTGGCCATCTCATGAGAAGGAAGGACTCACTGGAGAAGAGCCTGATGCTGGGAAAGATAGAGGGCAAGAGAAGAAGGGGACGACAGAGAAGGAGGTGGCTGGATGGAGTCACTGAAGCAGGAGGCGTGAGCTTCAATGGACTCCAGAAGATGGTAGAGGACAGGAAGACCTGGAGGAACGTTGTCCATGGGGTCGCGATGGGTCGGACACGACTTGGCAACTAACAACAACTGTAGAAAACTTTAGAAACTCTTATGAAATAATCCCAGTGAGTACTATGTATCACATGCCAGCCCTTTTACAGTGTGTAGTGCAAATGGGTGTGGACCCTTCGGACGCAGGTAAACCTCCAAATGGCTTCAATGACACTCTAAAATAGGGGTCTTCAAACTTGGCCCTTTTATGACGTGTGGACTTCAACTCCCAGAATTCCTCAGCCAGCGTGCCTGTCTGAGGAATTCTGGGAATTGAAGCCCACCAGTCAGAAAAGGGCCACGTTTGAAGACCCCTGACATAATGTGAGGGGGAAATAATGCTAAGTCAGAAAGAGCTAAACCGGTGTTTCTCAACCGCAGCCATTTTAAGAGGTGTGAACTTCAACTCCCAGAATTCCCCAGCCAGCTATGCTTTGTCCCCAACCTGCTCTTCTATCTTGTGGCATCACATAATGCAGGGGCCTTCAGACTTGGCCCTTTGATGACTGGTGGACTTCAACTCCCAGAATTCGTCAGCCAGCATGCCGGGCTGAGGAATTCTGGGAGTTG
Source organism: Crotalus adamanteus (assembly GCA_039797435.1). Lineage (NCBI taxonomy): Eukaryota > Metazoa > Chordata > Lepidosauria > Squamata > Viperidae > Crotalus > Crotalus adamanteus. The sequence continues at coordinate 282,212,970 of CM077919.1, read as the reverse complement.
AAGTCCACCAGTCAGAAAAGAGCCACGTTTGAAGACCCCCTGTTCTAAAAGAAGGCAAATGACCAGCGATCTGTGCAAGGAGTATAAATCCTCCTTGGATGAGAAGTGAAACATCTTCAAAGAAAAACAAGAAAGCCTCTTGAAAAAAGCATCTTTGGGACAACCATGACCTGGATGATGAAAAATCTCTCTAGACATGGCTCTATAGAAGTTTCTTTCCGTGGCCAGGATTTATTCTGATCCTGGAATCCTTATTTTCAAATCAAGAAGGCCAAAGAGGAAACGGAAATCCATTCACAGAGGCCCAATATAAACAAGGAGTTGGCATCTTTTCTTTGAAAAGGTGAGGTTAAATTTCCATGCACCTCCGGTTTGGACTTGGAAAATCAATTACGGTTACTCTTCGACTTACGACCAGAATCAAACCCAAACTTCCTGTCGCTAAGCGAGACGTACAGGCGTTTTGGCCCGTTTTACGACTTTTCTTGACCTGGTTGTTAAATGGATCTGCAGAGTTGCTAAAGGAGCAACACGGTCGTTAAGTGAATCCGGATTCCTCATTGGCTTGGATTGTCAGAACGTCGCCAAAGGGGATCACAGGATCCCCGGGGACACTGCGAACGTCCTAAATACGAATCAGTTGCCAAGCATCTGAATTTCGAACACAGGACCGTGAGGAAAGCTGCAGCGGGTCGCAAGCGTGAACAACGGTCCTAAGTCACTTTTTTTTTTCACCAGTCGCTAAGCGAAGTTTTGTAAGTCGAGGACCACGTATAGAAGCAGAATTCGATTAGGTGGTCCCCAAATTTGATCTCAGCGAGAGATGAGATGCAGGCTGGCTATACTGAACGGGGACGTTATACGGGAAAGAGGGGAGAAATCTGCCTTCTGCCTTTAGGGATATTAACACTTTGGTTTTTAATTTTATTTATTTGGGAAACGGGGAGGGCAGGGTGGAGAAGTGGAAGCTGCTTCCCCCAGCTGAGGACAGCAGCTGCGACGCGGCCGATGGATGGATGGATGGCAGGGAATCGAATTCGAGACACGGCAAAGAAGGATAAAGGGGGTGACTTTTCCACGGGGAGCGAGGAGGAGACACAATGCCAGCCCTTCGAGGGAAGAAAAAAAAATAATAATTAAAAAAAGAGAGAGAGAGAGAGAGAGAGAGAGAGAGAGAGAGAGAAACCTTTGCAAACACACTGGCCTGATTTGAGGTGGGTTTTCCCCCCCCCCCCTTTCGGAACAAAAGAGTTTAAAAAGCCTGCAAGAAAAACACACACAAAAAAAAGAGAAAAAGAAACAGAACGAGAGAAAGAAAGAAGCCAAGAGAGGAGCAGATGGTTCTTTCCATACATATGCAGGAGTACGGATGAAAAAAAAAGGGGGGGGGAGAGAAAAGAGGGGTGCTCCCGTGATTCAAACAACGGGGCTGGGGGGTGGGATGGGACAGAAGCAGGCACGGTGGGGTCGCCCCTCGCCCGCCGTTTGCACAAAGGGCCATTAAGGCGCCTTGAATGAAAAGGCTGCTCAATGTGGTGAGGGGCGCAGCTGCCGTTTTTACTGCAACGCAACCGTGTGAGGGGAAAAATTATTCCAGATAAACAGATAAGACAAGTAATCAGGGGGAAATGAACAACAACAACAACAAAAAAGCAAGCCGGATTGTGCAAAGAGACGGCCTCAGGAATCGGCCAACCACCTGACTCTCAAAACACAATCAATGGAGGATGAGAAAAGAGAGGGAAAACTGGGGCCGGCTTGCTAATTGACTCTTGTGTGTTTCTGTGTGTGTGTGTGTGTGTGTGTGTGTGTGTGTAATTTTTTTTGGGGGGGAGGGTTTCAAAAAGAAACCTCTCCCTTTTTCTCCTGAAAAAAAAAAGGCTTTCGCAAACAGCTGGGGTGAGAAGAAAATAAACAGCCTGCTTATGAGGGGGAGAATTTGCAGGATGTTAAGGGTTTTTTTTTTCCCCTCAAAAACCTACCCTCACAAAATGCAAAGGCTGCTTGTGAATGACGACAGCCGCAAACACAACAAATGGGGGGTCTTATAGGGGTGTGCGTTTGGGATTTTATTTTTTCGTTTGTTGGTTTGTTGGTTTCCCCTCCAGAGAAACGGGTAGATTTGAGTTCTGTCGAAAGGAAAATCCAAATCTTCCGCAGCCTGAGTGGGATAAACAAGCACGTTTGGTTGGAGCAAACGATTAAAATAAACCACACGAAACTCTTCCAAGCGGATTGAGTAAAAGATCGGGTCCAAGTTAAGATGGAGTGGGGGGATTAAAACACCGCATTTGGCAGCAGGGATTTGCATGGGATGGCACCGTGGTAGCTGTGACCCGTAGTAATAACATGCTTGTGTTTCCACAAGTATTCCTCAGTCGAGGTTGTCGGAATGTACTTTAGATTAGTCTTAGATTAGTCTAAGATGTAGCCTTAGATGAGTCAGCGGAGGTTTTTAAGAAGAGACTGGACAGCCACTTGTCTGAAATGGTATAGGGTCTCCTGCTCGAGTAGAGGGTTGGACTAGATGACCTCCAAGGTCCCTTCCAACTCTACTCTGAATTAAATTAAATTAGCCACGTTCCTTCAAAGAGGTGGACGCTTTGTGAGTCGATCACAAGCCACTGAATCCAGGTTGCACCCGTTTGGAAGTTTCAGTCATGAAAATGGTTTTGTTGGTACAGATAGTTCTCGATTTACGACCACAACAGACCTCCCAAATTTATGTCGCTAAGCGAGACAGTTTTGAAGCAAACGTTGCCCCGTATTATGACCTTTCCTGCCAAAGGGAAGGAAAGGGAGGGAGGAAAAGAAGGAATTAAAGAAGGAAGGAAAAGGAAGGAAGGAAGGAAGGAAGGAAGGAAGGAAGGAAGAAGTGAAAAGAAAGAGGGAGAAGGAAGGAATTAAAGAAGGAAAAGGAAGGAGGAAGGAAGGGAGGAGGGAAGGAAGGAAGGAAGGAAGGAAGGAAGGAAGGAAGGAAGGAAGGAAGGAAGGAAGGAAGGAAGGAAGGAAGGAACTCTCGAGGTTCCTGGATGAAAGACAGGATCCCAAAAAACAAAACCAACGAACATCAGATCATCTCCCTACCTTATTTGTACCATCCACTTGGGTGGATTTTTCCAAGCAGAATAATCATCTTGAGACTCAAAAGACTTCAAAACTCTCCTAACCACCTATTTTTAGTGTTCCTCGTCTCAGGCCTGGAAGCTTCGGCAAGCAACTCATTAGAAGCCGAAGCCCTGCTTTTGTAGGTTGTTAGGTCAGGAAATTACAGATGCGCGACAACTTCAAACAACAGATTTAGGCAGCGTCTGCTCATAAATCCCAAAAGGAAGGCTCTTCAGAGCCGGCTCACCGGGATACAGGTCTGTCTGCATTCCCACTGTAAATCTGTGTCAAAGAAAATTTTACAACCTCAGCCCTCCAAGGCAACCCAACGCTTCCAGCTCCGACTACCAGCAAACTTTGGCTGAGAAACCAGGCGCTTGGAAAATCAAATGAAGATGGATTGTTTTTTAAAGACATGCATTTGATTAGATTTAGATCCTGCCTTGATTTCGCACAACATCAGGCGGGTGTACATCATGTTCTCAACAATTACCAGATGGACTGGGCTGAGAGAGAAGGATTAGCTCTCAAGAGTCACCCAACCAGCTTTCACGCCTAAGCGGGGACTAGAACTCCCAGTCTCCTGGTGATTGGACCAAAGTCACCCAGACAGCCTTTATGCTTAAGCTGGGACTAGAACTCACAGTCTCCTGGTGATGATTCAAAGCCACCCAAGTAGCTTTCATAACTAAAATGGGACTAGAATTCCCAGTCTCTTGGTGATTGGACCAAAGTCACCAGGACAGCTTTCATGCCTAAGCCGGGACTAGAACTCACAGTCTCCTGGTGATGATTCAAAGCCACCCAAGTAGCTTTCATAACTAAAGCAGGACTATAGCTCACCATCTCCTAGTGATTAGACCAAAGTCACCCAGACAGCTTTCATGTCTAAGCCAGGACTAGAACTCACAGTCTCCTGGTGATGATTCAGCCACCTAAGTAGCTTTCACGCTTAAAGCAGCACTATAACTCACCATCTCCTAGTGATTGGGCCAAAGTCACCCGGATGGCTTTCATGCCTAAGTCAGGACTAAACTCATCATCTCCTGCTGATGGTCCAAAGCCATTCAGGAGACTTTCATCCCGACTTTCATCCCAAGGTGGAACTAGAGCTCACGGTCTCCTGGTTTCTAAAACAGCCCCTCCTGGTTTCTAAAACAGCCCCTGGTGGAGTTCAATCTCACTCCTTTGTTGTGCAAATCCACCAAGATGGATCTCCAGATGGTTGCAAGCTAAGGGTTGAATCCGAATTACGACTTTGGGCCTATCACCAGGAGACTGGGAGTTCTAGTCCCACTTTAGGAATGAAAGCCAGCTGGATGACTTTGCGTCAATCACCAGGAGACTGTGAGTTCTACTCCTGCCTCAGGCATAAAAACTGATCGAATGACTCTGGCCCAATCACCAGGAGATTGGGAGTTCTAGTCCCGCCTTAGGCACGAACGCCAGCTAAGCGACTTTAGGCCAGTTCCTCTCTTTCAGCCCAACCCACCTCACAGGGCTGTTGTGGGGTAAAAAAGGAGGGGGAAGGACTATTTGGCAGATTCAATACACTGAGTTACTTACAAAAGCAATAAAGGCAGGATTTTTTTTTAAAAAAAAAAATGCAAATAAATAAATAAATTCCCAAACAGCGGCCAGCTCATCTGAAGAGCCGAGGAGGCGCAACAGCTAGAGTGCAGTACTGCAGGCCACTTTAGCTGACTGTCTTCAGCAGGTCAGCGGTTCAAATCTCACCGGCTCAAGGTTGACTCAGCCTTCCATCCTTCCGGGGTAGGTAAAATGAGGACCCAGATTGTTGGGGGCAATATAAATATATATATACATTGCTTACTGGTGTACACTGCTTAGAGAGTACTTGCACTTAAAGCGGTATATAAGTCTCATAAATAAATAAATAAATAAACGTGCCTGTTCAGGATAGGCTGGTGCAGATTGGTTAATTGATGTCAGTTTTCCTCCCCCAAAAAATTACTTTGTTTCTCCCACTCCTTGTAAGCCAGTGGTTCTCAACCTTTTTTTAATGCCGCGACCCCCAACCGGTCGTAAGTCGAGGACTACTCAACTGGTGCAGCACCGTTTGCAGAATGGGACTTTTGGCGGGCTCAGCAGGGCAGAGACAGCCTGGACAATTCCTATTGGCTTTGGAAAGCCAATAGAATTAGACTCTATTCAAGAGAGTCTATTCTATTGGCTTTCAGAAGCCAATAGAATGAAAGGGAGTAGCACAGCTAAGAAAAAGGGGGAAAAAATGGCGGACTGCGTTGTTTGGTGACCCCCGTGAAATGGTCGTTCGACCCCAAATGGGGTCCCGACCCACAGGTGGAGAACCACTGTTGTAAGCAGACAAAGCGTTTTCCAGCTTGTTGAAAAAAAGTCACCACTTTTGAAAGAGGCCAGCAGAATCCCCCCCCCCAGCTTCCTTTGAATGCAAACCAAACCATAACCCACCAAAGTTTATACGGGAATTTGAGCTCTGACCTAATCTGAACCCCTTCAAGATATTCCCTCAGAAGCTGCAGGAGACTTTTGCTCTTTCCAAAACAGATCCAGAGTTCCTTATCTCGACCTGATAAGGCTAAGCACGCTTGCAAGATGCTTAAAAACATGCATTTTTTTCATTCATTCCTTGGAGCAGCAAATTGGGCAAGGCGAAGGGACCCGAAGGAGAATTTGGCTTTGATGAAAAAGGTCTCCCTGGAGAGAAGACGGGAATGCGGGAAAGTAAATGAAAGAAAGGAGGAACAAAGAGACTGTCAGCTTCTGCACCAAGGCTTCCCAAGCTTTGCTTGAAAAGGTATAGGCCAGGGGTAGTCAACCTTGGCTCTTTTATGACTCGTGGACTTCAACTCCCAGAATTCCTGAGCCAGCAGGGCTCAGCTTGGAAATCTCTTCCTTTCCCCTCAGCATGGCTGGCTCAGGAATTCTGGGAGTTGAAGTCCACAAGTCATAAAAGAGCCAAGGTTGCCTACCTCTGGCCTAGGCCTAGGCCGCTTTATGACTCATGGACTTCAACTCCCAGAATTCCACAGCCAGCATGGCTGGCTCAGGAATTCTGGGAGTTGAAGTCCACGAGTCATGAAAGAGCCAAGGTTAGCCCTGGTCTAGGAGGCTCACCGCTTAGAACAGGAGGACTTAGGCCAGGGGTAGGCAACCTTGGCCCTTTTATGACTCGTGGACCAACTCCCAGAATTCCTGAGCCAGCATGGCTCAGCTTGGAAACTTCTCCCTTTCCCTTCAGAACGGCTGGCTGAGGAATTCTGGGAGTTGAAGTCCACAAGTCATAAAAGAGCCAAGGTTGACTACCCCTGGTATAGGGTTTCCTGCCTGAGCTGGGGGTTGGACTAGAACAGGGCTTTTCAACCAGTGGTACGGGTACCACCTGTGGTACATTGGCACCTGGCAGGTGGTACGTGACCATCCTAGAAAAGGGGTAGCAGGGGAGAGGAATGGGCTGAATCGGGGGCAGCACCACACAAGCCTGAGCGATACACGGCTGGAGCTGCAGGGCTGTCAGGGCTCAGTGGAAGCGCCAGGATCAGCGCCAGGCTCCAGCTGGAGCTCGGTGCTGATCCTGGTGCTTCTGCTGAGCCCTGAAGAAGCACCAATCAGCTGGAAAGCAGCACAGATCCTGGCGCTTCTGCTGAGCCCAGAATAAGCGCCGATCCTCTGGAATGTTGCAGCCTCTCCAGGGTCTTGTGATTTACATCCAGATGCTTGGCAACTGATTCATATTTATGACGGTCACAGTGTCCCAGGGTCATGTGAAGGGACCAAAACCTGCTGCAACCACCCAGCAGACCGGGGGGGGGATAAAAACCAAACACCCCCTACCCCACCCCCGCTGCCAATCCTCAACAGAAATGTTCACAACAATGAAAACCTCGGACAGGAGGAAGAGTGCAGCCGGGCGGGCAGGCAGGTGTCTTGCTCGGCTGTGGCTTGGGGGGGGGGCACTTTTTTCACTGCCATTGTAACTTCGAACAGTCACTAAGCGAACTGTTGTAAGTCGAGGACTACCTGTACTTCATCACTTTTTTCCTTTTGGGGGGGGGGTCATCAAGTTTTTGGCACCTTTCTAGGCGACTGGTGGTACTCGGATGTTGACATATCCTAAAAGTGGTACAATGGGTGAAAAGGTTGAAAAACCCTGTTCTAGAAGACCTCCAAGGTCCCTTCCAGCTTCTATTCTATTCTATTCTATTCTATTCTATTCTATTCTATTCTATTCTATTCTATTCCATTCCATTCCATATATTCTATTCCATTCCATTCTACATTCTATTCTATTCTATTCTATTCCATTCCATTCCATTTCCAATATCTATTCTATTCTATTCTATTCTATTCTATTCTATTCTATTCTATTCTATTCTATTCTATTCCATTCCATTCCATATATTCTATTCCATTCCATTCTACATTCTATTCTATTCTATTCTATTCTATTCTATTCTATTCTATTCTATTCTATTCTATTCCATTCCATTCCATTTCCAATATCTATTCTATTCTATTCTATTCTATTCTATTCTATTCTATTCTAATTTTCCAATAACTATTCTATTCTATTCTATTCTATTCTATTCTATTCTATTCTATTCTATTCTATTCTATTCTATTCCATTCCAGACTAGACTCCAATTTCTATTCTATTCTATATTCCAATATCTGTTCTGTTCTATACGGATCCGTTCCATTCTATTCTATCCCATCCTATCCCATCCTGTTAGGTTCTTTAAGGTGTGTGAACTTCAACTCCCAGAATGCCCCAGCCAGCCAACACTGTCTTAAAGTTCTATACAGAGTCCAAAACATGCTTTATCTTCCTGTTCTTCTCCAACCAGGTGCTCTCCAGATGCAGTGGATTATAATTCTCAAGATGCAAAATTCACCATGCTATCTTTTTTTCTTTAAAAAAAAAAAAAAACAGTTCTCCGTGCCCCAACCTCAAACAACGGCTTTTAAAGGTTGCTTACTCCGGTAAATCGCCAGATTTCCTTGGAAGTTCCCTTTCTCATGGTGTTGTTCACTTGAGGTTATAGCATCCTTTCTGGGACAAGCGCTCAATTGCTCATTTCCTGTTGAATTCTGCTTGAAAAAAAAAAAGGTTGAAGTAGGGCAGCCTGTGCTTTTTTGGGTAAATACTGACTTTTTGTGCACAGGTCAACTTTTCAGGCCTTGTAGGAAAAAAGCAAAGGAACTCAACAGGAATGTAATATTCTCCCAAAGTGTAGAATGTAATAGTCCACCAAAGCAGGGGTCTTCAAACTTGGCCCTTTGATGACTGGTGGACTTCAACTCCCAGAATTCCTCAGTCAGCCATTTTGATGAAACTGCAGGCTTGGATCCAGACCAGGGGTCTTCAAACTTGGCCCTTTGATGACTGTGGACTTCAACTCCCAGAATTCCTCAGTTGGCCATTTTGAGGAAACTGCAGGCTTGGATCCAGACCAGGGGTCTTCAAACCTGGCCTTTTTATGACTGGTGGACTTCAACTCCCAGAATTCCTCAGTCAGCCATTTTGATGAAACTGCCGGCTTGGATCCAGACCAGGGGCCTTCCAATTTGGCCCTTTTATGACTGGTGGACTTCAACTCCCAGAATTCCTCAGTCGGCCATTTTGATGAAACTGCCAGCTTGGATCCAGACCAGGGGTCTTCCAATTTGGCCCTTTTATGACTGGTGGACTTCAACTCCCAGAATTCCTCAGTCGGCCATTTTGATGAAACTGCGGGCTTGGATCCAGACCAGGGATCTTCAAACTTGGCCCTTTTGTGACTGGTGGACTTCAACTCCCAGAATTCCTTAGCCAGCATGCCTGGCTGAGGAATTCTGGGAGTTGAAGTCCCCCAGTCACAAAAGGGCCAAGTTTGAAGACCCCCTGCACCAAAGTGTGGTTAAAAATAAATATCTCTCAGCAGCTGATGTGGTTTTCACTTTGTTCTTTCTTAGCCCAAGAATCTATCATTCTAACAATCGGATCCTTGCCCTTATTCTGCCCGTTCAGGTAGTCCTCGAGTTACAAAGCTTCGTTTAGTGACCATTCAAAGTTCCAGCGGCACTGAGAAATGTGACTTATGTTTTTCACAGTTACGACCTTGGCAGCATCCCTGGGATCAAAGTGCAGGTGGTTGGCAACTGACTCCTATTTATGACGGTTGCCGTGTCCCGGGATCATGTGATCCCCTTGTGCAGCCTTCCGACAAGCGAAATCAATGGGGGAATCCAGATTCATTTAACAACCAGGTTACTAACTTAGCCACTTCGGCAACTGTGGCTCAAGAGGTCGTAAAATAGGGCAGTTAGCCAAGGTCTCACTTAAGAAGAGAAATGTTGGGCTCCATTTTGGCCGTTAAGTTGAGGACTACCTGTATATTTCTGCTTCCTGATTGATCCTTTTCCCTCAAAATTTACTACCTCCACTTCTTAAGACAACTTTGCTGTCCTGCTCAAGATCAACAACAGGACTCGTTTCTCTCTTTCTTGCAAAGTCTTTTGCACCCCACTTAAAATCTCCTTCGTCACCCAAATAGGATTTTCCTATTTCTGTCTCTAATCTCTAATCCCTGACGTCTGGAATGGACCTTCTTAAAAGCCTCCTGATCCATGAATCGGTCGGTTTTACTTCCTGACACTTCTGTTTCCGTTCCGTTCTAGGCAAAAGTCAACTTTCATCGAAGTATTAAGCCATAAACTCATAAAAACCCTGAATGAGAAAGTCACGTACGTCATTTAATCTAACCTCCCGTTGAAAGCTGAACGTCCTCAATCTTTTAATCTCTTTTCACAGGTCTTAATTTCTAATCTCCAATCAAGGAGGATTGGAAACGTTTTTCATTTTATGAGCCTGCTTCTGCTTCTCTAAATCTTCCTTCCTTCCCTCCCTCTCCTTCCCTCCTTCCCACTCTCTCCTTCCTTCCTTTCTTCCTTCTCTCCCCCTCCCTTTCTTCTTCCTTTTCTCTCCCTTCCTTCCTTCCTTCTGCTCCTTCCTTCCCTCCCCCTCCTTTCTTCACTCCCTCCCTCTCCTTCCTTCCTTTCTTCCTTCTCTCCCCCTCCCTCCCTTCTTTCCTTCCTTCCGCTCCTTCCTTCCCTCTCTCTTTCCCTGTCCTTTCTCCCTCCCTCTCCCTTTCTTTCCTTCCTTCCTTCCTCCCTCCCTTTCTTTCCTTTCTTTCTTCCCTGCCCTCTCCTTCCTTTCTTCCTTCTCTCCCCCTCCCTCCCTTCCTTCATCTCCTTCCTTCCCTCTCCCTTCCTTCCCCTCCTTCCCTGTCCTTCTTCTTTCTTTCTTTCCTTCCTTCCTTCCTTCCTTCCTTCCTTCCTTTCCTTTCCTTTCTTTCTTCCTTCTGTCCTCATCCCTTCCTTCCTTCCTTCCTTCCTTCCTTCTTTCCTTCCTTCCTTCCTTCCTTCCCTTCCAGCATTCAGATAGGGGTCTCACCATTAGAGAATGAAATCCAAATTGTGACTTCTCAAAATTTCAAACTTCATTGCTGCTTCCTCTGTTTGCAAGTCTATCATTCTGTTTGTCATGAAGGCTATGCCAAAACCTTTTTCACAAGGACTAACCCAAAGTCCGACATTTCTGCATTTTAGTTCTGCTTCCCCCAAGTGAAGAACTTTGCGCTGGTCTCCATCGAAATTCTTTCTGTTATTTTCTCGTCAAGATCATTTTGAAATTTATTTTGATCAGTCCTATTCTCAGGTAAATGTCAGCAAGGAAAGCCACCTTATGGCCCGACCAACATTGTTTGATAAACATAGCCATCTTTTTTACTGGATAAACACTTGATACATACACAGATAGAAGGCAGGATATCCTGTCTGAATTATCCATGCGGGCAGCATGACAGTTATTGCTGCATTGTCTATCTGGTTACTAGGTACCAAAAATGACTTGACGGCTATCTGTCTGTCTGTCTGTCTGCCCGCTTGTCTGTCTCTATCTCTATTTCTATCACCATTTTCCATCTATTTCTTTCTATCTCTCTACCTACCTACCTACCTATCATTTATCTATATCTTCTACCTACCTGTCTGTCTGTCTCTATCTCTATTTCTATTTCTAGTTATCTATTTCTACCTACCTAAATAAAATTAAATACAAATACAAATACCTACCTACCTATCAATCATCTATCCTATTCTATCTATCTGTCTGTCTGTCTGCCTATCTATCTGTCTCTATCTCTATTCCTATCAACCGTTTGCTATCTATTTTTCTTTTCTTTTCTAACTGTGTATCTATCTATCTATCTATTTATCTATCTATCTATCTATTTGTATCAACCTTTTGCTATCTATCTATTTGTATCAACCTTTTGCTATCTATCTATTCTATCTATCTATATCTATCTATCTATTTCTATCATCTTTTTTCTATCTATCTATCTATATCTATCTATCTATTTCTATCATCTTTTTTCTATCTATCTATCTATCTATCTATCTATCTATCTATCTATTTCTATCAACCTTTTGCTATCTATCTATCTATTTCTATCAACGTTTTGCTACCTATCTATTTCTATCAACCTTTTGCTATCTATCTATCTATCTATCTATCTATCTATCTATCTATCTATTTGTATCAACCTTTTGCTATCTATCTATTTGTATCAACCTTTTGCTATCTATCTATTCTATCTATCTATATCTATCTATCTATTTCTATCATCTTTTTTCTATCTATCTATCTATCTATCTATCTATCTATCTATCTATCTATCTATCTATCTGAGCCGAGTGACATCAATTGATTTGATACTTGCTACTAACCCGTTAGAGAGTCAGTTTGATCTAGCAGTTGAGGCATCAGGCTACACACAAAAGATACACACAGACCCGTGGCTTGTTCGGTTTTAGCTGAACAAGGTTAATAAACCCAGCCTTTGTGACTGGTTTACGGCTTAGCCACATTGGGTAACCTCAAGATTATAGTTTAATAAACCACGGCATAAAAACTATGGCTAAGTGTGATGTGTTAACCCAACCAATTCTTTTAGGACTATAATGCATGAAATAAACGTAAAAGAACATACAGCAAAAATACCTTTTAAAGCAGGCCCAAGGAAAGTACAGTTGCACAACTGATTTAATTTACCCCATGTTCTTGTACAAATATAACCAAACCAAAAGTGGATTTGCACAATTAAGCTCCAGACTCTGCCTCAACTAAACACACATAGTATTTTACACATACGCAGCTGTTACTACTTTGACTATTTCTATGTGTGGTGTGAACATAGCTACAGCAAGGATGAAATGGAAGGGAGAAAAGATTACCAGCTACTGTACTTTTAATCCCAAGAGATATCCAGAAATAACAGTGTTATCCAAGCCATGCTATTTGCATAGATGGAAAAACAGTGCAGGGAATCATTACGCTGTATTTGCAAAAATATTTCAGAAGATAGTACCTATGTTTTAAGAGTTGGCATGAAATCTTTACAGACATCCAGCATGCAAAAAAGCTTGTGCATCAAATTCCACAGATACAAATATTAAAATCTTAACTGATCTGGAATTTGGGACTTTGCTATCCTACTCAAACTCAACTTGGGAAGCGCTCCTGGATTTTACTACTACCAAATTCAGAAAAATCGAGAGATAAAAATGATTCTTTGTACCCAGAATAGCAGCACCTGATTTTCCAGTACTAAAAAAAAAATAATAATTTTGGATGCCTGAAACACACACACACACACACAAATATATTACATACACACACACACACACACATATATATTACACACATACAAACATATATATATATATATATATGTTACACACACAAACAAACATATGTATGTTACACACAAATATATATATATATATATATATATATACACACACACACACACACATACATATATATATTCCATTTGAATCACACACACACACACACACACACACACACACACACACGGGTACACAAACGGATACACAAAATGCACAATCAGTAAAGTGACTTTCAAACAGATAATTGCTCCCTTTAAGTGGCTGTCTAATCAAAACAACATTCTCTTAGGAGTGCCTGCCTCCCACACAAACAAATCTAAATTAAATCCGTTTTCCTTTGCTGTCTCTCAATTCAAAGTCCACGAAAGAACAAATGGGACATCAGAATGGTGTGTTTGATGGCAACCTTGGTCACAAACACACACACACACACACACACACACACACACACACACACACAAATGAAGTTCCTAAACCCTTCACGGACACACAAAATTAAAACCATGCTAATTTCGCAAAAGAGGGGGGGGTGCTTCCATGCCAAAACTGCTTCTATCCGTCCCCAATTTTTAATCAAAGCATCCTCTTAGAATTTGTTCTGACGGAAAAACAAAAGTCAAAATTATAAAAGGGAGGTGGGCTATTAAGCACAACGCCAGGAAAACTCTGCAACCTCTTCCGGTTTCAAGGCCTGGCCTTTGTTGTGAGTGGGCCATTATATTGTCCTGCAAACAGCTCTTCCAGACCGCCTTCAGCTGAGCCCCCCCCACGTTGGCAAAGCATCTGGTGTGCAGGAGACCCCCCACCCCAGCTTCTTATGCTAATTGCATCTGGTTCCTTATCTTTGACGCCCCCTCCTCCCCCTCTTCCATCTGCTTATCTGGTCCACCTGTTGTGTTGTTGTCCCATGTTTAGATTGCAAAGACCCCGTTTAGAAGGGACACGGATTTCATCTCGTCCACAAGGAACCAAACAAGGCACCCCCATCTCTCTTCAAAGCCCATGAGAACTTCCCTCATGGAAAAAAAAATCTGAGGGAGCTCCTGGAGACCATCCTCCTTTCTACCCTCTGTCAAAACCGGTCAAGAAGGAACCAAATATGGAGCCCCATCTCTCACCAAAATCCATGAGAACTTTCCTCATGGAAAAAATCTGAGGGAGCTCCTGAAGACCGTGCTCCTTTTCACCCTCTGTGAAAACAAAAGTCAAGAAGGAACACCTAGATTTCTTTCATGTTGAACCAAACATGGGGCCCCATCTCTCACCAAAGTCCATGAGAACTTCCCTCATGGAAAAAAAATCTGAGGGAGCTCCTGGAGACCATCCTCCTTTCTACCCTCTGTCAAAACTGGTCAAGAAGGAACCAAATATGGAGCCCCATCTCTCACCAAAATCCATGAGAACTTTCCTCATGGAAAAAATCTGAGGGAGCTCCTGAAGACAATGCTCCTTTTCACCCTCTGTGAAAACAGAAGTCAAGAAGGAACACCCAGATTTCTTCCATGTTGTACCAAACATGGAGCCCCATCTCTCACCAAATCCATGAGAACTTCCCTCATAGAAAAAATATTTGATCGAGCTCCTGGAGACCATGTTCCTTTCTACCCTCTGTGAAAACAGGTGTCAAGAAGGAACACCTAGATTTCTTTCACGTTGAACCAAACAAGGCAGCCCCGTCTCTCTTCAAAGCCCACGAGAACTTCCCTCATGGAAATAAAATCTGATGGAGCTCCTGGAGACTATGCCCCTTTCTACCCTCTGTCAAAACAGAAGTCAAGACGGAATCAAATATGGAGCCCCATCTCTCACCAAAATCCATGAGAACTTTCCTCATGGAAAAAATCTGAGGGAGCTCCTGAAGACCGTGCTCCTTTTCACCCTCTGTGAAAACAAAAGTCAAGAAGGAACACCTAGATTTCTTTCATGTTGAACCAAACATGGGGCCCCATCTCTCACCAAAGTCCATGAGAACTTCCCTCATGGAAAAAAAATCTGATGGAGCTCCTGGAGACCGTCCTCCTTTCTACCCTCTGTCAAAACCGAAGTCAAGAAGGAACCAAATATGGAGCCCCATCTCTCACCAAAGTCCATGAGAACTTCCCTCATGGAAAAAATCTGAGGGAGCTCCTGAAGACAATGCTCCTTTTCACCCTCTGTGAAAACAGAAGTCAAGAAGGAACACCCAGATTTCTTCCATGTTGTACCAAACATGGAGCCCCATCTCTCACCAAATCCATGAGAACTTCCCTCATAGAAAAAATACTTGATGGAGCTCCTGGAGACCATGTTCCTTTCTACCCTCTGTGAAAACAGGAGTCAAGAAGGAACAACTAGATTTCTTTCACGCTGAACCAAACAAGGCAGCCCCGTCTCTCTTCAAAGCCCATGAGAACTTCCCTCATGGAAATAAAATCTGATGGAGCTCCTGGAGACCATCCTCCTTTCTACCCTCTGTCAAAACCGGTCAAGAAGAAACCAAATATGGAGCCCCATCTCTCACCAAAATCCATGAGAACTTTCCTCATGGAAAAAAAACTGAGGGAGCTCCTGAAGACCGTGCTCCTTTTCACCCTCTGTGAAAACAAAAGTCAAGAAGGAACACCTAGATTTCTTTCATGTTGAACCAAACATGGAGCCCCATCTCTCACCAAAGTCCATGAGAACTTCCCTCATGGAAAAAATCTGAGGGAGCTCCTGGAGACAATGCTCCTTTTCACCCTCTGTGAAAACAAAAGTCAAGAAGGAACACCTAGATTTCTTTCATGTTGAACCAAACATGGGGCCCCATCTCTCACCAAAGTCCATGAGAACTTCCCTCATGGAAAAAAAATCTGAGGGAGCTCCTGGAGACCATGTTCTTTTCTACCCCCTGTGAAAACAAAAGTCAAGAAGGAACACCTAGATTTCTTTCATGTTGAATCAAACATGGGGCCCCATCTCTCACCAAATCCATGAGAACTTCCCTCATGGAAAAAAAATCTGATGGAGCTCCTGGAGACCATGCCCTTTTCTACCCTCTGTCAAAACAGAAGTCAAGACGGAATCAAATATGGAGCCCCATCTCTCACCAAAATCCATGAGAACTTCCCTCATGGAAAAAATCTGAGGGAGCTCCTGAAGACACTGCTCCTTTTCACCCTATGTGAAAACAAAAGTCAAGAAGGAACACCCAGATTTCTTTCACGTTGAACCAAACATGGGGCCCCGTCTCTCACCAAAGCCCATGAGAACTTCCCTCATGGAAAAAAATCTGATGGAGCTCCTGGAGACCGTCCTCCTTTCTACCCTCTCTGAAAACAGAAGTCAAGAAGGAGCACCCAGATTTCTTTCACGTTGAACCAAATACGGGGCCCCATGAGAACTTCCCTCACCCAAAAAAAAGCTCCTGGAAACCATGTCCCTTTTCAACCTCTGTGAAAACTGAAGCCAAGAAGGAACGGCCCGTCCTTTCTGACCTCCATCCCAAGTCAAAGAAGAAGAAACGTTCTTCCCTTACCTTCTTTTTGGAGTGAGTATGGTCTTCTTCTCTGGAGGCCTTGCTGTTTTTCCCAGCTCTGGAAACTTTGGCCTCCCCAGATTGCTTAATGGTGATCTTGATCTCTGGAGGGCAAATATAGTTCTCCAGGCTTTTGGGGGGCTTCTTCGCCCTCTTGGTGGTCTGGATTTTCAACTTCAAGCTTCCCTCGGTGAAGTTGGCCTCCTTGATGGAGAATTCCTGTTCCTCCAGGCCATCGCCGGTTACCCACTTCTCGCTGTCGGCGTTGGAAATGGAATCCACGTCCCTCCTGGAGCCCAGCTCATCCTCTTCCTCAATTTCCATACGATGATGATCTCCGCTCCCCGAGATCCCTTTTGTAGAGCTGGACGTAGAGAGCGGGATCTCTCCAGATACTCCAAGAGCAGAAGGAGCTTTGGCAGAAGCGATAGTAGATACCAAGAAGTCCGTCTCACTTCCCCTCGTCCGGGAAGGGCCTAAATTTTCTCTCGGCTCCATAGCAATCCCCCAGTCTCTGAAAGTTTAAGGGGGGAGCAGAGGAGACCAAGCTGAAGAAGAGGGGAGCCTTACCCTCCCCAGAAGAGAAGGCGAGATCCTACTTGGCGTTCCTCAGAGGTCGAAATGTCTGACCACAAGAAGGAAGTCAAAAACTCTCAGATCTGCAACTGAGGGGAACAAACAAAATGGAGAGCAGTCAGAATTTTCACCGTGGATTCAAGTTGCAAGTTGCTGTCAATAGACATCTTAGCACAGGGAGACAACTGAGCCCAAAACGTTTGTGGCTAATGAGGAAGCTGCTAAGCACGTTTCTGCCCATTATACAACCATTGTTGCCACCGACGTTAAGCCAATCACTGCAGCTGAGTGAGTCTACTCATTAAGTATTGATAATACTCAATTATGTAGACCAGGGGTCTTCAAACTTGGCCCTTTTATGACTGGTGGACTTCAACTCCCAGAATTTCTCAGCCAGGCATGCTGGCTGAGGAATTCTGGAAGTTGAAGTCCACCAGTCATAAAAGGACCAGGTTTGAAGACCCTTGCATTATGTGATGCCACAAGGTCGAAGAGCAGGTTGGGGACAAAGCATAGCTGGCTGGGGAATTCTGGGAGTTGAAGTCCACACCTCCTAAAATGGCCGCGGTTGAGAAACAGCGGTTTAGCTCTTTCTGAATTAGCATTATTTCCCCCTCACATTATGTCAGGGGTCTTCAAACTTGGCCCTTTTCTGACTGGCGGACTTCAACTCCCAGAATTCCTCAGCCAGGTACACTGGCTGAGGAATTCTAGGAATTGAAATTCATAAAATCATAAAAGGGCCATGTTTGAAGATCCCTAATGTAGATCAACCCATCATCGTGCACCTGAAGTTATGGACAATCCAGGAGAAAATAGAAGATGTCAAATGTAGATCTCATAATAGTTAACAAGACTATGTATCTGTCGAGCATCCAAGAAACGTTATTCTGCTTCAGCCATTATTGTTTCTTAGCTTGCCTACAAACGCAAGAGGGAGGGGGTATGTTGGAGTGCTCAACACACCTGTAAACGGTCCAGCTTGGGAAGCAAAGTCATCGGCGAACCATTTGGCTGGGAACTGAAGATTTTTCTCATAACAAATGTCTGACACTTAATTGGGGAACGTGACCTGCGATGAGGGGCTGCCACAAGGCAGAGGGGGCCAGGTTGTTCACCAAAGCACCAGAGGGAAGGACGAGAAACAATGGCTGGAAACTGATCGAAGAGAGAAGCAACCTGGAATTAAGGAGAAACTCCCTGACAGTGAGGACAATCAACCAGTGGAACAGAAGTTGCGTCCAGAAATCGTGGGTGCTCCATCACTGGAGATTTTTAAGGAGAGACTGGACATTCATAGATAGATAGATAGATAGATAGATAGATAGATAGATAGATAGATAGATAGATAGATAGATAGATAGATAGATAGATAGATAGATAGATAGATAGATAGATAGATAGTATAGGTTCTCCTGCTTGAGGATAGATAGATAGATAGATAGATAGATAGATAGATAGATAGATAGATAGATAGATAGATAGATAGATAGATAGATAGATAGATAGATAGATAGATAGATAGATAGATAGATAGATAGATAGATAGATAGATAGTATAGGTTCTCCTGCTTGAGCAGGGGGCTGGACTAGAAGACCTCCAAGGTCCTTTCCAGCTCTATTCCATTCTATTATCTATTCTATTATCTATTCTATTATCTATTCTATTCTATTCTATTCTATTCTCTAATTCTATTCTATTCTATTCTATTATCTAATTCTATTCTATTCTATTCTATTGTCAAGGGGGAGGGAGATTCTATACTTTTAATTTGCTGTTCTGGTGCCAATTTTCTACTCATCAGTGCCGATATGCTGTGCTCAATAAAGTTTTGCATTGGAGATTGGAATGTCTCAGCTCTGCCTACTTTGTTGCGATCATCAGTCGGAAACTTGACACACTCGTTCAGTGTCAGTTCCAAGTTACGACGGTTTTGAACGAGTGGCATCTATCAATAGAGTTTGAAGTTCTGGCTTTCCTAGCACCTGTCCAGTGATTCAGCAGCTTCAACTTATGATGGCTGCAGGGAGCATATAGTCATGTGATTGACACTGGTGCCTTCCCTGGTTTCCTACAAGCAGTCAAAGGGGAAGCCGGGCATGGAAGGTTGCAAGTTGCTCTAGTACAGTGGTTCTCAACCTTTTTAATGCCGTGACCCCCCCAACCGGTCATAAGTCGAGGACTAAACCGGTCGTAAGTTGAGAACTAAACCAGTCATAAGTCGAGGACTTTCCCTGCCAGGGAGCACCACGCATGCATGGTGCCGCCCCCTGCGCCAGCTGAGGCGTAGCTAGCAAGTGGCAGAGACGGAGCAGGCCGACCACCAGCTGGGCCACCAGCTGGCCCAGCCCAAGCGAAGTAAGGCTGGAAAGGGGGGAAAAAAATGGCAGACAGCCTTGCTTGGCGACCCCCGTGAAATGGTCGATCGATCCCAAATGGGGTCGCAACCCATAGGTTGAGAACCGCTGCTCTAGTAAGATGCTCCCACTCCTGTTTTTTTTTTTTTCTCATGTGGAGCCTGGCCACTGCAGCCACTTGCATACCATGCATAGAATGCCCTCTTGCCATCTGGAGCAGTGTTTCCCAAACTTGACAATTTTAAGGCATGAGGACTTCAACTCCCAGAATTCCACAGCCAGCGCTGGCTGTGGAATTCTGGGAGTTGAAGTCCTCATGCCTTAAAATTGTCAAGTTTGGGAAACACTGATCTGGAGTAATCACTCCAATCCCAGCCATACCCATGCCGTGTGCAGCTGCTGAAGAGCAGCCGAAGACTCCCCATCGAATTCCTGCTGGCTTCCCCAATGACTTGGCTAGCTGGCAGACAACAGAAAGTTACGGGGAGGTCCTCACTTAACAATCTGTGGTCCTCACTTAACAACAACTCTGTTAGCGGTTCACACTATACAACCACCTTGCTTAGTGAAGATTCTGGACCCAATTCCTGTGGTAAAACCAAAAACTGGAAAAAGGGTTCTACCATCATCTACCTTTAAAAAATGATCCTCTTCTATTACCGTGTTTCCCTGAAAGTAAGGCCTACCCTGAAAATAAGCCCTAGTTTGATTTTTCGGGATGGGTCTAATACAGGGGTAGGCAACCTTGGCTCTTTTATGACTCGTGGACTTCAACTCCCAGAATTCCTGAGCCAGCCATTCTGAGGGGAAAGGGAGAGGTTTCCAAGCTGAGCCAGGCTGGCTCAGGAATTCTGGGAGTTGAAATCCATGAGTCATAAAAGAGCCAAGTTGAGGACCCCGATATAGGGCAGGGGTGAGGAACCTTGGCTCTTTTATGACTCGTGGACTTCAACTCCCAGAATTCCTGAGCCAGCTATGCTGAGGGGAAAGGGAGAGTTTCCAAGCTGAGCCATGCTGACTCAGGAATTCTGGGAGTTGAAGTCCACGAGTCATAAAAGAGCCAAGGTTGGCTACCCCTGGACTAGGAGGCTCACCGCTTCGAACAGGAGGACTTAGGACAGGGATAGGCAGCCTTGGATCTTTTATGACTCGTGAACTTCAACTCCCAGAATTCCTGAATCAGCATGGCTTGCCTTGGAAACCTATCCCTTTCCCCTCAGCATGGCTGGCTCAGGAATTCTGGGAGCTGAAGTCCACGAGTCATAAAAGAGCCAAGGTTGCCTACCCCGGTCTAATATAAGCCCTATACCAAAAATAAGCCCTAGTTTTGGGGCGAGGTGCATGCCTAAAAATAAAGATAGGGTAGGGGTGGGAGTGGGGGTGGTACCTCTTTTGGTGGCCAAAAAAATGTAACAAAACATAAGCCAGGGTCTTATTTTCAGGGAACCACGATACTAGACAAGACACAAAAGTCACCCTGAATTTGCAAGCATGTTAACAGTTTTTAATCTGAATTAGTTGAAACGGTTAAATTCAAATTAATAATTAACAGAAGGAAAAGGAGCAGCGTTGGGGCTGCTTTAAAAAAAAACTACGAAATTATTTTATGAGGTTGGGCTGTTCTGGATTTCCTTACGTTCTGCTTGCATACAGTAAACATGTTTTGTGAGATGGTCTCCTATGGACTTCATCCAGAAGAAATTAAAAGCAATTACACCATGGAAGATTGCGTGGACTTCATCTCCCAGAATTCCACAGCCAGCTTTGCTGGCTTGGGAATTCTGGGAGTCGAAGTTCAAGCAAACTTCAAAATACTAAGGTTGAGAACCACAATACTAGAATTACATCTAAACTTCGGCAGATAGTTTAGATGTTCACTTGCTTTTTCTAAGTCATACATCATAATCTACAAATCACGATGGCATATTCAAACAATGTTCCTAGCGAAAATAGAATCAAGATCATGTGAAGTGTTAGTGCCGCTTTATAACGCCTTGGTAAGGCCACACCTGGAATCCTGCATCCAGTTTTGGTTGCCACGATGTAAAAAAGATGTTGAGACTCTGGAAAGAGTGCAGAGAAGAGCAACAAAGATGATCAGAAACTGGAGGCTAAAACGTACAAGGAACGATTGCTGTAATTGGGTATGTCTACTTTAATGAAGAGAAGGACGAGGGGGGACATGATAGCAGTGTTCCAATATCTCAGGGGCTGCCCCAAAGAAGAGGGAGTCAAGCTGTTTTCCAAAGCCCCTGAAGGCAGGACAAGGAGCAAAGGATGGAAACTAACCAAAAAGAGAAGCAACCTAGAACAGTGGTGGCGAACCTATGGCACGCGTGCCAGAGGCGGCACTCAGAGCCCTCTCTGTGGGCACACAGGCCATGCTCTGGAGATGGCAACCGTCCCTCTTCAACAAGCCACCCATTAACTCACCGAGGTCCCACATGACCAGATGCATCCCAACATCCATGCGCTCGCTGGCCTCTGTGTGCAGGGGCCGATGGTGTCACGCAGCAGCCGCCCTGCCCCTGCCACACCTTGCCCTGTGACAATGGCACCCCCACCATGCCTCGCCTTGCCTCGTCTCACCCTGCAGGACGAGCCTCCTGCCCACTGCCCCACCTGGCAGAGACCCCCTGGATCTCCCCCAACCCTGCCCGGCCCCCACAGGTGTCCCTCCCCACGAGCAACATTGAGCTGATCACGGCCACCTTGGCCACTCCCACCCAATCTGCCATGACCACCACGGCCACCCAGTGGGCCACGCCCATCTGGCACCCGGTGATAAATAAGTGGGTTTTGGGTTGCAGTTTGGGCACTTGGTCTCTAAAAGGTTCGCCATCAAAAAAATAAATAAAAATAAAGTAAGGAGAAAATAAAAATAAAAATAAACCAAGAACTAAGGAGAAATTTCCTGACAGTGAGAACAATTAATCTGTGGAACCACCTGCCTCCAGAAGCTGTGAATGCTCCAACACTGGAAGTTTTTAAGAGACTGGACAGCCATTTGTCTGAAATGGTATAGGGTTTGCTGCCTGAGCAGGGGGTTGGACTAGATGACCTCCAAGGTTCCCTTCCAACTCTGTTATCCTGTTGTTATTTTTTTTTTCCAACCAAGAAAAACTCAACAACTCTACTCAGCACTGGAAAGAAGGGATTCAGAACGAAGGGTCGAGGCCCAAATTTCTCCCATGCTCACACACAAAAGCGGCATAACAACTATTAGCGGTTCACTTAACAATTGCAGGGATTCACTTAGCCATGGTGGCATAAAGATCGCAAAAATGGGCACAACACACTTGACCACTTCCTCGCCGACTACCTACATCTTTCTCCTAGAAGACCCACATCCAGGTACACCATCACATACTAAAGAAAAGTCCTGCTTCTTTGGCCATGCTGCTTGAGTTGATCTCTGGAATTGATCTCTGGAGTTGATCTCTTGAGGGGAATGATGTGAATGGAATTGAATTGAATAGAACAGTGGTGGCGAACCTGTGGCACGGGTGCCAGAGGCGGCACTTGGAGCCCTCTCTGTGGGCACACGTGCCGTTGCCCCAGCCTTGCCTCCCCCCATGACCCCATCCTCACCAGCAGACCCCCTGGAGGAGAGTCGCCCCCGAGTGTGGCCCACGCGGAGCAGCGCAGCCAAGGACATGGCAGCCAGGCAGCGTAGACAAGACTCTGCCTTCACGCCCCATCGCGCACAGTTGATGCTGCAGGGCACGGGCAGAGGGTATGGCTGGCATAGCGCTGCTGGGCTGCCTGGGCGATCTGCGGCGGGCCCTGGAGGCGGTGAGTGGTCCTGTGGGCAGGCGGGGCAGGGGACCGGGGGCAGAGCAGGGGCAGGGCCAGTTTGGGGGCACTTGGTCTCTAAAAGGTTTGCCATCACTGGAATAGAATATGGAATGGAACAGAACGGAACAGAAAAAAATAGAAAATATGGAGTGGAGTGGAGTGGAGTAGAATGGAATAGAACGGAACAGAACAGAACAGAATGCAGAATAGAATGCAGAATGGAATGGAATAGAATAGAATGGAATGGAGTAGAACAGAACAGAACAGAAACTGGAAGGAACCTTAGAGGTCTTCTAGTCCAGCCCCCTGCTCAAGCAGGAGAACCTATATCATCTCAGACAGGCGAATGCCTAGTCTCTTGTTAAAAATCTCCAGTGATGGAGCGCCCATGAATTCTGGTGGCAAGCTGTTCCACTGGTTGATTGTCCTCACTGTCAGGAAGTTTCTCCTCAATCCCAGGTTGCTTCTCTCCTTGTTTCTCGTCCTTCCCTCTGGTGCTTTGGGGAACAACCCTTGTTTCTCTCCTTCCTTTCCAACCCTTGTTTCTCGTCCTTCCCTCTGGTGCTTTGGGGAACAACCTGGACCCCTCTTCCTTGTGGCAGCCCCTCAGATACTGGAACTCTGCTATCATGTCTCCCCTATTTCTTCTTTTCTTTAGACTGGCCAAACCCAAGTCCCGTACTGCCCATAATTCCTACAAGCTTCTCAGAGATCTTCATTTAGCTTTCCCCCACCTCCACAGATAATGAGCCTCTAGGAGACTGTGTGGGCCTCCTCTGATGCTCAACCCTTTGATGGCTGGAGCAGCCTTATCAACCTCTTTCTCTGACTGTACAAATGTCATTCTGGGCCAATTAGGTTGACTCACACAGGGGAAGCCAAGAGCCCGAAGGGGGCTGACTCATTTAAGCCATTTCCAGAGAGGGAACAGCTTTCATGCGCGGCCAGAAAAATAGCAGAAAATGGGTGGCACCTTGAAGGCTAATTAGTTGTACTGTGGGAAACACATCTCTACCCATCTCTAAGGTGCCACCCCAGAGCTTCCTGGATTAGATTCGGGCCAAACGCCAACTTTCACTGACGGATCCAGAAGACGAGATCAGAAAAGCTAGATGGGAACTTCAGTGTCAGAATTCTAGAAATACCGTGTTTTTCCCAAAATAAGACCTGGTAATAATAATAATAGTAGTAGTAGTAGTAGTAGTAGTAGTAGTAGTAGTAGTAGTAGTAGTAGTAATAAAAAATAAATAAAGTTGGAAGGGACCTTGGAGGTCATCTAGTCCAACCCCCTGCTCAGGCAGGAAACCCTAGACCAGTAATGGCGAACCTTTTAGAGACCGAGTGCCCAAACTGCAACCCAAAACCCACTTATGTATTATCGCGTGTCGGGTGGGCCTGGCCCATTGGGTGGGCGTGGCCCATTGGGTAGGCATGGCCCATTGGGTGGGCGTGGCTGCGGTGGTAACGGCAGACTGGGTGGGACTAAAAAGTTCAATCAATCAATTCCAACTTTGAGAGATCTTTTTTTCCCACGAGAAATTGAGATTGATTGATTGATTGAACCTTTTTTTTTTTTTTTTGCACACGGAGGCCTAAAGCAAAAAGATTTTATAAAACCCAGCTGAAGGCCTAGGACTGGGGCGACAGCGTGCGTGCTCAGAGAGAGGGCTCTGCGTGCCACCTGTGGCACCCGTGCCATAGGTTTGCCACTACGGCCCTAGACCATTTCAGACAAATGGCGGTCCAGTCTCTTCTTGAAAACCTCCAGTGTTGGATCATTCACCGCTTCTGGAGGCAGGTTGTTCCACTGGTTAATTGTTCTGACTGTCAGGAAGTTTCTCCTTAGTTTTTAGTTTATTTTTATTTTCTCTTTAGTTTATTTTTATTTTCTTGTTGCTTCCAAAAGAGGCACCAGGTCTTATTTTTGGGAGGGTGTCTTTTATTTATGTATTTATTTATTTATGAGACTTATATACCGCTTTAAGTGCAAGCACTCTCTAAGCGGTGTACACCAGTAAGCAATGTGTGTGTATATATCTATCTATCTATCTATCTATCTATCTATCTATCTATCTATCTATCTATCTAAGCGGTGTACACCAGTAAGCAATGTGTGTGTGATATATATATATATATATATATATATATATATATATATATATATATATATATATATATATATATATATATATATATTTTTACATTGCCCCCAACAATCTGGGTCCTCATTTTACCTACCCCGGAAGGATGGAAGGCTGAGTCAACCTTGAGCCAGTGAGATTTACACCGCTGACCTGCTGAACACAGTCAGCTAAAGTGGCCTGCAGTACTGCACTCTAACTGCTGCGCCACCTCGGCTCTTTTGCATTCACCTCGCCAGCAACAACAGCCCTGCCCAGTCGGCCTTGTTTCTTCTGCGGCTCAAGGTGCAGCTTCATTCTGCAGCCGAGAACCGAGCTAATTAGGTCTTATTTGGGGGCTAGGGCTTATATTAGATCCACCCACCCACCCCAAAAAATCAAGCTACGGCTTATTTTCAGGGTAGGTCTTAATTCTGGGAAAACACGGTGGATGCTGGTTGCTTAGAAGTAAAAGTTAAAATTCTGAAGTAGAGTAGATCTAAGAAAATCTTATTATCTCTTCTGCTATCCTCCTCCCCCCTCATTCCTGGACATAACCAAACCGAACAAAACTGAGTTCAGGCATCATGTTAAACCATCAAATGGTTTTAAAAGAATAACAGATGAACAGAGCTGGAAGGGACCTTGGAGGTCATCTAGTCCAACCCCCTGCTCAAGCAGGAGAACCTATACCTTCTCAGACAAGTGACTGCCCATTCTCTTCTTAAAAACCTCCGGAGTGGGAGCATTCATGCCAAATGTCTGGATTCTGATCAGAATAACAGAATAAACGAGTTGGAAGGGAACCTTGGAGGTCATCCAGTCCAACCCCCTGCTCAGGCTGGAAACCCTATACCAGTGACCAGTGATGGAGAACCTTTTAGAGACCAAGTGCCCAAACTGCAACCCAAAGCCCACTTATTTATCTCTGGGTGCCAGGTGGGTGTGATCCACTGGGTGGGCGTGGCTGTGGAGGTCATGGCAGATTGAGTGGGAGTGGCCAAGGTGGGCGTGATCAGCTCAATGTTGCTCGTGGGGAGGGACGCCTGTGGGGGCTGGACAGGGTTGGGGGAGATTCAGGGGGTCTCTGGCAGTTGGGGTGGTAGGCAGGAGGCCCATCCTGCGGGGTGAGGCAAGGCGAGGCAGGGCGGGGGTGCCATTGTCACAGAGCAAGGTGAGGCCAGGGTGGCTACTGCCTGACACCATCGGCCCCTGCACACAGAGGCCAGCGAGCACATAGGTGCTGGGATGCATCCAGCCATGTGGGACCTCAGCGAGTTAGCAGGCAGCTGGTTGAAAAGGGACGGTTGCCATCTCCGGGGCATGGCACGCGTGCCCACAGAGAGGGCTCTGAGTGCCGCCTCTGGCACGCGTGCCATAGGTTCGCCACCACTGCCCTATATCATTTCAGACAAATGGCTGTCCAGTCTCTTCTTAAAAACCTCCAGTGTTGGAGCATTCACCACTTCTGGAGGCAGGTGGTTCCACTGGTTAATTGTTCTCGCCGTTAGGAAATTTCTTCTTAGTTCTACATTGGATCTCTCCTTGATTAATTTCCATTCATTGCTTCTTCTCCTGCCTTTGGAAAATAGACTGATTCTCCCTCTTCTTTGTTGACAAGCCTTCAAATATTGGAAGACTGATATATGTCAATTCACTAGATTAGACATACCCAATTCCTGCAACCGTTCTTCGTATGTTTTCTCCTCCAGCCCCCTAATCATCTTTGTTGCTCTTCTCTGCACCCTTTCCAGAATCTCAACGTCTTTTTTTTATATCGTGGCAACCAAAACAAGATGAAGTATTCCAGGTGTGGCCTTACTAAGACATTATAAAGTGGTACTAACACTTCACGTAATCTTGATTCCAGTTTCACTAGGATCATTGTTTGAGTGCGCCATTGTGATGCGTAGATTATGACGTGTGACTTAACACAGTGAATAAACCCTAACTAGTGGTGGCAAACCTGTGGCACGAGTGCCAGAGGCGGCACTCAGAGCCCTCTCTGTTGGCCCGCGTGCCACCGCCGCTAGCAGCAGATCCATCAGGCCACCACCGCCACCCGCAGCAGGAGCCCTGCCAAGCACAAAGGAGGCGAAGTGGGTGACTAGCAAGCTCGAGTAGAGATGGTAGAGCAGAGGTCACCAACCACTGTCGATTGGTGGACTGGAAGAAAAGGGAGGGGGAAGCATTTTACATGCGTGCGTGCACACATGGGGCCACGAGCACGCACACCCTGCAAATAGGGCGGGACTAGTGCCTGCGTGATACCAGCCCTGCCCCGTTCTTGCGTGGTGCAGCGCCTTGTATCTGCATCTTGTGGTGCGGCGGTGGCCGTTTTTGTGCCTTGCAGCACGGTGGTCCATTTTTGTGCCCCCGGGTTTTGCATGCCAGAGGTGGCACTCAGAGGCACCTCCCTGCCCCCCCCCCCGAGGGCACCACAATGCTGATGCGGCCCTGGCACTTTGCGATAAATAAGTGGATTTGGGGTTGTGGTTTGGGCACTCAGTTTCTAAAAGGTTCGCCATCATTGCCCTAACTATTCAAACCCCCCCCCCCAGTTAAGCCAACAGACAGCAAATGCCAGCTCAGCAAAGAAGCTGAAGAAACAGCGAAGGATCTACTTAGCTGCTGCAAGAAGATCACACAGACCGACTACAGACAACGGCACGGGAGAAAAGTAACAAGGATGCCCTGGAAGGTCTGCAAGAAATATCATTTGCCTTCAGGCAAGAATTGGTGGGACCACAAAACCGAGAGCGTCACAGAAAAGTCCTCTGGGACTTTAGAATCCAAACACACAGGCACCTGCCAAATAACACCCCGGACTTAACAATTGTAAATAAGAAAGACAAAGAAGTCTGGATAGTAGATGTGGCAGTACCTGGAGACAGCGGAACAGAAGAGAAAGAACTGAAGGAAATCACAAAATGCAAAGACCTGCAAATAAAAAGTGGCAAAAGAAAAGGAGAGATAAGTAATCGACGCCTTGGGTGCAATCCTTAAAAAACAAGTGGCACTGACAAAATCCCCATCAGTCAATTGCAGTAGGCAGCTCTACTTAAAACATGTGAAGAACGGTTGCAGGAATTTGGGATGTCCAGTTTAATGAAGAGAAGGACGAGGGGTGACAGGATAGCAGTGTTCCAATATCTGAGGGGCTGCCCCAAAGAAGAGGGAGTCAAGCTACTCTCCAAAGCCCCTGAAGGCAGGATAAGAAGCAACGGATGGAAACTAACCAAGGAGAGAAACAACCTAGAACTAAGGAGAAACTTCCTGACAGTTAAACAATTAACCAGTGAAACAGCTTGACTTCAGAAGTTGCGGGTGGGCTGGACAAAGGGTATGGGGTCTCCTGCTTGAGCAGGGGGGTTGGACTAGAAGACCTCCATGATCTACAACTTACAAAGTTCTTTTAGTGACCATTCAAAGTTACAGCAGCTCTGAAAAGGGGATTACGACCATTTTTCCCCACTTATGACCATTGCAGCATCCTCCACACGGTCACATGATCAAAATTCAGACCCTTGGCAGCTGACTCATATTTATGACGGCTGACGGTGGCCCAGGGTCACGTGATCACCTTTTGCCATCTTCTGACAAACAAAATCAATGGGGAAGCCAGATTCACTTCACAACGGTGTTATTGACTTAACAATTTTAATGATTAACAATAGTGGCAAGAAAAAATTGGAGTACATCTCCACAAATGTTTCACTTAGCAAGATGAATTGTGGGCTTAACTGTAGTCATAAGTCAAGGACTGACTACCTGTATTTCTTTTCTTTTTCTTTTTCCAAAAAGTTTTTTTTTTTCTAATTTTATATTTAAGTATTTGAAAAGCAACGTGGCGGCTGAGGTAACCGATAATTCAATGACATACAGGTATCTTTAATACAAATCTCAGACTACCACATTAAATATTTCCTCTCTTTTCCCCTTAGTATTTACTGCCTCATATTTAAACTAATACAATTCTTATTATATTAACGAAATAAAAATAACATTCTTGCATTTATCAATAATTTTTAGCTTATACGTATCCTAGTTATTTTAACATGCAGTCTTTATAGACAATCAATGTCCTAATTAGTTTTTCCCAATTTTTAGTTTTCCATTCATATTTGAATTTAACATTTATTGTTTATAATTTTCAACTTCTGAGTGACCAAAATTCCCTTGATCAAATTCATCCCAAAGTCTAATATTCAGGATACACGTCTTATCTATTCAAACGTATTCCATTTCTCACCATCTTACATCAATAATACAGTATAGCATTCTTATTTTCTATTAATTTCCAAATATCTTAAATTTAGTAATCAGAATTTTACCTGTATTTCTACTATCATGTTGTCAACAACTGAAAAAGGGCCCCCTCCCTTTTCCAGCAAATTATTTGAGGCAAAAAAAAAAAAAACATCGACTTTCTTTCCAATGAATCTTGGAAATGATTAAGCAAATGTTAAGCAAACATTAAGAAATGTTAAGCAAAGCAACAACAGTACTTGGATCACAACTTACAGAGCCAAGTAGTTACGCCCTTACACTTTTATAACAAGAGGACAACCTTTTCGGTGTGTGTTGCCTAAGTGTGTGCATACACATATTCATAAATACCCACATATCCCTGCATACGCATACGTTCCTGGACATCAAAGGTGACTAACAAGCAACGACTGGAAATGTGTAACGCCAGACATATCCCTGGAAGGAAAAATCATGAAACTGCCTCTCACTTATTTTGGTCGCGTCATGTGCGGAAATTCACTGGAGAAAGCAATTATATTTGGAAGAGTCAGAGATAAAAGGAAACCAGGCCACCAAAGAACATGGCGGCGGGACACCATCAAAGCTGACCCCAGCCGGAGCATAGAACAACTCAAAGAAGTAGCGCAAGATCGGAAGAGGTGGAGCAACCTGACCTACAGAATCACCAAGAGCTGGACATGACTGAACGGATATCATCATCCAGTACCTGAGGGGCTGCCACCAAGAAGAGGGGGTCAAATTATTCTCCAAAGCAGCAAAGGGCAGGATGAGAAAGAATGATTGGAAACTGGTCAAGGAGAGAAGCAACCTGGAATTAAGGAGAAAGTTCCTGACAGGGAGGACAATCAACCAGTGGAAGAGCTTGCCACCAGAAATCGTGGGCGCTCCATCACTGGAGGTTTTTAAGAAGAGACTAGACAGTCACCTGTCTGAGATGGTATAGGTTCTCCTGCTTGAGCAGGGGGCTGGACTAGAAGACCTCCAAGGTTCCTTCCAGATTCTATTCCATTCCATTCCCCATTCCATATTCTATTCTATTCCATTCCATTCCATTCCATTCTATTCCATATTTTCTATTCTATTCTATTCCATTCCATTCCATTCTATTCTATTCTGTTCTATTCTATTCCGTTCCATTCCCCATTCCATATTCTATTCTATTCTATTCTATTCTATTCTATTCTATTCTATTCTATTCTATTCTATTCTATTCCATTCCATTCCATTCCATTCTATTCCATATTTTCTATTCTATTCTATTCTATTCCATTCCCTATTCTATTCTATTCTATTCTATTCTATTCTCATCATACATACATCTGTATGATGAGCAAAAGCACGCCTACCGTGATTTCCAACTTGTATCTCATCAACTTCTCGACCATTTGGGGAAGACCTGTTAAGAGCCTCTTTGTTCTTTCCATTGACCATAGACTTCACTTGCTAGAGAAGCCAAGGTCATGGGCACTAGCTTTTAAAGCATTAAGAAAAAAAACTCTATGGCCTCTCAACCTTGAGAAAAGTAGACCACCTCCTGAACTGACTTGTTCCTTGAAGGAACCAGTCTATCCAAAACAACTAGAGAAGGCAAGGGGCACATACTGTTGTTCCTTCATGAGGACTCCATGGTTGCAGGTCTCTGCAGCCATGGGATCACTGAAGAAGTTGACAACAACTATGATTCTTAATAAGTCAAAGGTGGGGAGAGGAGCATCAAAGAACCTAAACGGTTGAGAAGATAGAAGGATGAGGGAGCAGAAATTGAGTAAGATGCCTTCAGGGAAGACTTAGGACATTCCTATACTAGATCAAGAGGACAGCAGGACCACTGGCTTACAAACCAGTCCACAGAAAACTGGAGATGATACCTCAAAAAACATGAGGCAACTTACATTCAGCACCTTAACCCCCTATTGATTTTGCTCCTCTTTTACACCTTCTGTTCTCAACATCTTTCCTTGAGGGCTGCAAAAACCTTGATTGCGGGTCTCAAGGCCATGTAACTTTGATTCTGAGGTTGACTCTTACTTCAGTCCACTATTCCTTTCTACTTGATGCAACGTCATTACTGGAATAATTAGACCCAAACAGGATAACTTCAGGAAATACCCATCCATGTCGCATATATATTTTTAATAGGACCTTGATCAACTGCAGCAAAACCAGAGAAAGTCTACTAAGATGGTGAAAGGGCTGGAAACCAAGTCCTAGGAAGAATTAGGAAAAGTCCTAGTTTAGTTTAGCTTGTGGAAGAAAACCCAAAGGTATTTTTCAAAAGGCAACTGGACTTTCTTGTTGTTGTTGTTGTTTCCTTGAAAATGTTTCGCTTCTCATTCAAGAAGTTCTGAAGAAGAACCGAAAGTCAGAACTGAAGAAGCTGCTTGGGTGAGAAGTGAAATGTTTTCAAGGGAAAAAAAAATTCAAGGTCCAACTGCATTTTTGCAACAGCATCTTTGGGATAACCGTATCTTGGATGATTGAGAATCTCCATAGACACTTGTGGAAGAGAAGGTCAACTGTCTACCTACACCTGAAGGACTGTCACCTTGGAGAGGGTTTCAGATTTCTCCTCATTTCCTCGGTGAGACCAGAACTCATGGGGTGAAACTTCAAAGAGGTAGATGCAGATGAGACATCAGGAAGAACTTCTTGATAGTTAGAGACATCCATCAATGGAAGAGTTTACTGAAAGGAGGGGTTTTTTCCCCTTCACTTGAGATTTTCACACAGACTGGATGATCATCTAGTGGGGAATAGTGTAGTGAACCCCCAACCTGATATACAATGATATAAAATGTGCAGGTGGTTGGACTTCATGATTTCCTACCATGCTTTCCCCAAAATAAGACTGGGTTTTGGTGGGTTTGTTTTTTTTTTTTGCCTCCAAAAGAGGCACCAGGTCTTATTTTGGGGGTTGTTGTTGTTAATTGCGAAGTCGTGTCCGACCCATCGCGACCCCATAGACAACGTTCCTCCAGGTCTTCCTGTCCTCTACCATCTTCTGGAGTCCATTTAAGTTCACACCTAGCGCTTCAGTGACTCCATCCAGCCATCTCATTCTCTGTCATCCCCTCCGGAACCACCCAGCTGGTCCACTTCTTCTGGGGCCGAAGTTCTGTAGCTGTATTCGGGCCTGCGTTTTGCAGTCAGGCCCATCCAGAAGGTCTAAGCAGCTGAGTACCGGGGTTTGGATTCAATCCATAGCTGGGTGCTCGGCTGCTGAGGTCTTGCAGAATCAAGCTCTTCTCCAAAGCCCCTGAAGGCAGGATAAGAAGCAACAGATGGAAACTAATCAAGGAGAGAAGCAACCTAGAACTAAGGAGAAATTTCCTGACAGTTAGAACAATCAACCAGTGGAACGACTTGCCTCCAGAAGTTGTGAGTGCTCCAACACTGGACGCTTATAAGAAGAGACTGGGCAGTCATTTGTCCAGAATGCGATAGGGTTTCCTGCCTGAGCAGAGGGTTGGACTAGATGACCTCAAAAATACCTTCCAACTCAGTTATTCTGTTATTTTGATCAGAATCTAGATATTTGGCAACTGACTCATATTTATGATGGTTTCAGTGTCACGTGATCCCCTTTTGTGACATTCTCACAAGCAAAATTAATAGGGAAGCCAGATTCACTTCACAACCGTGTTGTTAACTTAACACCCACAATGATTCACTTATCAACCATTCACAAGAAAGGTTCTAAAACGGGGCAAAAATTCACTTAACAACGGTCTTGCTTTGCAATGGAAAGTGCGCTGCTTTATGTAATTCGTAGATTATTTATTTAATCCATCGGTTAAAATGGGAAGTTATCCTACCGGCAGGGCTTAGAGGACATCGCAACCTTCAAACCTGGATGAACAGACCATAATTGCTCTGTTTATGAAACAGATGATGCCCAAACAAAGATTGTTGATATGATGAACAGAGATTTTTTAGGGTCAACAGTTGGTTCCAGAAGCCAGGCTGAACCACAATTTATCCCATTCCAGGTAAGCCTAGTCTAAATTCCTCCAAAATTAGATTTTTCCAGGACACTGGAGGGCTTTCACCCAACCCTGATGGCCACCACTACTCAGGGTCTCTGCGTTAACATCACATTCAGACCAGAGTGTCCTAAATCAGATGCTTATAAAAATTATTCTTATTGGCTGGAGGTATAGTCTAACCATCTGGATAGAATGGAACTGGAAGGGACCTTGGAGGTCTTCCAGTCCAGCCCCCTGCTCGAGCAGGAAAACCTATACCATTTCAGACAAGTGACTCTCCCGTCTCTTCTTAAAAACTTCCAGTGATGGAGCGCCCACGATTTCTGAAGGCATCTAGACACCACTAAATTCAGAATACAGAGTAACAGAAGGAATTTTGAGGTCTTCTAGTCCAACCTTATACATTCTGGACAAATAGCTGTCCAGCATCTTCTTAAAAACTTCCAGTACACATTCTGGAGAGAGAGAGAAGTTCCCAGAGAATGGGCTCCTGCACAATTCCAAAAGCTCGGAAGACTAATCTAGTCCCAGTGATTGTCCCACATTGGACCACATTGTGGTGAGAGAGAAATTCCCTCAGGATGGATTCCCATATGAATCCAAGAGCTCGGAAGACTAAAACTCTAATCCCAGTCATTGTCCCAGATTGGACCACATTGTGGTGAGAGAGTTGTTCCCTCAGGATGGACCCCCATATGAATCCAAAAGCTGGGAAGACTAAATTTCTAATCCCAGAGATTGTCCCAGATTGGACCACATTGAGATGAGAGAGAAGTTCCCTCAGGATGGATTCCCATATGAATCCAAAAGCTCGGAAGACTAAATTTCTAGTCCCAGAGATTGTCCCAGATTGGACTACATTGAGATGAGACAGAAGTTCCCTCAGGATGGACTCCCATATGAAGCCAAAAGCTCAGAAGACTAAATTTCTAATCTTGGTGATTGTCCCAGATTGGACCACATTGAGGTGGGAGAGAAGTTCCCTCAGGATGGATTCCCGTATGAATCCAAAAGCTTGGAAGACTAAATTTCTAATCTTAGTGATTGTCCCAGATAGGACCACATTGTGGTGAGAGAGAAGTTCCCTCAGGGTGGATTCCCGTATGAATCCAAAAGCTCAGAAGACTAAATTTCTAATCCCAGAGATTGTCCCAGATTGGACCACACTGAGATGAGAGAGAAGTTCCCTCAGGATGGACTCCAGTAGGAATCCAAAAGTTCAGAAGATTAAATTTCTAATCCCAGAGATTGTACCAGATTGGATCACATTGTGGTGAGAGAAGTTCCCTCAGGATGGGTTCCAGCACAAATCCTAAAGCTTGGGAGACTAGAACTCAGATCCCAGTGACCGACCCAGATTGGATCTTGCAATGCTTTCCTGGGACATGTAGATTTGCCTTCATTCATATAACAGCATGCACAATAAAAGGTAGCTCTGTGTGTGTGTGTGTGTGTGTGTCTGTGTGTACAGGCAGTCCTCGAGTTAAAACAGTTCATTTACTGACCCCCTTGAAGTTACCCCAGCAGTGAAAAAACTGACTTATAACCGTTTGTCCACACTTAACGACTGTTGTAGCATCCCGGTGGTCACGTGATCAAAATCCGGACCCTTGGCAACTGACTCATATTTATGACGGTTCCAGTGTCCGAAGGGGTCATGTGACCCCCCTCCCTTTTGCGACCTTCTGACAAGCAAAGTCAATGGGGGGGCGGGTAGCCAGTTTCACTTAACAATCGTGCTACTAACTGAACAACTGCAGGGACTTCCTTAACGACGGTGGCGGGGGAGGTCGTTAAATGGGGAAACGCTCACTTCACAAATGTCTCAGCCACAGAAATTTGGGGCCCTGCTATGCATATAAGACCAGGACTACCTGTGCAGAACTGAAGAGCAAAAGTGCAGACAGTTTTAGGATCATCCAGACAGATGTTTTCCTTAGAGCAGGGGTGGGCAACCTCGGCTCTTTAATGACTGTGGACTTCAACTCCCAGAATTCCTGAGCCAGGCACACTGAGGGGAAAGGGAGAGGTTTCCAAGCTGAGCCAGGCTGGCTCAGGAATTCTGGGAGTTGAAGTCCACGAGTCATGAAGGGGCCAAGGTTGCCTACCCCTGCCCTAGCTGAATGTAACCCCTAGCTGAATGTATTAATAATAATATTTATTATTATAACATTATAATAATTATAATACTATTACAATTATTAATAATAATTTATTAATAATAAATAAATAGATTAAAAAGGAAACATAAGACAAACTTGAAGGACATTTTGATGAAACTCTGGGCTTGGTTCCAGACCAGGGGTCTTCAAACTTGGCTCTTTTATGACTCATGGACTTCAACTTCCAGAATTCCTGAGCCAGCCATGCTGAGGGGAAAGGGAGAGGTTTCCAAGCTGAGCCATGCTGGCTCAGGAATTCTGGGAGTTGAAGTCCACAAGTCATAAAAGAGACAAGGTTGCCTACCCCTGCCTTAGCGCTAACTTGCTAGCCATTCAGATCACGAAAGGAAAAGCGGAGAAAGTAAAGTGCCCTCTTCCAACTCCATCCTCCCAGGCTACAAAACCTTCCAGATGTTTGGATGACATCTGCATATTCCCCCTTTTCACGAATCCGAAGCCCTCTGCCACAAATGCTTTGGCTTCCGACACACAAAGGTGGCTTAAAAAAATAAAATAAATAACAGCCTGCCTCCAGAAATGGTGAATGCTCCAACACTGAAGAGTTTTTAAGAAGAGACTGGACAGCCATTGGTCTTAAGTTGTACAGGGTTTCTTCCCTGAGCAGGGGGTTGGACTAGATGATCTCCAAATTCCCTTCCGTGATTGTTATTCTGTTATTCTTTTTTTTTTCCTTTCTTCCTTCCTCCCTCCCTCCCTCCCTCCCTTCTCCAACACTGGAAGTTTTTAAGAAGAGACTGGACAGCCATTTGTTTGAAATGGTACAGGGTTTCCTGCCTGAGCAGGGGTTTGGACTAGATGACCTCCAAGGTCCCTTCCGAGTCTGTTATTCTTTTCCTTCCTTCCTTCCTTCCTTCCTCCCTCCCTTCTTCCCTCCCTCCCTTCTCCAACACTGGAAGTTTTTAAGAAGAGATTGAACATTTGTCTGAAATGGTACAGGGTTTCCTGCCTGAGCAGGGGGTTGGACTAGATGACCTCCAAGGTCCCTTCCAACTTTACTACTACTACTATTACTACCACTATTATCATCATCATCATCATTATCATTATCAAAATAAAACAACAAATAGCAAGCCACCCATAAGGCCACCTCCACCGTGTTCCGTGTTCCTCGTAATGAAGATGTGGTATCTTCTGAGGTTGTTGTTCACCACCCAGGAAAATCCGTGGGTCAATATGGAAAGGATCAAGTTACTTTCCCTCTGTTTCCCCCCCCCCTCCCCACCCCAGCAAGACGGCTACTAGCAGGGTCAACATTCTGCTGCCTGGGAAGGTCCTTTCAAACGCCACAGATGTACATATAAGGCAAAGCACACGGAGGAGGGTTTCCCCACCACACACACACACACACACACACACACACACACACACACACACACACACAGAGACACATGCCCCTTCTCCTGTTTTTCTCCAACTTCTCGCAAAGCTGCTTTACATCTTGCAGATAACAAAAACACCCTTCCGTGCAAGGTAAAAAATAAAAATTAAAAAAAAAAATGGGGCCAGATCTTGAATAGAATCAAAACGGAACGGAATTCGTTCTCGGCCAAGTGGACACGCAAAGGATTTGTTTTATTTGCAGCAATGCTCAGCTTAGCACCCTCAAAGACATCAAACGGGCGGGGGGGGGGGGAGGGAAGACATAAAGCTAAAATCAAACCCGCCCAGTCACAAAATTCTCAAGCGGATGTTTCAGGAAAATGGGGAGCTTTCCCAGCAACATGGACTGCTGCATTCTCCACGGGCGATAGGGCCCTGGGGAAGGGTCCCACATGTGGCTGCAAAAATCCAGGATTTCCTGCAAAGGGGGGGGGTGGACCACATGATCTTCTCCATGGCTGCCTCCATCTCTAGATTTATTTATTTATTTTTGATTCTACACAAGACCACACCTGGACTCCTGCATCCAGTTTGGGTTACCCCCCCCCCCAAAAAAAAATGTTGAGACTTTGGAAAAAGCAACTAAGAGGATTAAAAAAGGCCTGGAGACTAAAACATCTGAAGAACGATTGCAGGATTTGGGAATGCCCAATCCTAATGCTGGGAAAGATGGAGGGCAAGAGAAGAAGGGGACGACAGAGAAGGAGGGGGCTGGATGGAGTCCCTGAATGGGAGGCGTGAGCTTCAATGGACTCCAGAAGATGGCAGAGGACAGGAAGGCCTGGAGGAACGTTGTCCATGGGGTTGCGATGGGTCCGACACGACTTCGCAATTAACAACAACCACAACAATCCAGAGAAAAGAAGGACTGGGGCTGACATGATAGCAGCATCCCAGTATTTGAGGGGCTGCCACAAAGACCAGGGGGCCAACTTATTTTCCAAAGCACCAGAAGGCAGGACAGGAAAAAAAAAATGGATGGAAACTAATCAAAGAGAGAAGCAACTTGGAATTAAGGAGAAACTTCCTAACAGCGAGGACAATTAATTGCAGAACAACTTGCCTCCAGAAATTATGGGTGCTTCATCACTGGAGGCTTTTTAAGCCTTTTATTTATTAGTGAATATTTAGTATTCTGTATTTCGGAATATTGAAAGTATTCCATATCTGAGGGGCTGCCCCACAGAAGAGGGGGTCAAACTATTGTCCAAAGCACCAGAGGGCAGGACAAGAAACAATGGTTGGAAACTGAGCAAAGAGAGAAGCAACAAGGAATTAAGGAGAAACTTCCATATATGAGGACAATTAACCAGTGGAACAGCTTGCCACCAGAAATCGTGGGTGCTCCATCACTGGAGGTTTTCAAGAAGAGACGGGATAGCCGCTTGTCTGAGTTGGTGTAGGTTCTCCTGCTTGAGCTGGGGGCTGGACTAGAAGACCTCCAAAATCCCTTCCAGCTCTATTCTGACCAAAACCTCAGATTGTTAGGCACGGAGAGAGAACATTTGTCTCCATCCCGGTATGTTTTCTCCTAATTTGACTCCACAAGTTACATTTCCTGCAAGTTGACATGTTCTTCTCAGTAACCTACGTGCTTATTTTTTATTGATGTATTTATTTAATTTATGGGCTGCCCCTCTTAGCACAGGATAAGTGCGGGCGGCTTACAATATGAAGCTTACAATATGAAAAAGATAAAAGCTATATAAATAAAACAAGAAGCGATGGATGGAACCTAATCAAGGCGAGAAACCAATCTAGACATTTTCTGATGGAACAATTTTAAAACTTGTTTGCCTTCAAGAGCCTTTAATATATAAAAAATATATTAAAAACCCTGGAGGTTTTTAAGAAGACACTGGACAACCGTTTGACTGAAAAGGTATAGGGTTACCTGCTTGACTAGAACAGTGGGCGATATTGCCCCCCCCCAGGGGGCGATTTCATTTTTCAGGGGGGCGATGGAACAAAAAGGGGCGACGTGGGGGCGAAGGAACGAAAAGTTTTTAGCATGCAGTCCAGTTCGATATCGTATTTTCTTTGTGTCTTTTTAATCCTTTTTACAGTGTGCGTGACTATATCTACTTTCCTCGAATCTTAATTGAGTTTCAGAGTTTTCGTCT
Organism: Crotalus adamanteus; assembly: GCA_039797435.1. Classification (NCBI taxonomy): domain Eukaryota; kingdom Metazoa; phylum Chordata; class Lepidosauria; order Squamata; family Viperidae; genus Crotalus; species Crotalus adamanteus. The sequence goes on along the minus strand of CM077919.1, from coordinate 282,173,835 downwards.
TGAAAGTTCTTAGTTCCTGCATTGCGGTTTGTTCTTATGCCCTTTTTATATTTCTTTTTACGTCTTAAATTTCATTTGTAATTCAATCATTAAATGTTACTGTTTTTCTTTTCGGGCATTTCACTTTCTTGCAATTGAATTTTGTTTTCAGTGGTCCTTACATTTAAGTGTTTTGAATAAATAAGATAATAATGAAATACATGCATCACGAAGTTTGGGAATAAAGTGACGGGGGGCACCACATTTTTTTTTTCACACAGTTGAGATATGGGGAAAAGACTGGAAATAAACTATTTGCATCGATATGTCCTGATGACAATTTTAAAGAAAACAAAAAAAGCGTTTGGATAAATTGAAGCATTGTTTCCTATGTTGTGATTGAGAGGTTATGTTGGGGGGGGGGGCGATGACAACTTCCTCATTGGCTCAAGGGGGCGATTCGTTCAAAAAGGTTAAGAACCACTGGACTAGATGACCTCCAAGGTCCCTTCCGACTCTATTATTCGGTTATTGAAAAAATATACGGTATTAAAAGAATACAACCGCTAAAATATGGAAGGGACAATGTTGTCCTGGAACACAAGCCTGGCTCTTGAAGGATGGAGTCTAGCTGGTTTGAAGACACCTAAAACGTGTCTCTACACACACACACACACACACACACACACACACACACAACTTCAGGGCAGCTTCTCTTGGAAGGAGAAAAGAGACACACCAGGGCTGGACTTTGCACTGATGTGGGAGAACTTCACCAGAGGATGTGATCTGGTCCTTGGCAAGTGACCCAGATGTTCTGAATGCCCCCCTCCCCCGTCTTTCCTGTGTGCAAACACCCCTCAACTCTGCCCTTCCACTACTACAGCAGCAGAGAAATCCCCCCACCACCACGTGCCGACAATGACACAACAGGATTTCCCAGCTGCTCTCTGGAGTTTCTCTTTGCTCTTGTGGTGTTGTGGGCGAGATGGTGTTAAGTTTTGCACAGGGGTGGGGGGGGCAGGAAGGACCCATTTCCAGGTGTCACCTGGGGCAAGGGTGTGGAAGAGAAGATTTTAGTTGTGGTGACTCTCCCCAAATAATAATAAATAAATTAATTAATTAATTAATTAATTAATAATAATAATAAAACCTTGGTTGGTTTGGGTGCTCTCTCTGATGGGGCCAAGTTCCCAGCCATTTTTGGGGTGTGGGTTTGTGGGTGTGTAATTTTGCCTGACTCCCTAAAACAGGAAGAGTGGTTGCCACCCGCAGCACATCAAGATGAACCCTGTCAACAAGAAGCAGCAGCGTGACCACCGACAACCAGGGAGGGGAAGGAAAAAAAAAAAAATCACACATCCACCAACCTCTAAAGAAATATTTAGCCTCGCTCAACACAACGCACTTCCTTTCCTTTCCTCGCATCTACTTTGGTGAACCCCCTCCCCAAATATATCTGGTTCTGATTTGCGTTCACTTGGAACAAGCCCCTTGTTATTCCCCCATGACAATTTTGCAGTCTTTCAGCAAAACATGGGGAGAGAGGGAGAGGGAGAGAGAGGAAGAGGGAGGGGAGAGAGAGAGGGGAGGGAGAGAGAGGAGGAAAGAGGGAGGGGAGAGAGAGAGGGGAGGGAGAGAAGAGAGGAAGAAAGAGGGAGAGGGAGGAAGAGGAGAGAGAGAGAGGGGGGAAGAAAAAGGGAGGGGGAGAGAGAGAGAGGAAGAAAGAGGGAAGGGAGAGAGAAAAAGGAAGAAAGAGGGAGGGGAGAGAGAAAGAGGGAGGGGAGAGAGAGGAAGAAAGAGGGAGGGGGAGAGAGGGGAGAGGGAGGAGAGGAAGAAAGAGGGAGGGGGAGAGAGAGGGAGGGGAGAGGGAGAGAGGAAGAAAGAAGAAGGGTGAGAGAGAGGAGAGAGGAAGAAAAAGGGAGGGGGAGAGAGAGGAAGAAAGAAGGAGGGGGAGAGAGAGGAGAGAGGGAGAGAAGAGAGGAAGAAAGAGGGAGGGGAGAGAGGGGAGAGGGAGGAGAGGAAGAAAGAGGGAGGGGAGAGGGAGAGAGGAAGAAAGAAGAAGGGTGAGAGAGAGGAGAGAGGAAGAAAAAGGGAGAGGGAGAGAGAGGAAGAAAAAGGGAGGGGGAGAGAGAGGAGAGAGGGAGAGAAGAGACAGGAAGAAAGAGGGAGGGGGAGAGAGGGAGAGGGAGAGAGAAAGAAAGAGAGAGGGGGGGGAGAGGGAGAAAGAAGGGAGAGGGGGGAAGAAAGAGGGAGGGGGAGAGAGAGAGAGGAAGAAAGAGGGGGAGAGAAAGGGAGAGAGAGAGGAAGAGGGAGGAGACAGAGAGAGGAAGAGGGAGGGAAGAGAGAGAAAGAGGGAGGGAGGGAGAGAATAAAGCAAGCAGAACCAAGAAACTGGGAAGGGAGACACACAAACAGATACACACACATAGATTGTAACACCCACTTCCTCCTCTCCCCCCCCCACAGCTACACACCTGACACACATCACAAGCTCTCTTTTTTCCCCCATTCTGCTCAGCTTCGCTTCCTTCCCCCCCCCCCATAAACAGGGGGAAAGAACACAGAAGCAAATTAAGAAAAGAGGTGCAAAAGGGATGCCTGTTATGTGTTTGTGTGTGTGGTGTGTGTGTGTTTGGGGTGTCGGGTGTTCAAACTCAAGGGCCGACAGAGAAGCTGAAGGATTCGCCCCTCGGATGCCAGGGTGGTCAGATGTACCGAGAGAGGGGTTGCAGCGGAAAGAAAACAAAAAACAAAATTTTTTTCCAAAGGCTTTGCTCTGCTCTGTGCACAACCCCACAGTCACACACACACACACACACACACCCCTCAGCCCTTGTTTATCCCTGCAAGCTCGACTGGCTGCTGCCGGCAGTGTCCTTTCACCAATGTCAAAATAACTCTTCAGCAGCTGGGCCCCAGATTTATTTTTTTTTCTTTTTCTTTTTTTGCAAAAAAAAAAAAATCACGTTGCATCCATCCTTGCACGGGGTTCCCAAAAAAAAAAAAAAAAAAAGAGGAGGAAACACGAATCTGGCTGGGAACGTCAGAATGCTCCCTCCCTATCCCTTCCCTCCCCCTAAAAAAAATGGGAGGTGGGGGTTTGTGTTTGGGGGGGTTTTTTGGAGGGGGGGTGGAAAGGACCGAGAGAGGAGGGGAGGCCACCTCGCCGCCACCTCCTCCTTCCTCCCGACGTTCAAAAGGCCAGCTCGACGCGGAAGGTGCGACCGAAGGCGGAAATGCCATTTCGGCCAGCCAAAAAGCTTTTTGCGCACACCTCTCGGCCACGCCGAGGCTGACCTTTTACGCACGCACACACACACACACAAACACGCATGCACGTACACACACAAACACACACACACAAGAAGAGAACCATACAGCAGGCCCCGATCGAGGGGGGGGGAGGTAGAAAAAGGGGAAGACTCTCCCCCCGGGCGCGGATGGGCTTCCTCGCGAGTAAATGCCCGGTAGCCGCTTTGCAAAAAAAAAAAAAAATCCTCCCGCTTTGCAACTCGTTTTTTTTTCGCAACGCCGCTTACTCGCGAGGAAGCCCCCTCCTCCTCCCCATTCACCCCCCCCCAGCTTTCCCCGAGGATGGGTTCCCCTCCACACACACACACACACACACACACACACACACACACACACAAACCAGCCCAGGCTCGGAAAGGAGAGAGGACAGACTGCAGCCCCCTCTTCTACCCCACTACTCAGCCCCCCCCCACTCCCCTCCAACTTCACGCCGACTCCGGAGAAAGCAAGCAGCCTCCGCCACGCTCACCTGGACGGGGGGGGGGAGGGGGGACCCTCCCCAAAAGGGATCCCGACCGGGATCGGTCCCTTTCCTCGATCTTCTACCTCTCCAGCAGCTTTTTGCTTCTCCACACCCCCCATCACCACCACCAGCGCCGGCTCAACTTTGCAGGGTCCGGGAATCCTCGCCTAGTGGATGCGCGCCCCCCCCCACGGGATCCCCCTCTTTTGCCTCCCCAATCCCAAAGCCATTGCCGCCGGTCTCTCCCCCCCTGCGCGCAAACCTTCTCTCCCACCTCAGGATCGCGGGCAACACTTCCCCATCTCCTCCTGCAAGTCGACCGTACCCCACCCCCCCCCAACCAGCCTCCTCCCAAATATCCTCGCCCCCCCCATGCACCCAGCCAGGGTCAGGATCGCGGGCACCACTCACCCATTTCCCTCCCTCCCCCTGCGCCGGGTTTCCCCACCCTCAAAGTCAATTGTCCCCGTCGCCTTCTCCCCAAAACATCCACACCCCCCACCCACCCGGGCTCAGGATCGCGGGCAACACCCGAGCCGTTTCCCCACCCCTCAAAAGTCGACTATCCTCCCAAATCCTCCCCCCCACCCACTCGAGCTCAGGATCGCGGGCAACACTCCCACCACCCCCGAGCCGTTTCCCCACCCCTCAAAAGTCGACTGTCCTCCCAAATCCTCCCCCCCACCCACCCGGGCTCAGGATCGCGGGCAACACTCCCACCACCCCCGAGCCGTTTCCCCACCCCTCAAAAGTCGACTGTCCTCTTCCAAAATCCTCCCCCCCACCCACTCGAGCTCAGGATCGCGGCCAACACTGCCCCCATCTCCGCGCCCGCCTTCCCCAATTCTCCCAGCCGATTGTCCTCCCAAAGCCTCCAGCCACCCAGGCATAGGATCGCGGGCAGCACCCCCCCACCTCCCGTTTCCCCCACCCTCCAAGCATATTGTCCTCCCTCCGAAAGCCTCCAGCCTCCCCCCCCCTCTCCCAGGCACAGGATCGCGGGCAGCACTCACCCATCTCCTCCGGCGCCTCCCGCGCTCTGCTTCGGCCCTGCTGCTCCGGGGAAGCGGGACGGAGGGACCGGGGCGCGTCCGAGCGCAGGTCCGGCTGGCTGGGGAGGGAGGGGAGGCCTGGGGAGGGGGTGGGGTGGGGGAGAGGCGTCTGCGCGGACAGGGGAGGGGGCCGCTGGGCTTAGATCCCGGTCCAGGCCCCTCGCGGGAGCCCCCCGACCTGGCCCGGCGCTGGCAAGCGGTGCGGGAGGGGCGCCGGGGCCATGGCTGGCGGGCGGGCGGGCGGCGGCGGCGCTGTCAGCCGGGGGAGGGCGCGCGAGGCAGCCGCCCGGGCGGAGGCGAGGCGCAGCGCCGCCCGAAACCGGGAGAGAGAGAGAGAGAGAGAGAGACGGGAGAGACGGGAGAGGAAGAAAAAAAAAAAGGAAGGAAGAAAAGAAAGAAAAAAAAAAGGCCGCCGACTTTTTCTTTCTTTCTTTTCCCTTTCCAAGCCTGGGGAAAAATGGCGCCTCTCCAAATAAGGCGACCGAGATTTTTTTTTTTTTCCCCCTTTCCTTTCCAACGGCGGGAGCGTGCAAAAAAAAAAGAGAGAGAGAGAGAGAGAAAGGGGGGAGTGGGAAAAGACGAGAGAAAAGAAATGGGGATAATGCAACGGGGGGGGGGGGGAGAGAGAGAGATTCAACGCAACGGTGCCCGCTTTTTTTGCAAAAGCAGCGTGCAAAAAAAAAAAAAGGCAAAGGAGAGGAGAAAGAAAACCGGAGGAAAGGAAGAGGGGAAGGGGAGAGGAGGAGGAGGAGGAAGGGGGAAAAAAAGGCTCTCCCTTTTTGGGGGGGAGGGGGCGGGAGGGAAGAGGAAGAGGAGGAGGAAGAGGAAGAGAAGGGAGCCGAGCGAGAGACGCCCCGGCGCTTGCAAAGCTCGGCCCGGCTCTCCTTCGCTTGCTTGCTGGCTGGCTGCCTCTCCTGCGCCGATCCCCGCCTGCGCCCGCCGGCTCCCGCTTGCCGACCGAGGCCAGGGGGGCTTCTCCCCTCCCTGCCTCGGGCTTTTGGGGGGGGAGGGGGCTCCGGGGGGGTCTCCTGCGCGGCCGAAGGGTGCAAAAGGGGCTCTGCCGATCAGCGCAGCCGCATCCACCGCCGGAGAGGAGTCGCCGCTCTGCCCGCCGAGACCGTCGCCGAGTCGGTGCGTTGCTGCTGCTGCTGCTGCTGCCGTGGCTGCCGTCGCCGCTCGCGAGGGAGGCTGCCGTTGCTCCAGAGCTCCCCCGTCCGTCGCCTTCGCGCCCTGCGCCCCCGCCGGCCGAGCCGGAGGGGGGAGGCTGGCGGAGACCGCAGTCCTGCTGGCTGAATCTCCCCCCCCCTCCCATTGGCCCTGCGCTTTTCTCCCGCCCGGCGGGGCAGAAATTGCGTTTTCGGTGCGGTTTCTCCCTCCGGGAGGAAACGTCCCTCCCCTGGGACACTCAGAGGCGGGTGGACTGCAAGGCCCAGGATTCCCAGGCTGCCAGGGGGGTTCTGGGGGATTACAGCCCTGCTGGCCAAATCCCCGTTTTCTATGCATTTCTCCCGGCTGGCAGGCCAAAATGGCATTTTCTATGCGTTTTTTTGCTCCCCCTCCCCAAGGAAAGGTTTTTCCCCTGGGACGTTCAGAGGCGGGTGGACTGCAAGGCCCAGGATTCCCAGGCTGCCAGGGGGGTTCTGGGGGATTACAGCCCTGCTGGCCAAATCCCCGTTTTCTATGCATTTCTCCCGGCTGGCAGGCCAAAATGGCATTTTCTATGCGTTTTTTGCTCCCCCCAAGGAAAGGTTTTTCCCCTGGGACGTTCAGAGGCGGGTGGACTGCAAGGCCTGGGATTCCCAGTCAGCCTGGGGGATTCTGGGGGATTCCAGTCCTGCTGGCCAAATCCCCGTTTTCTATGCATTTCTCCCGGCTGGCAGGCCAAAATGGCATTTTCTATGCGTTTTTTGCTCCCCCTCCCCAAGGAAAGGTTTTTCCCCTGGGACATTCAGAGGCGGGTGGACTGCAAGTCCCAGAATTCCCAGGCAGCCTGGGGGATTCTGGGGGATTACAGTCCTGCTGGCAAAATCCCCGTTTTCTATACATTTCTCTCTGCTGACTAGCAAAAATTGCATTGCTCGCTCCAGGAGGAAAGTTTCCTCCGATGGGACACTCAGAGACAGTTGGACTGCAAGGCCCAGAATTCCCAGGAAGTCTGGGGGATTACAGTCCTGCTAGCAAAAAACCTCATTTTCTATACATTTCTCCCTGCTGGCTGGGAAAATCTACATTTTCTATGCATTTTTCCCTCCTGGCATGGCAAAAATGGCATTTCCTGTGCATTACTTTCTCCCCTAGGAGAGGTTTTTCCGCTGGGACACTCAAAGACAGGTGGAGTGCAAGTCCCAGAATTCCCAGGCAGCCTTGGGGATTCTGGGGGATTACAGTCCTGGCAAATTCCCCATTTTCTATGCATCTCTCCCTCCTGGCATGGCAAAAATGGCATTTTCTATGCATTTCTTGGTCCCCAAGGAAATGTTTCTCCGCTGGGACAATCAGAGACGGATGGACTGCAAGTCCCAGAATTCCCAGGCAGCCTGGGGGATTCTGGGGGATTACAGTCCTGCTGGCCAAATCCCCGTTTTCTATGCATTTCTCCGGGCTGGCAGGCAAAAAATGGCATTTGCTATGCATTTTTTGCTCCCCCCAAGGAAAGGTTTTTCCGCTGGGACGTTCAGAGGCGGGTGGACTGCAAGGCCTGGGATTTCCAGGCAGCCTGGGGGATTCTGGGGGATTACAGTCCTGCTGGCAAAATCCCCGTTTTCTATACATTTCTCTCTGCTGACTAACAAAAATTGCATTGCTCGCTCCAGGAGGAAAGTTTCCTCCGATGGGACACTCAGAGACAGTTGGACTGCAAGGCCCAGAATTCCCAGGCAGCCTGGGGGATTCTGGGGGATTATAGTCCTACTGGCAAAACCCCCATTTTCTATACATTTCTCCCTGCTGGCAAAAATGGCATTTACTCCCCAATTCTCTCTCCCCAGGACAGGTTTTCTCCACTGGGCAACTCAAGAGATGGACTGCAAGAATTCCCAGTCTGCCTGGGGGGATTCTGGGAGGCCACAATCCTCCTAGCAAAATAACATTTTCCACCCAATTCCCATTCCCGACCACTGGGTTTCTCCACTGGGTGATTTCAAGATGGGTGGACTGCAAGTCCCAGAATTCCCATAGCAGCCAGGGGATTCTGGGTGGCTACAGTCCTCCTAGAAAAATTGCATTTCTTTCTTTATTTTTATTCACTGCTCATTCACCAAATCAGGGTTTCTCCCCTGGGCAAGTTGGAGAGGAGTGAACTGTAAATCCCAGAATTCCAAACTTGGACAAGGGATTCTGGGATTTGCAGTTCATGCACCTTTAAGAAGCCCAAACTGGATAATACAGCACTGGGGATTCCTGGAGGAAGAAACACTCTGTACACGGACATTGTATAATGGGCATCCCCACATAAGTATTGGTTTAGTGACTGTTCAAAGTCACAATGGCACTGAAAAAAGTGACGTACAGCTGGTCTTCACACTAACAACTAACCCAGCATCTTATGATCAAAATAGGGGGGCAATTAGCATATATTTACAACAATTGTCTAGGGGACAGGGATAGGCAACCTTGGCTCTTTTATGACTCGTGGACTTCAACTCCCAGAATTCCTGAGCCAACATGAGGGAAACTTTGGCCCCTTGATGACTCGTGGACTTCAACTCCCAGAATTCCTGAGCTGGCATGAGGGAAACTATGGCCATGACTCGTGGACTTCAACTCCCAGAATTCCTGAGCCAGCATGGCTCAGCTTGGAATCCTTTCCCTTTCCCCTCAGCATGGCTGGCTCAGGAATTCTGGGAGTTGAAGTCCAGGAGTCATAAAAGAGCCAAGGTTCCCCACCCTTGCACCTAGATCAAGGGTCTTCAAACTTGGCAACTTTAAGACTTGTGGACTTCAACTCCCAGAATTCCTGAGCCAGCATGAGGGAAACTTTGGCCCCTTCGTGACTGGTGGACTTCAACTCCCAGAATTCCTGAGCCAGCATGAGGGAAACTTTGGCCACTTCGTGACTGGTGGACTTCAACTCCCAGAATTCCTGAGCCAGCATGGGGAACTATGGCCCCTTCATGACTGGTGGACTTCAACTCCCAGAATTCCTGAGCCAGCATGAGGGAAACTTTGGCCCCTTTATGACTTGTGGACTTCAACTCCCAGAATTCCTCAGCCAGCATGGGGGAACTATGGCTCCTTCATGACTGGTGGACTTCAACTCCCAGAATTCCTGGGCCAGCATGGGGGAAACTATGGCCCCTTCATGACTGGTGGACTTCAACTCCCCGAATTCCCTCTGCCAGCATGGCTCAGCTTGGAAACCTCACCATTTCCCCTCAGCATGGCTGGCTCAGAAATTCTGGGAGTTGAAGTCCACGAGTCATAAATGAGCCAAGGTGGCTTACCCCTAATCTAGGGAGATTCTCAGTCATCCAGGTCATAATTATCCTAAAGGTGTTTTTTTCAAGATGCAACTGGACTTTCTTTGAAGATGTTTCACTTCTCATCCAAGAAGCTTCTTCAGCTCTGGATGGTGGTGATATGCAGTGCAATGCAGTGAGCCATTTGCAGATCTGTACATTGGGGAAACAAAACAACTGCTTCGCAAACAGGTGGCATAACAGAAGAGAATAGAAACCCATTAGGACAAGAGGCAGCTGTCCATCTGCATTGAAAAGACAAAGGTTGCTCTTTCGAAGACAGCAAAGTCCACATTCTGGACAAAGGACTGCTCGTTTGAAAGAGGGGTCCAAGTGGCCATCTATAGAGTGGAATGGAATAGAATAAGAATAGAAAATATGGAAAGGAAGGGAAGAGAAGAGAAGATATGGAATGGAGTGGAATAGAATAGAATAGAATAGAAAATATGGAATGGAATAGAATAGAATAGGAAATATGGAATAGAATAGAATAAGAATAGAATAGAAAATATGGAATGGAATGGAATACAATAGAATTAGAATAGAATGGAATAGAATAGAAAATATGGAGTGGAATAGAATAGAATAATAGAATAGAATAAGAATAGAAAATATGGAATGGAATAGAATAGAAGAATAGAATAGAATTAGAATAGAATAGAATAGAAAATATGGAATGGAGTGGAATAGAATAGAATATGGAATGGGATAGAATAGAACATGAAATGGGATAGAATGGAATAGAATAGAAAAAGAAACAGAATAGAATACAATAGAATACAACAGGAGAAAGAATAGAGAAAGAATAGAATAGGAGAAAGAACGGAATGGAATAGAATAGAATAGAATAGAATAGAATAGAATAGAATAGAATAGAATAGAGGCTGGAAGGGACCTTGGAGGTCTTCTAGTCCAGCCCCCTGCTCAAGCAGGAGAACCTATACCATTTCAGACAAAACTGAACAGCCATCCCTCAACAGAGGGGGAGGGATACGACATCATCTATCTCCAGTCTACAACATAGTCCTTTCAGCAGTCCCAGGAAGGCTCCACACCCATTTGCACCACTCAGGTCACCCTGAGGACACAATTTAAACCTCCAGGTGGCCTCAAGGACTCTCTCAAAAAAGGCAGATGACCAGCTGTCTGTAAGGAGTATAAATCCTCCCGTTCCCCACCATCCAGTCAGAGCTGAAGAAGCTTCCTGAATGAGAAGCGAAACATCTTCAAAGCAAACCCAAAAAGTCCAGTTGCCTCTTGAAAAAAGCACCTTTGGGATTGCAAAGGTTTTAGCATCCCAGGGCTGTGCGATCACCATTTGTGGCCATCCCAGCCAGCTTCCGGTGATCAAAGTCCATGGGGGGGGAGCAGGGGTCTTGTAAGTTGTGGTCATGTGACCACAGGCTACTGCAAATGACTGTAAAGGCATGCCTCAATTGCCAAATGCCAGAAATGCAGTCACATGACCGGGGACAGCTGGCCAACCGGGTCTTAAGTACCTTTTGGGCTTTCTGTTGTAACTCTGAACACTAAGTGACTGTCCCATTAAGTTGAGAACTACCTGTATTTGGCCCAAGCAGATAGTTCTCCCCACAAAGATAATTTCAATTAAAAGAAACAAAATCTGGGAAAATTTCTGAAGTTGCAGAGTGGATTCATCAGCGGCCCGTTCAGTTGGACATCTTCAAGGTGATAATTCAATCAATTAGAGCTGGAAGGGACCTTGGAGGTCTTCTAGTCCAACCCCCTGGTGAAGCAGGAAACTATACCATTTCAATCAATCAATCAATCAGCATAGAGCTGGAAGGGACTTTGGAGGTCATCTAGTCCAACCCCCTGCTCAGACAGGAAACCCTATACCATTTCAGACAAATAGCTGTCCAGTCTCTTCTTTAAAATTTCCAGTGTTGGAGCATTCACCGCTTCTGGAGGCAGGTTGTTCCACTGGTTAGTTGTTCTCACTGTCAAGAAGTTTCTCCTTCGTTCTAGGTTGCTTCTCTCCTTGATGAGTTTCCATCCTTCTTGTCCTGCCTTCAGGGGCTTTGGAGAATAGCTTGACTCCCTCTTCTTTGGGGCAGCCCCTGAGATACTGGAAGACTGCTATCATGTCCCCCCTAGCTCTTGATTTCTTTCCCATTCATTTGTCTTCCTGGGGTCCTCCCAGACCATAACTGGTGAGTTCCAAATCTTCTGAGCTGCAGTTTGAAGACATACAGTAATACACGTTTTTGTTGTTGGTTTTTTTTTTGACAAAGAAAATTGGTGCTTTATTCAACAAGAATCACTCGTTGTTTTCCTGCTTATTCGGTATTATCTGCAGAATAATTTCCTTCCTTTTCTTAAGTGTTTATTATTGGGAAGGGCTGGAAGTGTTTAATTACGACAAAGCCACGCTGCTAAAGTGGTGCAAATTCTAAAGATGATTGATTTGTTGCTTTATTTAATACCATTGGAACCTACAATATTGTTATGCTTTCGTTTCAACAGTGTATTAGCCGGCTTATTCACTCGTTTCAATTAATATTGTATCATCCCGCTTAGGAAGGTACTTGAGGTTGGTGCAAAATCACAGGGATAAACAAACGATTCCTTCAAGTTTAAAAACATAAATTAAAATTAATCTTTATTTTAATCACCCATTAAATCATCTGATGAAAGGGACAGTTTCGTTTTGTTTCTTACATTTCTGTAAACGCCAACGGATTGAAGCTTCAATATAGCCCTATTTTATAAATGCCTTTAAGACCTGGAAATAATACCATAAGACGCTAAATAGATAACAAGTGTAATTATTGTTAATAATAACATATTCTTTAAACTGCGAAGAGTGAAAGTTAATGAATAGCTATATTAATGAGTACTATGTACCAGCATAGAGGTGAGGTGAGTCACCCTGATTTTATGACCTTTCTTGCAACAGTTGTTAAGTGAATTATGCTGTCATTAAGCGAATCTGGCTTCCCCTATGACAGGGGTAAGCCACCTTGGCTCTTTTAAGGCTTGTGGACTTCAACTCCCAGAATTCCTGAGCCAGCATGAGGGACCCTTTGGCCCCTTCATGACTCGGGGACTTCAATTCCCAGAATTCCTGAGCCAGCACGGCTCAGCTTGGAAACCTCTCCCTTTCCCCTCAGCATGGCTGGCTCAGGAATTCTGGGAGCTGAAATCCACGAGTCATGAAAGAGCCAAGGTTGCCTACCCCTGGTCTAGGAGGCTCACCGCTTAGAACAGGAGGACTTAGGCCAGGGGTAGGCAACCTTGGCTCTTTGGTGACTCATGGACTTCAACTCCTAGAATTCCTGAGGCAGCATGGGGGAACTATGGCCCCTTCATGACTCGTGGACTTCAACTCCCAGAATTCCTGAGCCAGCATGGCTCAGCTTGGAAACCTCTCCTTTCCCCTCAGCATGGCTGGCTCAGGAATTCTTGGAGTTGAAGTCCACCAGTCATAAAAGAGCCAAGGTTGTTACTCCTGCCCTATGATTTTGCCTGCTGGGAAGGTGATAAATGGTGATCATATGACTCCAGGACATTGAAACAGTCATAAGTACATGCCAGTTGCCAAGTGCCTGAATTTTGATCTCATGTTGGGATGGTCATCAGTGCAAAGACTTGTCGTAAGTCCATTTTTTTCCAGTGGCTTTGTTACAAGGAACGGTTGCAAGTTGAAGACTAACTGTCTGTAAAATTGTTTATTTATACAACATGTAACTCCCATGTTATTTATTTTATAAATTTGTGTGTGTGTGTGTGTGTGTGTGTGTGTGTGTGTGTGTGTAAAATAAGAGACCTATTTGGATGCGAAAGGTGGTGTTTCTGGATATAGTGATCTCTTGGGCGTAACAATACTAACCCCTTTAGAGAACTTGTGCTAAACTTTGATTAATTAATCCTAACTAAGCACAGAGAAAAAAAGAGAAAGGAAGGAAGAAAGAAAGAAAGAAAGAAAGAAAGAAAGAAAGAAAGAAAGAAAGAAAGAAAGAAAGAAAGAAAGAGAAAGAAAGAAAAGAGAAAAAAGAAAGAAAAAAGAAAGAGGGAGGAAGGAAGGAAGGAAGACAGGTAGAAGAAGGTGAAAAGAAGGAAAGAAGGAAGGAAGGTTGGTGGGTGGAAGGGGGAAAGAAGAAAGGAAGGAAGACGTGGATGGAAGAGGGGAAAAGAAGGAAGGAAGGAGAGCATGGATGGGAGGGGGAAAAGAAAGATGGAAGGAAGGAAGGGGGATGGATGGAAGGGGGAAAAGAAGGAAGGAAGGAGAGCATGGATGGAAGGGAGGGGGGAAAGGAAGGAAGGAAGGAAGGAAGACAGGTGGATGGAAGGGGGAAAAGAAGGAAGGAAGGAAGGAAGCATGGATGGGAGGGGGAAAAGGAAGAAAGGTGGATGGATGGAAGGGGGAAGGAAGGAAGGAAGGAAGGAGAGCATGGATGGGAGGGGGAAAAGAAGGAAGGAAGGAAGGTGGATGGATGGAAGGGGGGAAAGTAGGAAGGAAGGAAGGAAGGAAGGAAGGAAGGAAGGAAGGGAAAAGAAGGAAAGAAGGAAAACGTGGATGGAAGAGGGGAAAAGAAGGAAGGAAGGAAGGAGAGCATGGATGGAAGGGAGGGGGAAAAGAAGGAAGGAAGGAAAGGTAGATGGAAGGGGAAAGGAAGGAAGGAAGGAAGGAAGGAGAGCATGGATGGGAGGGGGAAAAGAAGGAAGGAAGGAAGGTGGATGGATGGAAGGGGTAAAGAAGGAAGGAAGGAAGGAAGGGAAAAGAAGGAAAGAAGGAAGACGTGGATGGAAGAGAAGGAAGGAAGGAAGGAAGGAGAGCATGGATGGAAGGGGGGAAAGAAGGAAGGAAGGAAGGAAGGGAAAAGAAGGAAAGAAGGAAGACGTGGATGGAAGAGAAGGAAGGAAGGAAGGAAAGGAAGGAAGGAAGGAGAGCATGGATGGAAGGGGGGAAAGAAGGAAAGAAGGAAGGAAAGGAAAAGAAGGAAAGAAGGAAGATGTGGATGGAAGAGGGGAAAAGAAGGAAGGAAGGAAGGAAGGGAAAAGAAGAAGGAAGATGTGGATGGAAGAGGGGAAAAGAAGGAAGGAAGGAAGGAAGGAGAGCATGGATGGGAGGGGGAAAAGGAAGGAAGGAAGGAAGAAATGTGGATGGATGGGAGGGGGAAAGACGGAAGGAAGGAAGACAGGTGGATGGATGGAAGGGGGGAAAGGAAGGAAGGAAGAACAAAACAATTGTATAAAGAAATGACTTCCCAATCTTTGTTACAAGAAGTATAAACCAGTTTGGTAGCTCTTCCCCCCCCCCCCCCCTATAAGTTTGCAGCTCTCTCTTCTCCCATCATCTTTTCCCTTATTTTTAAGCAGTTTTTCAATCCTGGTGTCAGCAAAAAAAAAAAAAAAAAAGTCCACAAAAGGTCGCCAGAGTTTCTTTTTAAAAAAATGCCCATTATATTAACCTTGCTCAAATGCGCCAACTTTACATTCCTTCGTTTTACCTCTGAAAGTCTTAATCTTTACTTAATTCACTTATTGTCCTAGGAGTTGATTCCCCTTACATTCTTTTTTTATTATTATTCTTCCAGGCTTTAGCGAGCTCTTTTGTCGTTTTTTCCTAGCGGCGTTCCTCATTTTCTTTCTTATCCAGTGGAAAGGCATTGCCCTGATCCTTCCCTTGCTTTAACATTTGCAACTCCCCTTTAATTTTTAAAATCTTCAGCCAGCTTCTTTTGTACAGTTTTATCTGGTAAAGACCCTTTGTATGGGTTATTCTCTTAGACTAGAATTTCCACTTGAAATACCTGTCTTCTAATCCATGCTTTTTTTAAAAAAAAAAAGGGGGGGGGGTGGAGAAAACCCAATATTTTTGATTTCATTATTTCTGCAGTGAGCAAGATGCACTTCACACCTGTCATTCCCTCATTAATATCATTTAAACGTAGATTACCAATAGAAAGTCTAACGATCTCCAAACTTTATTTTTTTTTTAAAAAAATCACTTCTTATAAATATTGGTAGTCCTTGGCTTACAATGGCAAGGCAAGGGAGCCTAAAATTTCTGTTTGCAAAACTAGACAGTTGTTAACTGTCCCTTCCAGCTCTATTCTATTCTATTCTATTCTATTCCATTCCATTCCATTCCATTCCATTCCATTCCATTCCATATTTTCTATTCTATTCTATTCTATTCTATTCTATTCTATTCTATTCTATTCCATTCCATTCCATTCCATTCCATATATTCTATTCTATTCTATTCTATTCTATTCTATTCTATTCTATTCTATTCTATTCTATTCCATTCCATTCCATTCCATTCCATTCCATATATTCTATTCTATTCTATTCTATTCTATTCTATTCTATTCTATTCTATTCTATTCTATTCTATTCCATTCCATTCCATATTTTCTATTCTATTCTATTCTATTCTATTCTATTCTATTCTATTCTATTCTATTCTATTCTATTCTATTCTATTCTATTCTATTCTATTCTATTCTATTCCATTCCATATTCTATTCTATTCTATTCTATTCTATTCTATTCTATTCTATTCTATTCTATTCTATTCTATTCTATTCTATTCTATACCAGTCCATTCCATTCCATTCCATATATTCTATTCTATTCTATTCTATTCTATTCTATTCTATTCTATTCTATTCTATTCTATTCTATTCCATTCCATTCCATTCCATTCCATTATCAGTGGAACAACCTGCCTCCAGAAGCAGTGAATGCTCCAACACTGAAAGTTTTTAAGAAGAGACCGGACGGCCATTTGTCTGAAATGGTAGAGGGTTTCCTGCCTGAGCAGGGGGTTGGACTAGATGATCTCCAAGGTCGCTTCCAGCTCTATTCTATTCTATTTTATTCTATTCTAATTAACCAGTGGAACAGCCTGCCTCCAGAAGCGGTGAATGCTCCAACACTGAAAGTTTTTAAGAAGAGACCGGACGGCCATTTGTCCGAAATGGTAGAGGGTCTTCTGCCTGAGCAGGGGGTTGGACTAGATGACCTCCAAGGTCCCTTCCAGCTCTATTCTATTTTATTCTATTCTAATTAACCAGTGGAACAGCCTGCCTCCAGAAGCGGTGAATGCTCCAGCACTGGAAGTTTTTAAGAAGAGACTGGACAGCCATTTGTCTGAAATCGTGTGGGATTTCCTGCCTGAGCGGGTGGTGGTGGTGGTGGTGGTGGTGGTGGTGGTGGTGGTGATGGTGTTGGACTAGATGACCTCCAAGGTCCCTTCCAACTTTATTATTATTATTAACCTGGCTTTCTCATTGACTCTACTTGTCAGAAAGTTGAAAGAGGGGATGACGTGATCCCACGACACTGCAATCCATCAGAAATATGAGTCAGTTGACAGGTGTCTGAATTTGGACCACGGAGATGCTACAATGGTCGTAAGTAGGAAAAATGGTCATATGTCACTTTTTTCAATAACGTTGTAACTTTAAATGGTCACTGAACAAGCTGTTGTAAGTCAAGAACTATCTCCATGATGGTTCTAAAGTTGCTTCTGCCAAATAGTAAGAATAACAGAATAACTGAGTTGGAAGGGGACCTTGGAGGTCATCTAGTCCAACCCCCTGCTCAGGCAGGAAACCCTACACCATTTCAGAGAAGTGGCCATCCAGTCTCTTCTTAAAAACTTCCAGTGTTGGAGCATTCACCGCTTCTGGAGGCAGGCTGTTCCACTGGATAATTGTTCTCACTGTCAGGAAGCTTCTCCTTAGTTCTAGGTTGCTTCTCTCCTTGATGAGTTTCCATCCGTTGCTTCTTATTCTGTATTCAGATATAGCAGCCCCTCAACTATTGGAGCGCTGCTCTCATAGAAAACAAATATATATACATATTCATTTACTTGAATGATTGGAACAATGTCATTTACATCCAATCAGCTACAGTTTTCCCTTTCAGTTTTTTTTTTTTTAAATCACCTGATCATCCCTTTACGATGGTTTTCCGATGTGATAGGCACCGTACCGGATTAAAAACAGAGTATGTTAACGTACCTGCGCCAAAGAATTGGATCATATACTTGCTTGGATTGTATACTATGGCCAATATATGACAGAAATGTTATATAGCTAGCAATCATGTTTAATATTTATTTATCCGGTTTATTTGCCGGCTATCTCAGTTACATTCCTCTAAGTCAGGGGTAGGCAACCTTGGCTCTTTTGTGACTCGTGGACTTCAACTCCCAGAATTCCTGAGCCAGTATGAGGGAAACTTTGGCCATGACTTGTGGACTTCAACTCCCAGAATTCCTGGGCCAACATGACAGAAACTTTGGCCCCTTCATGACTTGTGGATTTCAATTCCCAGAATTCGTGAACCAGCATGAGAAAAACTTTGGCCCCTTCATGACTTGTGGACTTCAACTCCCAGAATTCCTGAGCCAGCATGAGGGAAACTATGGCCATGACTTGTAGACTTCAACTCCCAGAATTCCTGAGGCAGCATGGAGGAACTATGGCCCCTTCATGACTTGTGGATTTCAACTCCCAGAATCCCTGAGCCAGCATGAGAAAAACTTTGGCCCTTTCATGACTTGTGGACTTCAACTCCCAGAATTCCTGAGCCAGCATGAGGGAAACTATGGCCCCTTCATGACTTGTGGACTTCAACTCCCAGAATTCCTGAGGCAGCATGGGGGAACTATGGCCCCTTCATGACTTGTGGACTTCAACTCCCAGAATTCCTGAGCCAGCGTGGCTCAGCTTGGAAACCTCTCCCTTTCCCCTCAGCATGGCTGGCTCAGGAATTCTGGGAGTTGAAGTCCACGAGTCATAAAAGAGCCAAGGTTGCCTACTTCTGGCCTAGGCCTAGGCCGCTTTATGACTTGTGGACTTCAACTCCCAGAATTCCTGAGTCAGCATGACTCAGCTTGGAAACCTCTCTCTTTCCCCTCAGCATGGCTGGCTCAGGAATTCTGGGAGTTGAAGTCCACAAGTCATAAAAGAGCCAAGGTTGCCTACCCCTGCATAAAAGGGGGATATATTGTTTCTTAGTGGGTGATCCATCAGAGTTGGCAAACAAAACCAAAGGAAACAGGACAAAACCCATGCTTAATAACCCTACATTGTCCTGGGACAGCTGCATTATATTGTAGGGAAGGAATTTTGTACAAGGAATTTTACCTGAAGACAACCTGAGTGGCTTATTGGTCTTTACATTAGAATTCTCAAAAGCATTTGCCCTGTGAATGATGCCAGCTGGTTTGACAGATGCTTAAAGGGTGTGCCCACTTCACCTTTCCAGTTAAACAGGTATCAAAGTCTTCAAACAGATTATCAAGCAGAACGTTTTGCGATGGCATGGACAGGTCGGCTCTGACTCAACAGGAACCAGCAAGGGATTTGGTTTTAAATACATCTCACCAGGCGAACTTTTATCTCCTTTGATAAAGTTGCTAGCTTAGTTAGTAGATCAGGGGAAGGCCAGGGATGTAATATACCTTGACCTTGAGCAAGTCTCGGACATAGTGGCTCTCGTGAAATTCTCCTTTATTAGAGGGGTAAAATATGAGTAAGTTGATCCTAATTAAATCAGGCTGTAATTGACTGAAGCAACGGCACCCCAAAAAAAGATGATTAATGTATCCACTTCTTTGTGGAGGAATGCATAGTGTGATGTCCATATGGTCTTTCTGCTGTTTCATATTTTTTTTTAATTAGGAACAAGGAGGAGGGTGCTTAGAATTGGCAGATGACACAATGCTGAGTTGTGGTTAATACTTTAAATCAGGGGTCCCCAACCCCCGCCCCCGGTCCATGGACCAGTACCGGGCCACGGCATGCCAGCAACCGGTCCACACAAACAAGCAATCTGTGGGATGCAGGCAGCACACAAAACCACGCACCCTCCAGTCCGCGGAAATAAACTTTCTCCACGAAACCTGGTCTCCGGTGCCCAAAAGATTGGGGACCTCTGTTTTAAATGAAGGATTAAAGAATTCAAAAAGTTCTAGAGAGGCTTTTGCTCTGGGTTCAAATGAAGAGGATTCAAATTTAAGAGAAAAAAAAACCGATCGATTGGATTACGTTTTAGTTATTTATATCCCGCCTTTAGTATTTTTAGAAATAACGCAAGATGGTGAACACACCCAGTATTCTTCTCTCCTAATTTTTCCCACAACAACCCTGTGGGGTGTGTTGGACTGAGTGACAAGGCTGGCCCAACGTCATCCAGCTGGTTGTCAGGCCTAAGGTGGAACTACAACTCACAGCCTCCTAGTCCTCGGCCCTTAGTTTCAAGGGCCTAAGATGGGACAAGACCTCACCGTCTCCTGGTCATTGGCTCAAAGTCATCCAGCCAGCTTTCAGGACTAAGGCAGAACTAGAATTCAGTGTCTCCTGGTATTTGGCCCAAAGTCACCCACCTAATTTTCATACCTAAGGTGGGATTAGAACTCAGTATCTGCTGGTGATTGGCCCAAGGTCACCCTACTGCCTTTCATGCCTAAGACAGGATGGAACTCACAGCCTTGTGGTGTCTACCCTGGTGCTTTAATCACTACACCAAGGTGGTCCTTGATGCTCTCTGAGTTTGGTGGTTTTCTTGCAGATGTTTCATTACCCAGCTAGGTAGCATGATCAGTGCTAGAAGGCAGGGGGGGTTATGGAGAGGAGGAAGAGGAGGAGGAGGAGGAGGAGGAGGAGGAGGAGGAGGAGGAGGAGGAGGAGGAGGAGGAGGAGGAGGATGACGACGACTGGGGTCCCTGGTGGTCTCTGAGCTTGGTTGTTTTCTTGTAGACCAGCGGTTCTCAACCTGTGGGTCGGGACCCCATTTGGGTCGAATGACCATTTCACGGGGGTCGCCAAACAACACAGTCCACCATTCCCCCCCCCTTTTCCTTAGCTGTGCTACTCCCTTTTATTCTATTGGCTTTTGAAAGCCAATAGAATAGACTCTCTTGAATAGAGTCTAATTCTATTGGCTTTCCAAAGCCAATAGGAATTGTCCAGGCTGTCTCTGCCCTGCTGAACCCGCCAAAGGTCCCATTCTGCAAACGGTGCTGCAAGTTGTCTGCAGCGAAGGCGAGCTGTCTGGAAGTTTCCACCCCTCCCTGCTGAGCAACTACTAAAAATGTAAGGAAAAGAGGGCCAGGGGTGGGAGGTTGGAGGCCGGTGGGCGCAGGGAGGGTACTTCCCTTGGGCTGGGCCAGCTGGTGGCCCAGCCGGTGGTCGCCCTGCGCCGTATCTGCAGCTTGCCAGCTACGCCTTGGCCGGCGCAGAGGGCGGCACCACGCATGTGCGGCGCTCCTGGGCAGGGAAAGTCCTCGACTTACGACTGGTTGGGTAGTCCTCGACTTATGACCGGCTGGGTAGTCCTCGACTTACGACCGGTTGGCATTAAAAAGGTTGAGAACCACTGTTGTAGATGTTTCATTACCAAACTAGGTAACATCATCAGTGCTAGAAGAGAGTGATGTTTATGGTGTGGTGGAAGAGGAGGACTGTGGGGTCCTTGATGCTCTCTGAGCTGGGTTTTTTTATTATAATATTATATATTATATAATGTTCATTGTAATATCATTCAGTCCACTGATAATACTACCTAGTTTGGTAATGAAATGTCTGCAAGAAAACAACCAGGCTCAGAGAGCACCACGGACTCCACGGTTCAACCATGAGCTCCAAAAATTCTCTCCTATCAAGATCGATATCCATTATTTCTCCTCCCAGAGCACAAGGGATCACCTTCCTTGCCACCGCTCTTAAGCAAATCACTGCCATTACTAAGTTAGTAGCACGGTTGTTAAGTGAATCTGGCTTCTCCATGGATGTCGCTCGTCAGAAGGACGCCAAAGGGGATCGTGTGGCCCCGGGACGCTGCAGTCATCCTAAACATGACTCGTGTCCCAGCATCTGATTTTGATCACATGACCGTGGGAGAGGAGGGACGCTGCCATGGTTGTAAGTGTGAAACACGGTCACTTTTTTTTTTTTTAACCCAGTGACGTTGTACGTGGGAACAGTCCCTAAGGGAACTGTTGAGTTGAAGGAGATGGATGAGAACCGCCTCCCACATTTGATTGCCTCTATCAGCCAGGCAGCTTAGTGATGGATGACCAAGCGTGTTGTGACAGCCGATGGGTGGGTGGCCTCCCTTGCTAAGTGTAGGCATGTTGTGCCCAGAGGCCAAACGAAGGTGGGAAGAGGTGGGTTGAATGATCTACTACGCGGAAGGAATGGTAAAAGCTTCTTCTCTTTCAACTCCCTGAAAAGTCTGTCCTCTCTTCTTTTGTAGGCTCAGCCGTGTCCACCATGCAGCTCAACTCACAATACAGAGGACAACGTTCTTCCAAAGCTCTTCGGCTTACCTGTCTCCGTCAGGAACACCCCAGAACTGCCTTGAACCCCATCAGGAGGCTCAACGTTGGGATCCACCCTTGAGTTCTCCCCGTTCTTGAGTCTTGAAATGTCATGCCCGGGCTAGAAGCCAGAGAGAATTGGGTGGAACTGAGAAGAGCAATTACATTCCATCTGATGTACATTGCATTTAATTAGAGCAGCTAGATGACCTTGATTGATCTCGGGAGCAAAGTACCGATCAGCATGGGTCAGGATTGATACACGACCTGGGAGATAGGTGATATAGAATAGAACAGAAGAGAACAGAATAAAATAGGAATAGGAATAGGAATAGAATAGAAAATATGAAATAGAATAGAATAGAATAGAATAGAATAGAATAGAATAGAATAGAATAGAATAGAATAAGCAATAGGATATAGAATAGAATAGAATAGAATAGAATAAGCAATAGGATATAGAATAGAATAGAATAGAATAGAATATGAAATAGAATAGAATAGAATAGAATAGAATATGAAATAGAATAGAATAGAATAAATAGAATAGAATAGAATAGAGTAGAATAAGCAATAGGATATAGAATAGAATAGAATAGAATAGAATAGAATAGAATAGAATAGAATAGAATATGAAATAGAATAGAATAGAATAAATAGAATAGAAAATGGAATGGAATGGAATGGAACGGAGCTGGAAGGGACCTTGGAGGTCTTCTAGTCCAGCCCCCTGCTCAAGCAGGAGAACCTATACCATCTCAGACAGGTGACTGGAAAGTCAGAAAGGCTCATGGGAAATCCAAATCATCTCAGCGGTGTTACTCAAAAATAAAAATAAAATAAACTAAAAAAATTACAGCGATCGGGAATTAAGTCCACCTTAAAATGTCTTTTTGCCTAGCACAGGTAAGTCCTCAATTGACCGCCACAATGGAGCCCGGAATTTCACTTGTTAAGCAAGACCGTCATTAAGTGAACTCGCCCCATTTGACGCCCTTCTTTGCCTCAGTCGTGAAGTGAATCCCTGCAGTTGTTCGGTTAGCAACACGGCTGTTAAGCAAGCCTGGCTTCCCCATCAGTTTTGCTTGTGTCAGAAGGTCGCAAAAGGGGATCGCAGGCCCCCGGGGCAGTGGTGGGATTCAGCCTGTACGCACTGGTTTGGCAGAACCGGTAGTTAAATTTTGCTGAGTTCGAAAAACCGGCTGAATGAACATTGCTTCCGGAAATCCGTTCTAGGCCTCGGAAGCCTAAAGGAGGCCTCCCAGGTCTAGAACGGCCTGCCAGAAGTGCATGGATGCCACTTCCGAAAGTCCGTTTTAGGCCTCTGAGGCTTAGAGGAGGCCTCCCAAGTCTAGAACGGCCCACCAGAAGTGCATGGATGCCACTTCCGGAAATCCGTTTTAGGCCTCTGAGGCCTGGAAGAGGCCTCCCAGATCTAGAACGGCCTGCCAGAAGTGCATGGATGCCACTTCCAGAAGTCCGTTTTAGGCCTCTGAGGCCTAAAGGGAGGCCTCCCAGGTCTAGAACAGCCTGCCAGAAGTGCATGGATGCCACTTCCAGAAGTCCGTTTTAGACCTCTGAGGCCTGGAGGAGGCCTCCCAGGTCTAGATCGGCCCACCAGAAGTGCATGGTTGCCACTTCCGGAAGTCCGTTTTAGGCCTCTGGGGCCTAGAGGAGGCCTCCCAGGTCTAGAACGGCCCACCAGAAGTGCATGGATGCCACTTCTGGAACTCCATTTTAGGCCTCTGAGGCCTAGAGGAGGCCTCCCAGGTCTAGAACGGCCCGCCAGAAGTGCATGGATGCCACTTCTGGAAGTCCGTTTTAGGCCTCTGAGGCCTGGAGGAGGCCTCTCAGGTTTAGAATGGCCTGCCAGAAGTGCATGGATGCCACTTCTGGAAGTTTGTTCTACACCTTGGGGCGCAGGCCTGCATCCAATAAGAGAATCGTTCAGGTATTTGAATCCCACCACCGACCCCAGGGATGCTGCGACCGTCATAAATATGAGTCAGCTGCCAACTGTATGAATTTTTAACAGGTGACCGTGGGGAATGATGCAACGGTCACAGGAAGAACAGTCATAATTCCCTTTTTTCAGTGTTGTTGTAACTTTGAGCGGTCACTAAATGAACTGTTGTTGAGGACTATCTGTATATCAATTCGATAGTGCCCAATTTATGAACAAACGGGGCCAGAATTTTCATCGCTAAGCAAGGCAGCTGTTAGGTGAGTTGTGCCCCATTTTCAGACCTTTTTTTGGCCACAGTTGTTAAGCAAATCATGAGGTCATTAAGTGAATCACTGGTCGCTAAGTGGGTCCAGCTTCCCCCAGGGACTTTGCTTGTGGAAAGCTGGCTGGGGGAAAGTCACAAATGGCAATCTCAGGACCCCAGGAAGATGCACCCGTTGTAAAAACACACAGGCTGCCAAGCACCCAGATGTCGATCCATGTGATCCTGGGGTCGCTGGGATGATCATGAGTGTGAGTCATTTTTTTTCCCCAGCACCACTGTAACTTTGAACAGCTCCTAAACAAACGGTGGTAAGGTGAGGACTGCTGTCATATATTGAATCCTTCTCCCCTCCTGTTGGATTACAACTATAAGAGAAGAGCAACAATGATGATCAGGGGACTGGAGGCTAAAACATACACGGAACAGCTGCTGGAATTAGGTATGTCTAGTTTAATGAAGAGAAGGACGAGGGGAGACATAATGGCAGGGTTCCAGTATCTCAGGAGCTGCCCCAAAGAAGAGGGAGTCAAGCTATTCTCCAAAGCGCCTGAAGGCAGGACAAGAAGCAACGGATGGAAACTAATCAAGGAGAGAAGTAACCTAGAACTAAGGAGAAACTTCCTGACAGAAGAATTAACCAGTGGAACAGCCTGCCTCCAGAAGCTGTGAATGCTCCAACACTGGAAGTTTTAAAGAAGAGTTGCATCTTATGATTTATGATGAAGCATTATATTTCACAATTTATGATGAATGTATTTTCATGTTGTATATGATCATGATTATCACTATTACTTGTATCTACACTTATGCACTGGAAACAAATTCCTTGTGTGTCCAAACACACTTGGCCAATAAAGAATTCTATTCTGTTCTGTTCTATTCTGTTTCGTTCCATTCCATTCCATTCTATTCCATATTTTCTATTCTATTCTATTCTATTCTATTCTATTCTATTCTATTCTATTCTATTCTATTCTATTCTATTCTATTCTATTCTATTCTATTCTATTCTACTCTATTCCATTCCATTCCAATTCTGTTCTGTTCCGTTCTGTTCCATTCCATTCCATTCCATTCTATTCTGAGACTGGACTGCCATTTGTCTGAAATGGTATAGGGTTTCCTGCCTGAGCAGGGGGTTGGACTAGATGACCTCCAAGGTCCCTCCCAACTTTATTATTGTTGTTGTTGTTTTGGGAGTTTCTAAATTTGGGAAGTTTTTTGCGGGGAGGGACTGCACTAAATGCTTGGAGAGAGGAAACTTCGCTTTGGGGTCTAATTTAGCCCCCCCCCCCAAACTGACCACTTCATGTTATGCAGGAGAAGCAATTTTGGAGAAATTTCGCCCAGCTGATCCTACAGCACCTTTGGTGAGACTCATAAAAAAAGCGTCTTTTTCCGACTACAGATAGTCCTTGAATTCATTTAGTTACAAGGGCACTAAAAAAGCGACTTAGAACCACTTTTCACACTTAACGACCATTTGCAAACTTCCGACGCTTGGCAACTGACTCACATTTATGACTGTTGCAGCATCCCAGAGTCACACCGTGTTCCCCCTTCTGTGACCTGCCGACAGGCAAAGTCAATGGGGGAAGCCGGATCCGTTTAACGACCACATTACTAACGTAACAGCTGCAGTGATTCACTTAACCACGGTGGCAAGAAGGCTTGTAAAACGGGACAAAACTCCATTAACACGTGTCTCTCTTAACATCCATTGTGGTCGTAAATGGAGGACTACACATCCTAAGCCACAAAGACCTGTTGAAAGGGACTTAATTCCTGAGGGCTGCAATGTTGTTGTTGTGGGGTTCTTTGGGGGGGTAACAATGCTGAGAACAACATAGCAAGAGAAATTTTGCAGTCGTAAGTTGAAGACTACCTGTGTTAGAAGGAGCTCTTGAAAAAGGAGAGGGGGGGGGAACCTCCTGTTAAAGCTGTTTAATTCCTGCCATTGCTCAAATAGAATTTGTTGATGGGCCATTGCAAAAGAGGGGGGGAATCTTTCTTGGCATCAAGTTGCTTTAGGGATCAAGATAAAACTCGTTCGGAGAAATAATAATATTGGCACAACTTGAAAGGGCTTTGCCTTGGGCAGAATGAATATATATATCAAAATATATCAAAATAAGATATATTTGGGTCAATCATAAAAAAAAACAACCTTAAAAAAGGAGGGTTTAAAAGTCAGTGAAACCAAGGGATTAGAAAGTGCAACATTATTATTATTATTATTATTATTATTATTATTATTATTATTATTATTATTATTATTATTATTGATCATCGCACAGTCAGCCAGATGTTCAGACTGCATTTGGCATTTTGTCTACCTATCAAGTCCTTACCCAGGACCTGGGATAGGCAGATGTGGATGTTTGATGGTATTACAGGTATCGTCGCAGGATGGAAGCAGTTCCTAATAAGGCCGCCTTTTGCAATTGACTAATGGCGAATTTGTCAATGCCAATTGTGTTCAAGTGGTGCTCCAGTTGTTTTGGGATTGCACCCAAGGCGCCTATTACTATTGGTAGTACCCTTGCTTGCTTTTGCCACAGTCTTTCTATTTCTATTTGTAGGTCTTTGTATTTTGTTATCTTCTCCAGTTCTTTCTCTTCTATTATTATTATTATTATTATTATTATTACTACTATTATTATTATTATTATTATTATTATTTACATGCACACACATACAAGAAGCAACAGATGGAAACTCACCAAGGAGAGAAACAACCTGGAACTAAGGAGAAACTTCCTGACAGTTAGAACAATTAATCAGTGGAACAACCTGCCTCCAGAAGCGGTGAATGCTCCAACACTGGAAGTTTTTTTTAAAAAGACTGGACAGCTATTTGTCTGAAATGGGATAGGGTTTCCTGTCTGAGCAGGGGGGGCTGGACTAGATGACCTCCAAGATCTCTTCAACTTTATTATTATTATTATTATTATACACACACACAAACATACACACATTTATATATGCACATATATATACACACACATATACATACATATATATAAGTGGGGCTTGAAGGGAGGAGGAGGAGGAGGAGGAGGAGGAGGAGGAGGAGGAGGAGGACTGTGGGGTCTTTGATGCTCTCTCAGCTTGCTTGTTCTCTTGCAGACATTTCATGACCCAAACTAGGTAACATCATCAGTTCTAGCGTGAAATGGTGTTTGCTCTCAGTTTACAGCAGTGCTTCTCAATAGAAAACATTTCGCGCCCCCCGCGCGACTGTAAAAATTTTTTTTCTGTACAGAGGACCGATTTCCGGGTCTAAAAGTCACACGGGTGGGTTTGGCCAATCAGGATAGAGCATCATGTCTATCCAATCGGGTCCTTTGCATGTGTCACGTGCGTTGGCGGTCATGTTGTCCTCCTCGTCGGGCTGCCGCTTGCGAGTGAGTCAGATGATCCGATCTAGAAATCCAATATGACAATATTTGCCGAGGTCAAACGAGCCCCCCTTTCCGGAGCCTCGCGCCCCCCCTGGGGGGCGCACCCCACTATTTGAGAAGCACTGGTTTACAGTATATTCTGGTGTTTTGCCCTGTCAGTGTTGGCGTGATGGTCTTAAGAGATTCTTTGGTTGGGCTGCTTACTGTTGTCTTCTTTGTCTTCTTGATTGTTGGTCTGATGTTTAACCAAGTTAACAACACGGTTTTTACACGAATCTGGCTTCCCCACTGACTTTGCTTGTCATAAGGTCGCAAAATGTGATCCCATGACCCCGGAACACACTGCAACCGTCATAGATATGAGTCAGGTGCCAAGCCTCCAAAGTTTGATCATGTGACCACGGAGATGCTGGAACAATCATAAGTCACGTTTTTTTTTCAGGCTCGTTTTAGCTTCAAACCGTCACTAAAGGAATGGTTGTAAGTTGAGAATTACTGGTATATGCATGTTAAATGTTTCGCTTGCCATCTCACAAACATTTTTCAAACAGCCTAAATCTTCCATGCTTTCAGTAAACCTCCAAATTGACTGTTTCCAGGTAAAAGCTCCACAAATGACATTTATTTTTTCCCCCAATAGTGGTGTTGCTGTAAACCCCTTACTGGACCTCTTCTCTTAAGCCAATTTTTCCCTTCCTCTGAAGCAAATTGTCTATCAAATTTGTCTTCTCACAGATTTGGTGGGAAACTTTGAAAGGCCATTTAGACCCAGCTCCAAAAAAGGAGGAAAGCTAACATAGGGAAACATTGGGGGGAAATTGCAAATCCATTGTAACAATTGTGTCCACCAAACATTGCTATGAAAAATGCGTACACACACATACACAGACATACACACACACACACACATACACACACAAACACACAAACACACAAACACACAAACATATATATATATATATATATATATATATATATATATATATATATATATATATATATATATATATATATATATATATATGTAGGTCTTTGGTTATTCGGGTTTTCTCCTGCATCAAATTGGAAGTATCTTGATGACGTTTCGACGAAGTCCCATCAGGCTGGTGTTTTCAGCTTCGTGCTTCTAGGAACACGAAGCACGAAGTTCCTAGAAGCACAAAGCTGAAAACACCAGCCTGATGATGACGAATGGCACTTCATCGAAACGTCGCCAAGACACTTCCAATTTGATGCGGGAGAAAACCCGAATACCTACATACAAACACCAGCGAAAACTTCAGAATATATATATATATATATATATATATGTAGGTCTTTGGTTGTTCGGGTTTTCTCCCACGTAAAATTGGAAGTGTCTTGGCGACGTTTCGACGAAGTCCCATTCGTCATCTTCAGGCTGGTGCTTTCAGCTTCGTGCTTTGAGCAGCAATGTGTGGTCTTAGCTGTTTATTCCTTTTAACTGCCAGTGGAGGTATGAACTGATTGGGTGGGAGCTTGGCTGTGTTCTGATTGGGTGGAGGTGTGTTCTGAATGGTTAGGGGCTTGGCTGTGCTCTGATTGGCTGGGGGAGTTTTCTGTTTGGTTGTGCTCAGGTTAGTCTGAGTTGCAGAGGGGTTTGAGATTTTGGGCTGCCTTGCTATTTTCTGGCTTCGCGTTCGTGGTCGTGTCTCCTCTTCATGGAGGGTGTCAGTTTGCTTCATGTATGGATTGGAGGGGTTTAAAGTGGCTAATGATGCAGCTGTGGTCTGGCTTCTGGTTTGTGGTCGTGCCTCCACCCAATCAGAACACAGCCAAGCTCCCACCCAATCAGTTCATACCCCCACTGGCAGTTAAAAGGAATAAACAGCTAAGACCACACATTGCTGCTCAAAGCACGAAGCTGAAAGCACCAGCCTGAAGATGACGAATGGGACTTCGTCGAAACGTCGCCAAGACACTTCCAATTTTACGTGGGAGAAAAACCGAACAACCAAAGACCTACATACAAATACAACCAAAGACTTACATACAAATACCAGTCTCATTCGTCATCTTCAGGCTGGTGCTTTTGGCTTTGTGCTTCTAGGAGCAATGTAAAAGTCACACCCTTCAGAGATCTGAACCTGGGCAGCTTGCATGTTAGGCAGCTGTATTACTCTTTTGAACCACAGGTTACCCCTTACTCCTGTCAGCAGAAACCAGGGAGGGTGTGACTAGCTGATGAGGGCTAATGAGCCTGAAATAGCTATACTAGTCTCCCACTAACTCTTTGCCAGCCACAAATTTTGAATTTATATTGTTCACAGTATGTGAGGTCTGCCTGCAAAACATGCTGCTAGATTGGAACAAAATGCAGAACAGACTGATTTATATTTGGTAGACCGGATGCCTCACCCAACAGATAAGATATATATCCTCCCTGGTTTCTGCTGACAGGAGTAAGGGGTAACCTGTGGTTCAAAAGAGTAATACAGCTGCCTAACATGCAAGCTGCCCAGGTTCGAATCTCTGAAGGGTGTGACTAGCTGATAGGGCAAATGAGCCTGAAATAGCTATACTAGTCTCCCACTAACTCTTTGTCAGCCACAAAATTTTGAATATATATATAGAGAGAGAGGAGATCAACCCTGTCTGCTCTTTAGAAGGCCAGATGCTGAAGTTGAAACTCAAATACTTTGGCCACCTAATGAGAAAGAAGGACTCACTGGAGAAGAGCCTGATGCTGGGAAAGAAGGAGGGCAAGAGAAGAATGGGACGACGGAGAATGAGGTGGCTGGATGGAGTCACTGAAGCAGTAGGCATGAGCTTCAATGGACTCCAGAAGATGGTAGAGGACAGGAAAGCCTGGAGGAACATGGTCCATGGAGTCGTGATGGGTCGGACACGACTTTGCAACTAACAACAACAATAAAACACACACACACACACACACACACTGTAAATCATATACATTTATTAGAAATTCAGTTCAAAAATGTTGCAAAATAACCTGTCTACGATTTTATTGTCTGATATATTTCAGTGTCAAACATTTGCAACCCCATCAGGAATTAAGTTATTTCAGTTTTCTTTATAATAACTTAGTAAGGCCACACTTGGAATCCTGCATCCAGGTTTGGTCACCAGGATGTCAAAAAAGATGTTGAGACTCTAGAAAGAGTACAGAGAAGAGCAACAAAGATGATCAGGGGATTGGAGGCTAAAGCGTATAAGAAAAGGCTGCTGGAATTGGGGATGTCTAGTTTAATGATGAGAAGGACGAGGGGGGACAGGATAGCAGTGTTCCAATATCTCAGGGGCTGCCCCAAAGAAGAGGGAGTCAAGCTATTCTCCAAAGTGCCTGAAGGCAGGACAAGAAGCAACGGATGGAAACTAATCAAGGAGAGAAGCAACCTAGAACTAAGGAGAAACTTCCTGACAGAGAGAACAATTAACCAGTAGAACAACCTGCCTCTAGAACAGTGGTTCTCAACCTCTGGGTTGGGACCCCATTTGGGGTCGAATGACCATTTCACGGGGGTCGCCAAACAAAGCTCTCCGCCATTTTTTCCCCCTTTTCTTTGGCCACGCCCCTGGAACCCGGTGATGTATAAGTGGTTGGGGGGTCACCACAACATGAGGAACTGTATTATGGGGTCGCGGCATCAGAAAGGTTGAGAACCACTGCTCTAGAAGCTGTGAATGCTCCAACATTGGAAGTTTTTAAGAAGAGACTGGACAGCCATTTGTCCAAAATGGTACAGAGAGGTGGTGTCAAACTGCCGGCCCGTGGGCCGAATGCGTCACCCGGAAGCCGCGCCCACCCCATTGCTGGCAATGGCAAAACAGTCCCGATACGTTGTGCGATGTCACATGATGTCGCGAGTTTGACATGTCTGGTATACGGTCTGCTGCTTGTTTAGGGGTTGGGCTAGATGACCTCCAAGGTCCCTTCCAAATGCCCATTCATCACCATTATAACTGAGTTCATCCATCCCCTTGCTCTTCTTCTCTTTCCTTCCACCATTCCCAGTATCTGTATCTTCTCCAGAGAACTGGGTCATTGCAGAGTATGTCCAGAATAGAATATTGGTTGTCCTCAACTTACGACCACAGTTGAGCTCAACCTTTCTGTTGCTAAGTGAGACATTTGTGAAGTGTTGAGGACTACCTGTAATCTAAGCCAGGTCATTTGTGCCTTGAGTGAGAATTCTGGGTCGATAGTTCCACGATTTCTCGGCTGTCTGTGGTATTTTCCAGAATCTTCTCTAGCACCCCATTTCCACAGCATCGATATTTTTTCTATCCCATTTCTTCCAAGTCCAAATAAAATGCAAACTTTGGGTGGGGAAAAAAAAAAGGAAAAGAAATAGGCTTTGCCACTTCAGAAAGTGGATCCCTCATTTTAGCCAAGAACCTCTCATTTCCACCCCAGAGCTGCAAATATTCTCCTTTATGAGCGCCTCAGAAAGAGTTGGATATTATTATTATTTTCCTTACGTTTGAGGAATTTGGCAAAATGGTTAGTCAGGAATGGGTGGAGTTATGGAGAACTCCTCCAGAATTTAGGTGGAGCTTTGATGAATGTTCCAGAAGTGACAATTGTGACAGCAAACATCTTCCAAGGATGGACAGTAAAGGACAAAGTACTTATCCAACTCCTCCATCCCGCCAATAGTAAACACTGAGGTAATGATAGCTTTGTTTTCCAATTGTGTTTGCATGATGACTTCGTAAATGCTTGGAGATTATTAACCAATGTTTAACCGCAACGTATTGAGAAAGGCAATAGCTGCTTTGCATAAGGCAGAGTTTGGATAGGATTAGAATAGAATAGAGCTGGAAGGGACCTTGGAGGTCTTCTAGTCCAGCCCCCTGCTCAAGCAGGAGAACCTATACCATCTGCCTCCAGACGTGGTGAATGCTCCAACACTGTAAGTTTTAAAGAAGAGACTGGACAGTCATTTGTCTGAAATGGTATACGGTTTCCTGCTTGAGCAGGGGGTTGGATTAGATGACCTCCAAGATCCCTTCCATCATCATCATCATCTTCTTCTTCTTCTTCTTCTTCTTCTTCTTCTTCTTCTTCTTCTTCTTCTTCTTCTTCTTCTTCTTCTTCTTCTTCTTCTTCTTCTTCTTCTTCTTCTTCTTCCTCTTCTTCCTCTTCTTCTTCTTCTTCTTCTTCTTCTTCTTCTTCTTCTTCTTCTTCTTCTTCTTCTTCTTCTTCTTCTTCTTCTTCTTCTTCTTATTATTATTATTATTATTATTATTATTATTATTATTATTATTATTATTATTATTATTATTATCTCAGACAGGTGATTGTCCAGTCTCTTCTTAAAATTCCCCAGCTATGGAGCGCCCAAAATTTCTGGTGGCAAGCTGTTCCATTGGTTGATTGTCCTCCTTGTCAGGAAGTTTCCCTTTACTTCCAGGAGGGCTTTAATTTAAAACTGAGGGGGGAGGGTGACCAATCTCTAGAACCTCTAGAACCCAAAACTGATCACAAATCCCAAGAAAACAAATCAAACAACGAGGTAGGCAGTCTTGATGGAAAAGAAAAACTCAAACACCATCAGTTGGTTTTCCAGGATCTATTCTCAATGGATAGCTCGCCACCATTCAGTCAGAACTGAAGAAGCTTCTTGGATGAGAAGCAAAATGTTTTCAAGGGGAAAAAAAACTTCAAGAAAGTCCTGTTGCCTTTTGAAAAAGCACTTTTGGGACCACCACAACCTGTGTGATTGAGAATCTCTGTAGACATTTAACTAAATAAATAATATTTTTTTTAAAAAAAAAAACGGATTGCACATGTTATTCCTGTTAAGTAAAGAAAGGGCCGGGAAAAGAGTCCTAATTTTGTTCATTGTTTTTTTTTATTATTATGATTAACAAACAATACCTGATAGTGACATTAATATAATGTCAAGCTATTCTCCAAAGCCCCTGAAGGCGGGACAAGAAGCAACGGATGGAAACTCATCAAGGAGAGAAGCAACCTAGAACTAAGGAGAAACTTCCTGACAGTTAGAACAATTAACCAGGGGAACAACCTGCCTCCAGAAGCAGTAAATGCTCCAACGCTGGAAGTTTTTAAGAAGAGACTGGACAGCCATTTGTCCGAAATGGTGTAGGGTTTCCTGCCTGAGCAGGGGGTTGGAGTAGATGACCTCCAAGGTCCCTTCTAACTTTATTATTACTATTACTATTATTTAGTGACCGTTCAATGTTACAACAGTACTGAGCAGGGGGCTGGACTAGAAGACCTCCAAGGTCCCTTCCAACTCAATTCTGATTGATTGATTGATTGATTGAAATGGTATAGGCTCTCCTGCTTGAGCAGGGGTCTGGACTAGAAGACCTCCAAAGCCCCTTCCAGCTTTATTCTGATTGATTGATTGAAATGGTATAGGGCAGGCATGTCAAAACTGCCAGCCCACGGACAGGATGCATCCTACTGAAACCGCGCCCCCCCTATTGCCGGCAATGGGGAAAAAGTTGCGATACGTCGCACGATGTCACGTGACATCGCGAGTTTGACATGCCTGGTATAGGTTCTCCTGCTTGAGCAGGGGGTTGGACTAGAAGACCTCCAGAGTCCCTTCTAACTCAATTCTGATTGATTGATTGATTGACTGATTGATTGATTGATACGCTTAACAACCCTGTTACTAACTTAACAACTGCAGTGATTCAGTTGAAAACTCTGGCTGTAAAGGTCGTAAAATGGGGCAAAACATACTGAACAACTGTCTTGCAAAGCAATGGAAATTCAAGTCGACCCCTGTGGTTTTAAGTCAAGGACTATCTGAATAACCTCTTTTCATTTTAACCCTCACTCGCCTTTTCAACATGCGATGAAACAATAGCCACAGTGGGCATAAACCTGAGAGAGATAGAGATAGATAGATAGATAGATAGATAGATAGAGAGAGAGAGAGAGAGAGAGAGAGAGAGAGAGAGAGAGAGAGAGAGAGAGAGAGAGAAGCAAGAAAATTAGATTTAAAAAAAGCCACTGCTGAAGAAAAGAACAGGACAAGGTTGTGTTGTTCAAAATTACATTTGAAGGAGCTGGAATATTGTCTCCATTAAAAGAGAGAGGAAAGTCTGGAGAGATTAAGAGAGAGAGAGAGAGAGAGAGAAAGAAAGAAAGAGAGAGAGAGAGAGAGAGAGGGAGCGCATTGTGAGTGGTGAGAAAGTTCAGGTGCTTAAAGCAAATTATCTCCTTTAGAAATTCACAGTTTGGCCAAATTAATTTAAATGTTCCCGTTTATTAAATTGTGGGCAGGCTGCATCTCTGTCTGCTGAGGTCATCGGCTGTGGCTGCCAGCAAGGATGATAGGGTAGTTCTGTTTTTCTCCCCTTTTTCTCCCCTCCTCTGAGTTAATCTACTCACTCTGAGGAATTCCGAAATGGGGACTGTGAGCACGTGCCTCGGGTTTTTAAGCCTGGTTCTTCTGCAAAAGGATCTCATTGTGGGTTGTTGTTGTTTTTCCCTGTGTGCCTCGATTAAAAAATGGCCTTTCAGGACTCTGGCAGGCTAGTGATCTACTGCCATCTAGCCACGTTTGAGGATAACTGAGTGAACCGCATTTCAAGACTCGACGGAGGGGCATTTGGAAATTGTGGCCTGCCACACCGTCCAACTTTGGCTTTCTGAAACGGGTATTGTAAAAGGAGAAGGAGATGGAGGAGAAGGAGAGAGGAGAAAGGAGGGGAAGGAGAAGGCGTATGGTGAGAAGGGGAAGGAGAGGAAGGAGATGGAAAGGAAAAAGATAAGAGGGATGGGATGGAATGGAATGGAAGAGAAGATATGAAATAGAATAACATAACATATATCGTATCATATCATATATCATATATAATTAATGGAATAGAATAGAATAGAAAAGACTATATGGAATGGAATGGAATAGAATAGAATAGAATAGAATAGAATAGAATAGAATAGAATAGAATAGAATAGAATAGAATAGAATAGAATAGAATAGAAAATATGGAATGGAATGGAATGGAATAGAATAGAATAGAATAGAAAATATGGAATGGAATAGAATAGAATAGAATAGAATAGAATAGAATAGAATAGAATAGAATAGAATAGAATTCTGGGAGTTGAAGTCCACCAGTCATCAAAGGACCAAATTGGAAGACCCCTGGTCTGGATCCAAGCCTGCAGTTTCATCAAAATGGCTGACTGAGGAATTGTGGGAGTTGAAATCCACCAGTCATCAAAGGGCCAAGTTTAAAGACCCCTGGTGTGGATCCAAGCCCACAGTTTCCTCAAAATGGCCGACTGAGGAATTCTGGGAGTTGAAGTCCACCAGTCATCAAAGGGCCAAGTTTAAAGACCCCTGGTGTGGATCCAAGCCCACAGTTTCCTCAAAATGGCCGACTGAGGAATTCTGGGAGTTGAAGTCCACCAGTCATAAAAGGGCCAAGTTTAAAGACCCCTGTTCTGGATCCAAGGCTGCAGTTTCCTCAAAATGGCCGACTGAGGAATTCTGGGAGTTGAAGTCCATAAGTCATCAAAGGGCCAAGTTTGAAGACCCATGGACTAGAAGACCTCTGAGGTCCATTCCAGTCCTAGAATTCTATACTTTTTATGGTAAACATGGAAGGACAAAGCATGCTAAATTAGCTTTGCCAGCTCTTGTCTACACATAACATCCTTCATCAGGTCAGTGAAACCCAGCACTTGGGTCTGGCTAATCTAAAGAAAAGAAGAAAGAGGGGAGACATGATAGCAGTGATCCAGTATCTGAAGGGCTGCCACAAAGAAAAGGGGGTCAAGTTATTCTCCAAAGTACCAGAAGGCAGGACAAGAAACAATGGTTGGAAACTGACCAAAGACAGAAGCAACTTGGAATTAAGGAGAAACTTCCTGACAGTGAGGACAATTAACCAGTGGAACAGTTTGCCACCAGAAAGCGTCGGCGCTCCATCACTGGAGATTTTTAAGAAGAAACTAGACAGTTTCTTGTCTGAAATGGTATAGGTTCTCCTGCTTGAGCAAGGGGCTGGACTAGAAGATCTCCAAGGTCCCTTCCAGCTCTATTCTATTCTCTATTCTAATAGACTGGCTTGGTTCTAACCTTGATTGATTGTTGATCGATTGAGATGGTCTTGAAATGTTGTCCCTTGGGATTCATGCACTGGGTGAACCAGAAGCCTGAGTTAATTTAGTAGCAAGGTCTACAGATCTGCAATCTCTTCGTCCTTTAAACTCATATTTTTTCCACTTCTGGTTTAAATTCCTTTTTCTTTACAGTCATGTAAATTAAACAATGTGGCATGACACGGTCACTTGCCTTGCTTTTTGATCTCAGGAAGATGTAGCTTGCAAATCTCTTGAAGAGGACAGTCTTCACCATTATCCAAACTGGGATGTCACGATGATTGATGACTCGGTGATAATGGCCGTTCTTGTTTTCATTTTTTGTTTGAGGGAGGGGATGTGTTCTCTTGATATTAAGGAGTTTTCGGGCTCCAGATACTTTATGGGTGTCTTCCTAAATGTAAGAACATTATCCGGGCTTCTTCACACGCTAAGGTCACAGGTGACCAACTAGAGCCATCCATGTTGTACAGGCAGATGAAAATGCACCAATGTGGCAACATGATAACCCAAAAAATTTACACCCACCTCAATCCATAAATAACATTCGGGTCTGTTTAATGTCATGGGTTAGGGAGGAATGGCGTGTGAAACATGCTTGGAAAAGAGAAGTGCCGATGAACCTGTTTGGAACACGGGAAGTGGTTTTATGTCGGTACTGATTAAGCTGTGAAAGTCATAGAAGACAGAGGGCCTTCTGGAAGAGGCTGGTTTTTAAAATGAGTCAGCTGATTGGCATGTCCAATATATATAGAACAACTATTTATTTAATTTTTCCTCCTCCTCCTCCTCCTCCTCCTTCTTCTTTTTCTCCTCCTCTCCTCCTCCTCCTCCTCCTCCTCCTCCTCCTCCTCCTCCTCCTCCATTCTTCCTCTTCTTCCATTCCTCTTCCCCCTCCCCCTCTTCTTCTTCTCTTCTTCTTCTCCTCCTCCTCCATTCTTCCTCTTCTTCCATTCCTCTTCCCCTCTTCCTCCTCCTCCTCCTCCTCCTCCTCCTCTTCTTCTTCTTCTTCTCCTCCTCCTCCTACTCCTCCTCCTCTTCCTCCTCCATTTTTCCTCCTCTTCTCCTTCTCAACCTCTCTTCCTTCCTCTCCTCCTCCTCCTCTTCCTCCTCCTCTTCTCCTCCATTTTTCCTCCTCTTCTCCTTCTCCTTCTCAACCTCTCTTCCTTCTCTTCCTCCTCCTCCTCCTCCATTTTTCCTCCTCTTCTCCTCCTTCTCAACCTCTCTTCCTTCTCTTCCTCCTCCTCCTCCTCCTCCTCCTCCTCCTCCTCCTCCTCCTCCCCACCTTTCTCTCACTCTTTCCCAGTGGTGATATAATTCTTGATTAATAAAACTACTTTGAAATAAAATATGTACAAGGTACATTTTATGCGTGCATAATCTTTTTTTTAAATGCAACTTGATAAAGATCTGACAGAGGATGGACTTAGAAAGAAACATGTGAAAAATCTATACAGATCTTTCCATCTCTAATTACTAATGAAATTCTTTATCTGGAAAGACCTGTAATTTTCTGCCCATGTTTGGCCTCTCTGATCTAGTGGGATTACTACATTCTGTAACAGCTTTGTTCCCTATGCTATCTGTCTGGTAGGCTCCCAAGATTCGTTTTCCTCACCATGTCTACATACAAACTAAACCAGTGGCTGGCGAACCTACGGCACGGGTGCCAGAGGTGGCACTCAGAGCCCTCTCTGTGGGCACGCACGCCGTCGCCCCAGTCCTAGGCCTTCATCTGGGTTTTATAAAACCTTTTCGCTTTAGGCCTCTGCCATCGTGTACAAAAAAAAGGTTCAATCAAATCCGTCAATTTTCAACTTCTCGCAGGGGAAAAAAAAAAGATCTCACAAAGCTGGAATTGATTGATTGAATTTTTTAGTCCCCACCCAGTCTGCCATTACCACTGCAGCCACGCCCACCCAATGGACCACGCCCACTCAATTGGCCACACCCAGCCAATGGGCCACACCCACCCGCACCTGACGATGCATAAGTGGGTTTTGGGTTGCAGTTTGGGCACTCGGTCTCTAAAAAGTTCGCCATCACTGAACTAGGCTGTATTGTTTCTGTGGGCTACATATGAGTGTTTATGTGGGTATATGCATATTTTATTTTATTTATTTATTTGTGTCATGTTTATGCAGTGTATATTGGAGGTGGTTACCCTTTGAGAGCTGTATGCAATGAAATCTCATGTTAATGTATGCTGATTAGTGTACATTTAAAGTGACTATAAAGTTTCTATTCTATTCTATTCTATTCTATTCTATTCTATTCTATTCTATTCTATTCTATTCTATTCTATTCTATTCTATTCTATTCTATTCTATTCCATATTCTATTCTATTCTATTCTATTCTATTCTATTCTATTCTATTCTATTCTATTCTATTCCATTCCATTCCATTCCATTCCATATTCTATTCTATTCTATTCTATTCTATTCTATTCTATTCTATTCTATTCTATTCTATTCTATTCTATTCTATTCTATTCTATTCCATATTTTCTATTCTATTCTATTCTATTCTATTCTATTCTATTCTATTCTATTCTATTCTATTCTATTCTATTCTATTCTATTCTATTCCATTCCATTCCATTCCATATTCTATTCTATTCTATTCTATTCTATTCTATTCTATTCTATTCTATTCTATTCCATATTTTCTATTCTATTCTGTTCTGTTCTGTTCTGTTCCGTTCCGTTCCGTTCCGTTCCGTTCCATTCCCTTCTATATTTTCTATTCTATTCTATTCTATTCTATTCTATTCTATTCTATTCTATTCTATTCTATTCTATTCTATTCTATTCTATTCTTCCCTCCTTGCCTCCTCCCCTCCTCCTTCCTTCCCACCCTTCCTGCAATTTGGGTAGTAAGAACCAACTCTGCTTCAGCAGACAAATATTTCAGATTTTACTCTGGCCTTCAGAGAATAATAAACTTTGAGAATACATCACCACCAAACAACCGGTCCAAGATTGGTTGATGTTTCCATTTATCCTATCATCTGTCCAACCTCTGCTCAGTGTGGTTTCACTCCCTTTCAATCTTGGTAAGGAGGGCAACTGATAATTTGCAACCTGCCTCCTGGAGCTAGGAAGAGAACGTGGGCCTTTCTTTAGAATGGAATCAATCTGGATCTAGTCTAAACAAGCAGATGGGCTGCAACCTCCCATGGCAATGAAAGAGAGGGAGGAACCGGTGGCGGTATTGCCTGTATTAAAATGTTGATGCTGACAAGTCACCTCAATGCTTAGCCTGTCAAAGTGATACAGGAAGAGTCAGGAACTCATTTTGTAAGAAATGGAAAGATTTATTCACCCCCACCGCCCCCCTCCACTCCTCCTTTAAATCCACATTCCTTCTAAAAGCTGAACCCTTAGAGCATTTTTAAAAGTCTGCTTTCAATCAAACGTGGGGAGAAAAAAAAAATATTTCCAGGGATTTCTTTTATTTTGTTTTCCACAGCTGCAGAATATTTTCTTTTCTTTCTTTTTCTTTCTTTCTTTCTTTTTTTTGAAGAAGAAAATTGTCAAGAGACAGCAAACTTTGGCTCTGGAGCAAAACTATATGTGATTTAGGAAATGTGCAATCAATGTGAAAACCGTAGGGAGAAAAAAAAATGTCTGCAGGATGGGAAAATGTAGCTATGTCAAGCTGTCTTTGGTGAAGCTGTGAGTGGAAAATTAAATGGATCTCTAGATGTGTAAAAAGACACCTTTGTCCTGAAAGCTGAGGAAGCTGAAGACCAGTGGAGTTGCAACTTTAAGTCTTGTAGACTTCAACTCCTAGTATTCTGCCCAAGGAATTCTGGGAGTTGAATTCTTCTTCTTCTTCTTCTTCTTCTTCTTCTTCTTCTTCTTCTTCTTCTTCTTCTTCTTCTTCTTCTTCTTCTTCTTCTTCTTCTTCTTCTTCTTCTTCTTCTTCTTCTTCTTCTTCTTCTTCTTCTTCTTCTTCTTCTTCTTCTTCTTCTTCTTCTCTTCTTCTTCTCCTTCTCCTTCTCCTTCTCTTCTCCTTCTCCTTCTCCTTCTCCTTCTCCTTCTCCTTCTCCTTCTCCTTCTCCTTCTCCTTCTCCTTCTCCTTCTCCTTCTCCTTCTCCTTCTTCTTCTTCTTCTTCTTCTTCTTCTTCTTCTTCCCTATCCATTATCGGACCATTGGCGATCATGTTGGCGATCCTGTTTTTATCAGCAGCCGCACGAAAAAGTGCTGCTGAGTTTTGTCCAAACCAGTCCCTTAGGTTTGGAAGCCACGATGTTCTTCTTCTGCCTGACCTCATTTGCCTTCCATCTTTCCCTGCAGGATTAAATAGAGTATGCTGTATTTTTTCTGGGTGTCGCATCACATGTCCGAAATATTCCAATTTTCGTTTTTTAGTTGTTTTGATGATTACCCTCCGCTTTCCCAAGCGGCTTATCACCTCCTCATTTCTGATCTTGTCAACCCAGCTTCTACGTAACAGCCGCCTGTAAATCCACATTTCAAATGCTTCTAGTCTCTTCAGATGGCCTTCTGTCAGAGACCAACTCTCTACGCCATAGAGCAGGATAGAAAAAGCATAGCATCTGACAAGCCTGATTTTCAGTCTTAGGCTTATGTCGTGACTGCAGAAGACCTTTTTCATTCTGAAGAATGTTGAATTCTACAAGTTGAACTCTACAAGTCTTAAAGTTGCCAAGGTTGAAGACCCCTTCTGGAGATCAACTTCAGAATAAGACAGGAAGGTTGAAACACCACCGAGTCCTTGCAAGACTTTGGGGGTGAAACTGGCAGCGAATGTCTGAAGGACAAGATGCTCATTGAGAAGAAAAGTTACAGGGAGTCCTCAATTTATTTATTTTTTTTAAACAAGATTTTATTAAATTTATATAGGTGAGGAAAAATAGGAAGAATACAGGTATGGTAAAGGGAAGGGTGAAAAGGAAAGGGAGAGGGGAAGGAAATAAGGAATTAGGGTAAAATAAGGATAGGTACAATCACATATTTCAACAAACATCCAGGGGTCAGATTTTATAAACCCCAGGCCTGCCGGAAAAGCCAGGCCTTAAGCAACTTACGGAAAACCAACACGGTGGGAGCGGTCCTAATCTCCGGGGGGAGCTGGTTCCAAGACGTGGGCGCCATCACAGAGAAGGCCCTCCCCCGCGGCCCCCGCCAAATGGCACTGCTTGGCCGACGGGACCTGAAGGAGGCCCAGCCTGTGGGATTTAACCGGACGAACGGAACTATGAGGTAGTAGGCGGTCTCGCAAATAACCTTGCCTTTTGCTCTCTGTTTTAAGGGCTGTTTTTGCATCTCCATTAATGGCATCAATGGCTTCAGGCGTGATAGCCCCCTTCTTATGTCTGAAACGTGTTGCACAGAACAGGTCGAAACCTGTTCAAGATCCCGCGAAGTATTAGTACCATTTTATAAAGCCCTAGTAAGATCACACCTGGAATACTGCAGCCCATTTTGGTCACCCTATCACAAAAAAGACGTTGAGAGTTTGGAAAAAATTCAGAGAAGAGCCACTAAGATGATCCAAGGCCTGGAGGCTAAAACATAGGAAGAACGGCTGCGGGACTTGGGTTTGGCTGGTCTAAAGAGAAGAAGAAATAGGAGAGATATGCTAGCAGTGATCCAGTATCTAAGGGGCTGTCATAAAGAAGACGAGGGGGTCATGTTATTCAGCAAAGCACCAGAGGGAAGGATGAGAAACAATGGTTGGAAACTGATCAAAGAGAGAAGCAACCTGGAATTAAGGAGAAACTTCCTGACAGGGAGGACAATTAACCAGTGGAACAGCTTGCCACCAGAAGTCGTGGGTGCTCCATCACTGGAGGTTTTTAAGGAGAGACTGGACAGTCACTTGTCTGAAATGGTATAGGTTCTCCTGCTTGAGCAGGGGGCTGGACTAGAAAACCTCCAAGGTCCCTTCCAGCTCTATTCTATTGTAAATTTCTAAGATTCTCTGTTCCTCATCA
The DNA here is from genome assembly GCA_039797435.1 of Crotalus adamanteus. Lineage (NCBI taxonomy): Eukaryota > Metazoa > Chordata > Lepidosauria > Squamata > Viperidae > Crotalus > Crotalus adamanteus. Next base: position 282,131,580 of record CM077919.1, on the reverse strand, counting down.
TTCAAGACGTCAGGAGGTGAAAACACAAATCTTAAGTTACAGGGAGTCAGATACCAATTAAATGTACAAAAACATTTCTGAATTAAGAACAGCTTGACAGTGTCACTGGTGAAGCACGATGTGTGGAGCTACTTCTGCAGGACATCTTCATGTCATCTAGCCATATAAATTTATACAGCACTGGAGAGACCATACAGTGCTTGAAATAATGTGTCCAGTTCTGGTCAGTGTGATGCAAAAAAAGATATTGAGACTAGAAAGAGTGCAGAGAAGAGCAACAAAGAGAAAAGAATAGAATAGAATAGAAACTGGAATATAGAATAGAATAGAATAGAATAGAATAGAATAGAATAGATATTGGAAAATTAGAATAGAATAGAATAGAATGGAATGGAATGGAATAGAATAGAATAGAATAGAATGGAATGGAATGGAATGGAATAGAATAGAATAGAATAGAAATTGGAAAATTAGAATAGAATAGAATAGAATAGAATAGAATAGAACAGAACGGAATGGAATGGAATAGAATAGAATAGATAATAGAATGAAATGGAATAGAATAGAAGTAGAGTAGAGTAGAGTAGAATAGAATAGAATAGAATAGCATAGCATAGCATAGCATAGCATAGCATAGCATAGCATAGAATAGAATAGAAATTGGAAAATTAGAATAGAATAGAATGGAATAGAATGGAATGGAATAGAATAGAATGGAATGGAATGGAATGGAATGGAATGGAATGGAATGGAATAGAATAGAATAGAATAGAATAGAATAGAATAGAATAGAATAGAATAGAAATTGGAAAATTAGAATAGAATAGAACAGAACGGAATGGAATGGAATGGAATAGAATAGAATAGATAATAGAATGAAATGGAATAGAATAGAAGTAGAGTAGAATAGAATAGAATAGAATAGAATAGTAGAGTAAAGTAAAGTAGAGTAGAGTAGAGTAGAACAGACAAGAATAGAATAGAATAGAATAGAATAGAATAGAATAGAATAGAATAGAAAATAGACTAGACTAGACTAGACTAGACTAGACTAGACTAGACTAGAGGTGGAAGAGACCTTGGGGGTCTTCTAGTCCAGCCCTCTGATGATTAGAGTCCTGCAGGCTAAAGCAGACAATGAACAATTGAGGGAATGAGCTATGTCTAGCCTAACAATGAGAAAGACTAGGGGAGACCAGATAGCAGTCTTCCAATAGAAAGAGGGCATCAATTTATTCTCCAAAGCCCCCGAAGGCAGGACAAGAAGCAACGGAGGGAAACTCATCAAGAAGAGAAGCAACCTAGAACTAAGGAGAAACTTCCTGACAGTTAGAACGATTAACCAGTGGAACAACCTGCCTCCAGAAGTTGTGGGTGCTCCATCACTGGAGGCTTTTAAGAAGAGACCGGACAGCCACTTATCTGGAATGATATAGGGTCTCCTCCTTGAGCACGGGGATGGACTAGAAGACCTCCAAGTTCCCTTCCCTATTGTTCTGTGTTCTATTCTTTCTGTCCAACATGTGTTTCTTAGCAATCCTGTACCTATTAGAGCAGTGTTTCCCAAACTTGACAATTTTAAGGCATGTGGACTTCAACTCCCAGAAATTCCACAGCCAGCAATGCTGGCTGTGGAATTCTGGGAGTTGAAGTCCACATGCCTTAAAATTGTCAAGTTTGGGAAACACTGTATAGAGGTTGAATTTGAGAGGGTTTTTTTTTTTTTTTTTGCTATATGACATAGGACTTCATAATTCTTAGATTCTATGAAATATCTTTATGGAAGTATCTCATGGTCGGTAACATCTTTAAAATGTGTAATTTCTTTAAAAACGAAGCGTGAACGCTTTGAATGAGGTTCACTTCGCTTGTGGGTTTCTCTGCATGCTGTACTCAATGGATTCTTTGTCTTGAAAGTTATAAAGGGTGACAGCAAAAGGCAAATAAACTATAATCAGATTTGGATTTATCTTGTTTCCACAGGGCGACAAATGCATCAGAAAATCTTAGTCATTTCAGTTTTCCATTGTAAACTTGATAGCATACAGCACCGTCCTGCCTATCACTCGTCTTCATTAAGTCTTTGCAATTATGCCTGAGCATATGTGCAGAGAGAGACGGAGGGAGGGAGAAAGGAGAGATGTATACGTACAAGTGGGAAGAAAGGAAGGAAGGAAGGAGGCAAGATGGAAGAGGAGGGAGGGGAATGGGGAGGGGAGAGGAAGGAAGGAAGGAAGGAAGGAAGAGAAGGCAAGATAGAAGAGGAGGGAGGGGGTAGGGGAGAGGAAGGAAAAAATGAGGCAATATAGAAGAGGGAGGGAGGAGGTAGGGGAGAGGGAGGAAGGAAGGAAGGAAGGAAGGAAGGAAGGAAGGAAGGAAGGAAGGCAAGATGGGAGGGGCTTTGGGGAAGGAAGGAAGGAAGTCCTCCTGGTGATTGGCCCCAATGTCACCCAGTCAGCTTTTATGCCTAAGACAGGACTAGAACTCCCAGTCTCCTGGTGATTGGCCCAAAGTCACCCAATCAGCTTTCATGCCTAAGGCAGAACTAGAACTCACAGTCTCCTGGTGATTGAACCAAAGTCACCCAGCTGGCTTTCATATCTAAGGCAGGACTAGAACTCCCAGTCTCCTGGTGATTGGCCCAATGCCACCCAGTCAGCTTTCATGCCTAAGGCAGGACTAGAACTCCCAGTCTCCTGGTGATTGGCCCAATGCCACCCAGTCAGCTTTTCATGCCTAAGGCAGGACTAGAACTCCCAGTCTCCTGGTTAATTGGCCCAATGTCACCCAGTCAGCTTTCGTGCCTAAGGCAGGACTAGAACTCCCAGTCTCCTGGTGATTGGCCCAATGTCACCCAGCTCAGCTTTCGTGCCTAAGGCAGGACTAGAACTCCCAGTCTCCTGGTGATTGGCCCAATGTCACCCAGTCAGCTTTCGTGCTTAAGGCAAAACTAGAACTCACGGTCTCCTGGTGATTGAACCAGTCACCCAGCTGGCTTTCATGCCTAAGGCAGGACTAGAATTCACCGTCTCCTAATTTCTAGATTGGTGCCTTCTAGACTGGGTCTTATGCTGAAAAAAGATATGACCAAAACCTCTCCTGCCTGCTTTTTAGGGTCTGTCAGTAGCAGCTGCCATTTTGCCGGTTGTTTTTTTTTTAATAACCACATCTTGCCTCCAGCACCTCCAGCCAGGAAAACAAGGACCCGCAGAGGTTGTGAGGTTGTGATGCAGGCCCACCTTCGTTGTACTCTCCTCGCGATTGCATCAGGAGCCTGTGCATGGTAGGAATTCATCTTGAGATCTCATCGTGCATTTTTATTTCCTCCTGTCGTTTGGCAATTCTTGTCGTTTGCAATTCTCTGGATATTTCCAGAGATAATAACACGTAACTTCCATGGGCCGAGCGACAGCTCACAGATCCTGATCAGAAGCACAAAAACAAAACCAAACAAAACAAAAAAGAAAAAGAAAACAGAATTTCCACAGTTGGAAAACATCAGCTGGAAACTGACTGTTAGATCGGTTGATAAGGGGAGATTCGATGAGTTGATTTGTTGACGAAGAACGTGGTTTGAGTCAACCTTGCTGGGAACAGACCGAATGTGCCGAGACCTGGTGGTTAGGTGACAGGAAGCCATGCTCCGAGCTGATGGTGAAGCTCAAGCAGGAAACGAGACCAGCAATCAGAAAGTTTTAGGAAGTGGTTTGACCAGCGGAAGCTCTAGTGGAGGAACCAGGAAAGTAAGTCACCCTGAGTGGCAAAGATGATTTGAGAAACACCTTCTCCCGTACGTGCTGGGCTTCAGGGCTCAAGGAGAGAAGCAACCTAGAACTGAGGAGAAATGTCCTGGCAATTGGAATAATTAATCGTTGGAACCACCTGCCTCCAGAAGCGGTGAATGCTCCATCACTGGAAGTTTTCAAGAAGAGACTGGACAGCCATTTGTCTGAAATGGTATAGAGTTTCCTGCCTGAGCAGGGGGTTGGACTAGATGACCCCCAAGGTCCCTTCCAACATCTATTCTATTCTATTCTATTCTATTCTATTCTATTCTATTCTATTCTATTCTATTCTATTCTATTCTATTCTTTCACTCTATTCTATTCTATTCTATTCTATCCTATCCTACCCTACCCTACTCTACCCTACTCTACTCTATTCTACTCTATCCCATCCCATCCCATCCCATCCCATCCCTTTCTTTTCTTTTCTTTTCTTTTCTTTTCTTTTCTATTCCATCCCATCCCATCCCATCCCATCCTACCACATCCTCTTCTCTTCTCTTCTCTTCTCTCCCATCCCGTCCCATGCCGTGCCGTCTCGTCCCGTCCCGTGCCGTCCCATTCCATTCCATTCCATCCCATCCCATCCCAGCACACCGCATCCTATTCTCTTCTCTTCTCTTCTTTTTTCTTCTCTCTCTTTTCTTCTCTCTCTTCTCTTCTCTCCCGTCCCGTCCCGTCTCGTCCTGTCCCATTCCATTCCATCCCATCCCATCCCATCACACCACATCCTATTCTTTTCTCTTCCTTCTCTTCTCTTCTCTTCTCTTCTCTTCTCTTCTCTTCTCTCCTGTCCCGTCCCATTCCATTCTATTCTACCCCACCCCACCCCACCCCACCCCACCCCATCCCATCTCATCCCATCCCATCCCATCCCATCCCAGTCCAGTCCAGTCCACTCCAGTCCATTATCTTGGCCTCCTCACCCTAAAACATTCTTGGTGACCCTCCAGGATCCCAAGCCAAGATCTCCCAATGATGAGAATCCTTTCTTGCTTCAGATATCATTCCCCCCCCCCTCTAGGCTGAGCGATGACAGCTTTGCTCATAATTCTCCCTGCTTGCTTGACACAATAAAATAAAAATGAATTTCCTTGCCAGAGAACCACCTAATTCATGCAAAACTCTGGGCTGAGATTTCATTGATCAAACAGTGGGAGAGAAATAATAATAACCTATGGGTATTAATAACCATAATAGCGCAACATCCATTATTAAGAGCGAGGGAGAAGCTCTGAAATTTATTTCAGGGAGGGGGAGGGGAGGGTTGCAGAATCCTTCTCCCACCTTTTCGTGATTCATTACATCCCACTTTTAAGCTGTAAATTAAATGTGGTATTCTTTACTTTTTAAGCAGACTTCCTCGGTCTTATTTATTGGCTGAGTTTAATCTGCATTTCCTCCCCTGTGAATGTTTGACTGGGCCCGGAAACGACAAACTCTGGGCATCAAATGGCCAGTGCTGCAAATATATAATATATGCATCCTGTTCTTAACGCTTTTTTTTTTTTAAAAAAAACCTAACAAACACATCAGGATACGTAGGCAAAGCTACATTATGCATTTCTGCGCTTCCCTTTCAAAGTTCGACACAGGGGATACAGGAGGTCCTTGATTCGCAACCATGGTGGAGCCCAAAAGTTTATGCTGCTAAATGAAACATTTGTTAAGTTGTTTTACGACCTTTCTTGCCACAGTTAATAATAATAATAAAGTTGGAAGGGACCTTGGAGGTCATCTAGTCCAACCCCTTGCTCAGGCAGGAAACCCTATCTCATTTCGGACAAATGGCTGTCCAGTCTCTTCTTAAAAAACTTCCAGTGATGGAGCATTCCCAGCTTCTGGAGACAGGTAATAATAATAATAATAATAATAATAATAAAGTTGGAAGGGACCTTGGAGGTCATCTAGTCCAACCCCTTGCTCAGGCAGGAAACCCTATCCCATTTTGGACAAATGGCTGTCCGGTCTCTTCTTAAAAACTTCCAGTGATAGAACATTCCCAGCTTCTGGAGACAGGTAATAATAATAATAATAATAATAATAATAGTAGTAGTAGTAGTAGTAGTAGTAGTAAAGTTGGAAGGGACCTTGGAGGTCATCTAGTCCAACCCCCTGCTCAGGCAGGAAACCCTACACCATTTCGGACAATGGCTGTCCAGTCTCTTCTTAAAAACTTCCAGTCTTGGAGCATTCACCGCTTCTGGAGGCAGGTTGTTCCACTGGTTAATTGTTCTCACTGTGAGGAAGTTTCTCCTTAATTCCAGGTTGCTTCTCTCCTCGATTAGCTTCCATCCATTGTTTCTTGTCCTTCCCTCTGTGTTTTGTATAGCATAGAATAACAGAGTTGGAAGGGGCCCTGTGGGTCATCTAGTCCCTCCAAACAGGAGATCCTACACCATTTCTGACAGATGGCAGTCCAGTTTCTCCTTGAAAGCTTCAAGTGATGAAGCTCCCACAACATTTTTATATGGGTCTTAGCTTAATAACGTATATTTAAATCCTAATCTCTACCCCATTTTTCCAGCCATTGATAAAACACATCCCATACTTCAAAATATTCTGTCTCTTCTTTATCTTTAATCTTCAGTGTAAGTCTATCCAGTTCCGACATTCCAGTATTTTCTTAATTATGTCATCTCCAGATGGCGTTTCTTCGTTTTTCCAATGCTGGGCAAAACCCATTCTTGCTGCTGTTAATACACGTACTATTAAATATACATTTTCTTTCTCATATTTTCCTGAAAATATACCTAATAGAAATAGTTCCGGCTTAAAGTCTACATGTTTTCTTAACGTTTTTTCTAACCAAGTGTGAATTTTTGTCCAAAACGTTTTTGCTTTGGGGCACGCCCATCAAATATGTTCCTATTCTATTTCTATTTCTATTTCTATTTCTATTTCTATTTCTATTCTATTCTATTCTATTCTATTCTATTCTATTCTATTCTATTCTATTCTATTCTATTCTATTCTATTCTATTCTATTCCATTCCATTCCATTCCACTCCACTCCATTCCATTCCATTCCATTCTATTCTATTCTATTCTATTCTATTCTATTCTATTCTATTCTATTCTATTCTATTCTATTCTATTCTATTCTATTCCATTCCACTCCACTCCATTCCATTCCATTCCATTCTATTCTATTCTATTCTATTCTATTCTATCTATTCTATTCTATTCTATTCTATTCTATTCTATTCTATTCTATTCTATTCCATTCCATTCCATTCCATTCCATTCCATTTCATTCCATTCCATATTTTCTATTCTATTCTATTCTATTCTATTCTATTTTATTCTATTCTATTCTATTCTATTCTATTCTATTCTATTCTATTCTATTCTATTCTATTCTATTCTATTCTATTCCATTCATTATTCTATTCTATTCCATTTCATTCCATTCCATATTTTCTATTCTATTCCATTCCATTCCATTCCATTCCATTCCATTCCATTCCATTCTATTCTATTCTATTCTATTCTATTCTATTCTATTCTATTCCATTCCATTCCATTTCATTCCATTCCATATTTTCTATTCTATTCTATTCTATTTCTATTCTATTCTATTCTATTCTATTCTATTCTATTCTATTCTTTCCATTCCATTCCATTCCATTCCATTCCATTCCATATTATCTATTCCATTCTATCCTATCCTTCCTATCCTATCCTATCCTATCCTATCCTATCCTATCCTGTCCTGTCCTGTCCCGTCCCGTCCCGTCCCGTCCCGTCCCGTCCCGTCCCGTCCGTTCCGTTCCATTCCATTCCATTCCATTCCATTCCATTCCATTCTATTCTATTCTATTCTATTCTATTCTATTCTATTCTATTCCATATTTCTGTTCTGTTCTGTTCAGTTCAGTTTGGTTCAGATTTGGGATGAGGAATCAATCTGAGGCATTTCAGTTCCTGATATTCTTATTTGAAACTCAAAATTCAATGACATGTTTGCTTTCAACACAGACAGAGAAATGAGCCCATCTTTTTCCATTGTGGCACTACAGCTCCCATAACACACAGCCAGAAGCAGCCTGTACTATCACATCATATTATATGCCAGTTTTCAGCTAAACTTTCTCCCAATTTAATCTTCAAGGCAACGCTCTCTGATTTTCACGGTACTAATGATCCCATTCTGCCTCTACAGGGAATTACAGGAAAATGTTCTATTTTTATCAAACGGTGTAAGGCTTCGCTATTTTTTTTTTTTTTGTTCTTTATTTTTTTATGGGCTACATTTTGCAATGTTCCCCGTAGGGGATCCATCCATTTTCTTTGTATCATTTTGATATTTCAGGGAGGATGAAATACCTGAAAAATTAGGTGATGAAAAACAGTTGCAAGACTGAAAGTTATATCAAAGATCATCTATACTAACCTGCAATTGATGGAGATTTACTCTTATAAAAACCCTAATACAGGGGTCTTCAACTTGGCCCTTTTATGACTTGTGGACTTCAACTCCCAGAATTCCTCAGCCAGCTGTACTATGAGTAGTTCATCTATTCCAGGGGTCCCCAACCTGTGCTCCTTTTAAGACACGTGGAGTTCAATTCCCAGAATTCCTCAGGCAGCATGGAGTTTTATTTGGATTCTCAAGCTGGATGTTGACAGTCAAGGAACTGTCTGTATATTAATTTGATTAACTGGCAAATTTGAGCCCTCTGGCCTGCTTAATGTGGACGCCACTTATCCAGTTCTGCAGAGAAAAAGCAAAATCATGTGAAGTATTAGTACCGCTTTATAAATCCTTAGTAAGGCTACACCTGGAATACTGCCTCCAGTTTTGATCACCACAATACAAAAAAAGATGTTGAGACTCTAGAAAGAGTGCAGAGAAGAGCAACAAAGATGATCAGGGGACTGGAGGCTAAAACATATAAGGAACGGTTGCTGGAATTGGGTACATCTAGTTTAACGAAGAGAAGGACGAGGGGGGACATGATAGCAGTCTTCCAATATCTCAGGGGCTGCCCCAAAGAGAGGGAGTCAAGCTATTCTCCAAAGTTCCTGAAGGCAGGACAAGAAGCAAGGATGGAAACTGATCAAGGAAAGAAGCAACCTAGAACTAAGGAGAAACTTCCTGACAGTGAGAACAATTAACCAGTAGAACAACCTGCCTCCAGAAGTGGTGAATGCTCCAACACTGGAGGTTTTTAAGAAGAGACGGGACAGCCATTTATCTGAAATGGTATAGGGTTTCTGCCTGAGCAGGGGCTCGGACTAGATGACCTCCAAGGTCCCTTCCAACTCTATTCTGGTTGATTAATGATTAAGCCCAGAGAACAGCAAAAAAAAAAAAAAAAAAGGTTAGTGGCTGTCCACAGTGGGGAGCAGTTGAAGAAAGAAATTGGTTGGATTTATGATTCTATATTAAAGATACAGCTGTTCCCGTAATATCAAGAGTGTTGTGAAGTCATAGCTAATAGGGTTGTTTTATTAGATTATTATCCGTCTCCTGAATCTACTGCTGGATAAAGAAACGTGCAGTTACAACTTAGCAATAGCATTGGTGCTTAGACTTATATACTGCTCCATAGTGCTTTACAGCCCTCTCTGGGCACCTTACAATGTCAGCCTATTTGCCCCCAACCATCTGGGGTCCTCATTTTACCGACCTCGGAAGGACGGAAGGCTGAGTCAACCTTGAGCCCCGTCAGAATCGAACTCCTGGCTGTGGGCAGAGTCAGCCTGCAATACTGCATTCTCACCTCTGGGCCTTCAGAGAGAGGGAGGGAGGGAGGGAGGGAGGAAGGAAGGAAGGAAGGAAGGAAGGAAAGAAGGAAGGAAGGAAGGAAGGAAGGAAGGAAGGAAGGAAGGAAGGAAGGAAGGAAGGAAGGAAAAAAAAATAAAAGAATTGGAAAGCCGTTGATATTTTTTTTTCCAATTCTGCACACCCTAGGGGGTGCAAATGTGATTAGCAGTAATTGGAGGAGTTCAACCACTGTTAATTTCCCTTCTTTTGTTGCACTTTCTCTTTCCAAAAATATGAACGAAAGGTGTATGTAGGCCGAGAGAAACCCAAACAAAAGGATCATGTTGAACGAGAGCCTGGACTAGGATCCCGAGGTGAGCGTGTGAAATAAACCTGAGGTGACTTCCTTCCTTCCTTCCTTCCTTCCTTCCTTCCTTCCTTCCTTCCTTCCTTTCTTTTTTCTTCCTTCCTTCTCTTCCTTCCTTCCTTCCTTCCTTCCTTTCTTTTTTCTTCCTTCCTTCCTTCTCTTTCTTCCTTCCTTCCTTCCTTCTTTTTCTTCCTTCCTTCCTTCCTTCTTTCCTTCCTTCCTTCCTTCCCTCCCTCCCTCCCTCCCTCCTTTCCTTCCTTCCTTCCTTCCTTCCTTCCTTCCTTCCTTCCTTCCTTCCTTCCTTCCTTCCTTCCTTCCTTCCTTCCTTCCTTCCGCCGTTCTGAGCGTTCTATGAGGGGGAAAAAAGCCCTGCAGATTAGTCTTCAAATATCGAAAAGGAGGACATGAAGGAGGACACTTTTTGAGGGAGGACAGAACTTACAAAAGAAGGATTGTCCTCCCTAAAGGAGGACGGTTGGTCACCTTACTCATATAGCCAAATACAATTTTAGACTCCATTGATAGGAGCATCGCTTCCAAGCTATTTAAAATAGGAGGATTCCAGTTGGGAACTGGGGGAAACTTCTTGTTAAATTCTGGAGGACATTTATGTTTAAAACTTGGTTTAATAAAGTTAATTTAAGCAAGGCAATGATGGAAGCTGATCAGATCACTGCAGGCAGGAGCTGTGGGGGGGGGAACCTACTCACAATGGCATGAGTGCATCTGTGGGGTGTTGTAAGGCTGTGTGAGGGTCTCATTTAATGGCTGTTGGGTGGAAGAACACCTGAGGATGATCCAAGAGAGGGCAAATTCACTCCTTGTAACTGATGGCATTGATCATCCTCTTCTCTGTCAACTACCTTGGTTCCAGTCCGACAGCAGGAAAGAGAGAGCGAAAAAAACATATTTTACAGACCATCCTTGACCTTTCGTTCCCCATTATCTCTGCCTTTTGTGTCTTTTGTGAAGAATTCAGCAACAACAACACTGAAGAAAATAGTGCATCCTTTTTTTTGTCTCAGCCTTTAAAAGTGATTCAAAGAAACTGCAAAAAAAAAAAAAAAAAAAAAAGGGATCAGGAGATTAGGAAGCCAGGGGACTAGAAATAATAATAATAATTGTTAAGTCCTCGAGTTAATGGCGAAAGAAGAGCACACATTCTGTAGCCAACAGTTCTTTATTCTTTTGAATAAAGCATTGCTGGCTGCGGAATTCTGGGAGTTGAAGTCCACATGCCTTAAAATTGTCAAGGTTGAGAAACACTGCGTCTAATATAAGGATTCCCGGGCAAAAAGGTTACAATGAGAAAATGGCGCACAACAGCCCGGGACCATAGCAACGTCCCGAGCCTGCTTTTGCAGGCTCAGGAAACAACAACAACAACAACAATAATATAATAATAATAATAATTCGCTATTAGTCAATTGCAAAAGGCGGCCTTACTAGGAACTGCTTCCATCCTGCGACGAGATCTGTAATACCATCAAACATCCACATCTGCCTATCCCAGGTCCTTGGGAAGGACTCAGAAGGTAGACAAAAATGGCAAATCCAGTCTGAACATCTGGCTGACTATGCGATGATCCATAATAATAATAATAATAATACCAATAGTAATAGGATCCTTGGGTGCAATCCCAAAATAACTGGAGCACCATTTGAACACCATTGGCATTGACAAATTCGCCATTAGTCAATTGCAAAAGGAGGCCTTACTAGGAACTGCCTCCATCCTGCGACGAGATCTGTAATACCATCAAACATCCACATCTGCCTATCCCAGGTCCTTGGGAAGGACTCGGAAAGTAGACAAAAATGCCAAATCCAGTCTGAACATCTGGCTGACTGTGCGATGATCATAATAATAATAACAACAAAACAACAACAACAATAATATTAATATCACCATCAGCGCCAGTCAATTTGAATGTTCAGTTGACTGAGGTTCACGTTTAAATAATAATAATAATTATTGGAGAGTAGCTTGACTCCCTCTTCTTTGGGGCAGCCCCTGAGATACTGGAAGGCTGTTATCATGTCCTCCCTTGTCCTTCTCTTCATTAAACTAGACAGACCCAATTCCAACAACCGTTCCTTATATGTTTTAGCCTCCAGTCCCCTAATCATCTTTGTTGCTCTTCTCTGTACTCTTTCTAAAGTCTCAACATCTTTTTTACATTGTGGTGACCAAAACTGGATGCAGTATTCCAAGGGTGGCCTTACCAAGGCATTGAAGAGTGGTATTAACACTTCACGTGATCTTGATTCTATGTCTCTGGTAATGCAAAATTTCTCCCTATTTCTACTTTGCTTCTCTCCTTGATCTGTTGCTTCTTGTCCTGCCTTCAGGTGCCTTGGAGAATAGCTTGACTACCTCTTCTTTGTGGCAGTCCCTGAGATACTGGAAGGCTGCTATCATATCCCCCCTCGTCCTTCTCTTCATGAAACTAGACATATAGCTCAGTTTATGAATGTTCACCATTAAGGTTTTAAAAAGTGACGATCCCGCTTATTTTATTTTATTTTGCATTCCTCATGTGGTACTTAAGCTTTCTGAATTCTGGGAATCCTGCTTCCAGACCTCATATTTCTGCATGCTTGGGTGAGCTTGGCCATCTCTTGACTGTGGTCTGGCCTCTAGCAGACCAGCCTGGCTTTGCTACTAAAGATTCCCCTCCGAGATCTTTTGAGTATTTTCTTTGCAGAAGAAAGACAGATCAGAGGGTTCATTTCCCTTTTCCAGTAAAACTTGACACCTGGAAGTGTCGGGTAATTAATCTTTCCGAGCTGTTTCAAAGGGTAAGTCGTGAATTTCCCCACCCCTTTTTCCTCATCTTTTTTTTTTTTTGAAAATGCCTTTTTTCTTCGAGGGAAAAAAAAAAGGGTTTAAAATGACATTTTTTTTAAAAAAAAGAGTAATGTCTTTGTAGTAAACGTTCCATGCGCCTTTAATACCTTTTGTCTTGGAAAAATTAATGATGGTGGTATTTATTAAGCTTTGCTGTGTAGGGAGGGAAGGATGGAAGAAAGAAAGAAGGAAGGTCAAAGAGGAGGGAGGGAGGGAGGGAAGGGAGAAAGAGAGAGAGAAAAAGAAAGAGTGAGAGAGAGAGAGAGAAAGAAGAGAAAAGAGGAGAAGGAAAGAAGGAAGAAGAGAAAAAGAGAGAAAGAAAGAAAGAAGAAGGGAGGGAGGGAAAAGGGGAGAGAGAAAGAGAGAGAAAGAAAAATGAAAGAAAGAAAGAAAGAAAGCAGGAAGGAAGAAGAGAAAGAAACAAAGAAAGAAAAGAAAGAAAGAAAGAAAGAAAGAAAGCAGGAAGGAAGAAGAGAAAGAAAGAAAGCAGGAAGGAAGAAGAGAAAGAAAGAAAGAAAGAAAGAAAGAAAGAAAGAGGAAAAAGGAAGGGAGGGAGAGAAGGAAGGAGGAAGGGAGGAAGGGAGAGAGAAAAAGTGAGAGAAAGAGAGTGAGAGAAAGAAAGTAAGAGAAAGAAAGGAAGGAAGGAAGAAAAAAGAAAGAAAGCATGAAGGAAGAAGAGAAAGAAAGGAGAGAGAGAAGGCAGGCAGGCAGGAAGAACAGAAAGAAAGAAAGAGAAAGGAAGAAAGAAAGAGAAAGGAAGAAAGAAGAAAAAGGAAGGAAGGAAGGAAAGGAAGGAAGGGAAGAAGGGAGGGAGGGAGGAAGAGAAGGGAGAGAGAAAGAGAGTGAGAGAAAGACAGAAAGAAAAAGAAAGAGAAAAGATAGAAAGAAAGAAAGCAGGAAGGAAGGAAGAAGGGAAAAAAAGGAGAAAGAAAGGAGAGAAAGAAAAAAAGAAAAAAAGGAAGGAAAGAAGGAAGGAGAGAGAGAGAGAGAGAGAGAGAGAGAGAGAGAGAGAGAGAGAGAGAGAGAGAGAGAGAGAGAGAGAGAGATTTAAGTTTACAACCCAGCAGTTATACCCATTCCTTGGCGCTTCCAATCTGATGCACAATCACAACAACGCCTTCAGTTCCCTTTCACGGCAACCTCAGCCTTTCAAACCTCCCTTTTTTACGACGACGGCAAAATTGATGGGCTGTGTTTATTTTAACTGGAGAAGTTCCATCTCCCCCCCCCCCCCCCCAGGACTTAAAATGAAAACATCACCCCAGTTTTCTCAATCCAGGCTACTGCGAGTGGGAACGCAGCACACGGAGGAACATCACCCAAGATAATTGCACGGCTGTTTGTGTTATAAACCGGGGTTCTCTTGCCAGCAATAATCAAAACAAACGAGCCTGTCTCGCCTTAATGACAAAGGCTCCCCACTTGTTAATTTGGGGCGGCATAACAGGGCGCCGTGTCGGGCACAGCTGGAGATCGAAGGAGAAGGGCATGGCAAGCCACGCTCTGGCCCAGGTGTGGGAGGTTCACCATTGTAGGACAGGAGGGAGCGGAAGACCCTGGACGTCATCAAGGCTGGCATTTGCACCACGGAGACAGAAACTTCTTCTCCTAACCCCATTAGCCCCGGTTGGGGAAATGAGGTTCTGGAGAACATTTGGTTGCTGAAGAAAATAATTAAATGAGCTTTTATCCAAATGTTAGCATGAGGCATCCTTTGGATAACTGCCAGAAGTTGACATGTGGAAAGCTGGTTTCCAGGGCAGAACAACAATGGATAGAATAGAATAGAGTAGAGTAGAGTAGAGTAGAGTAGAATAGAATAGAATAGAATAGAAAATATGGAATGGAATGGAATGGAATAGAATAGAATAGAATAGAATAGAATAGAATAGAAAATATGGAATGGAAAGGAATGGAATGGAATGGAATAGAATAGAATAGAATAGAATAGAATAGAATAGAATAGAATAGAAAATATGGAATGGAATAGAATGGAATGGAATAGAATAGAATAGAATAATAGAAAATATGGAAGAATGGAATGGAATGGAATAGAAAATATGGAATGGAATGGAATAGAATAGAATAGAATAGAAAATATGGAATGGAATAGAATAGAATAGAATAGAATAGAATAGAATAGAATAGAATAGAAGCTGGAAGGGACCCTGGGGGTCTTCTAGTCCAACCCCCTGCTCAAGCAGGAGAACCTACACCATCTTGGTCAGGTGATTGTCTAGTCTTTTCTTAAAAATCTCCAGTGATGGAGCGCTCACGATTTCTGGAGGCAACTTCTGTTCCTCACTGTCAGGAAGTTTCTCCTTTATTCCAAGTTGCTTCTCTCCTTGATCAGTTTCCATCCATTGCTTCTTGTCCTGCCTTCAGGCGCTTTGGAAAATAGCTTGACTCCCTCTTCTTTGGGGCAGCCCCTGAGATACTGCAACACTGCTATCATGTCTCCCCTATTTCTTCTTTTCTTTAGACTAGCCAAACCCAAGTCCCGCAGCCGTTCTTCATATGTTTTAATCTCCAGGCCTTGGATCATCTTAGTTGCTCTTCTCTGAACTTTTTCCAAGGTGTCAACCTCTTTTTTGTAATATGGTGACCAAAAATGGCTGCAGTATTCCAGGTGTGGCCTCACTAGGGTTTTATAACGTGGTACTAATACTTCGCATGACCTTGATTCGGAACCCAGGATTTATTAGCTTTTTTGGTTGCTGCTGCACACTCAAGTGATCATCCACTAGGACTTCAAGGTCCCTCTAACAGTTACTGTTTTCAAGCCAGGTCTCACCCAATCTGTATTTGTGCCTTTGCTTTTTCCTGCCTTCATGTAAGACTTTGCTTTTCTCCACGTTGAAACTCATTTTGTTGGATAGGGCCCATTGTCTGAGTTTGTCAAGATGTTGTTGGATCCTGAGTTTGTCTTCAAAAAAAACCAAAACAAAACAACAACAACAAAAAAAACCCCAAGAAAGTCCAGTTGCCTCTTGAAAAAGCATCTTTGGGACAACCATGACCTGGATGATGGAGAATCTCCTTAGATATTCTTCTCTGCACTCTTTCTAGGGTCTCAACATAGATAGATAGATAGATAGATAGATAGATAGGTAGATAGATAGATAGATAGATAGATAGATAGATAGATAAAGAGAGGGAGAGAGAGAGAGAGAGAGAGAGAGAGATAACCTTTATTGTCATTTTTTTTTACTGTGGACACAACGGCACACATTAAAAATGAAATTTAGTTGCTTGCTCTCAAAGTGTACACATACATAACACACATTTAAAACATGCTATATACAACCTATGTATAGTCCTGCAACCTTACATATAAGTAACATATAAATATTATTCACTGTCCATCTTGGATACATAACAGAAGGAGGAAGCTTGGGAGTTCACAAGGTTAACACTGTATGGAACAAAACTGGGACTGAATCTGGATGGTCTGTTTCAGATATCATGAAGCCCCCCCCCCCTAGAAGGTAACAAGGAAAACAGGTTGTGAAGAGGATGTGTAGTGTCCTGGACAATCTTATGGACCTTTTTGTATCATGGTGACCAAAACTGGATACAGTATTCCAAGTATGGAATATCAAAAGATAGATAGATAGATAGATAGATAGATAGATAGATAGATAGATAGATAGATAGATAGATAGATAGATAGATAGATAGATAGATGATAGGCTAAAATATATAAGGAACAGTTGCTGGAATTGGGTATATGTAGTTTAATGAAGAAAAGGACTAAGGGGGACATGATAGCAGTCTTCCAATATCTCAGGGGCTGCCCCAAAGAAGAGGAAGTCAAGGTATTCTCCAAAGCACCCTAAGGCAGGACAAGAAGCAATGGATGGAAACTGACCAAGGAGAGAAGCAACCTAGAACTAAGGAGAAACTTCCTGATAGTGAGTACAATTAACCAGTGGAACAACCTGCCTCCAGAAGCGGTGAATGCTCCAACACTGGAAGTTTTTAAGAAGAGACTGGATAGCTATTTGTCCGAAATGGTATAGGGTTTTCTGCCTGAGCAGGGGGTTGAACTAGATGACCTCCAAGGTCCCTTCCAACTTTATTATTATTATTATTAAAGAATAATAATAAGAATGTTCCTTGAGGGGAGAATGTGGTGGGAACGAACGCTCCTGGTTAAAATAGGGCCGTTAGGGCATGTGTTGACGAGAAAGCAGACATTGGAAGCAATACGTTGGAGGAAGTTGGCGATGGAAGATGGTGGTGGCTGGTTCTTGCTGGAAGCCCCGTGGGCCCCCTTCTCTTTTCCTTCCATTAGTTCGGCCACATGGTTGAAACTTTCTTGTGGGAAAAATCTCAAGGGTTGATCTGTTCTGTTTCTCTCTCTTCCTGCCTGATACATCATGCGGTTACTTCCTAACTGCTTGTTTTATGGCTGAGCTGCAGGACACGTTTTTCGAGCAGATTAAGAACTTGAAGCGAAGGGAAAAGACCGGGGTTGGGGGGGGGGGGGAAATCAAGATTTTCAAATGTTTTGCCCTCATTTGGCTTTCCAGCAGGTTTCCCCTTTTTTAAAGAAAGGCTGTTTTGTTTTTGTTTTTTTAAAAAGGAAGAAATAAAATAATGGCACAGCAGAATAAATGTTTTCCTGTTTTCAGCCAGTGGCCTGTTAGATGCGACAATGGGAAGTATTGTGGGTTTTTGTTGGGGGGAAGACTTGGAAAGATGTTTGGCCTTTAAACTTAACTTGGGTCAGGTTATTTTATTTTACAGAAGAATGTACATCATCCAATTTATGGAGATGAGGACTATTAATCTAGATCAACGTTTCTCATTCTTTGCAACTTTGTCTACTACCTTCTCTTGCTGGCATCATTATGATTGTAGTACTTTGTTGTTTGTATGTATACTGAGAGCCTATGCACCGGAGACCAATTCCTTGTGTGTCTAATCACACTTGAACACACTTGACCAATAAAGTATTCTATTCTATTCTATTCTATTCTATTCTATTCTATTCTATTCTATTCTATTCTGTTCTGTTCTGTTCTGTTCTGTTCTGTTCTGTTCTGTTCTGTTCCGTTCCGTTCCGTTCCGTTCTATTCTTTCTTATTTCTATTCTGTTCTGTTCTATTCTTTTTTACTTCTATTCTATTCTATTCTTTCTTACTTCTATTTTATTCTATTCCTATTCCTATTCTATTCTATTCTTTCTTATTTCTATTCTATTCTATTCTATTCTATTCTATTCTATTCTATTCTATTCTATTCTATTCTATTCTATTCTATTCTATTCTATTCTATTCTATTCTTCTGTTCTGTTCCGTTCCATTCCGTTCTACTCTACTCTACTCCATTCTATTCTTTCTTATTTCTATTCTATTCTATTCCGTTCCGTTCCGTTCCGTTCCATTCTATTCTATTCTATTCTATTCTATTCTATTCTATTCTATTCTATTCTATTCTATTCTATTCTATTCTCCATTCTGTATTCTATTCTGTTCTGTTCTTATAATAATAATAGAGTTGGAAGGGACCTTGGAGGTCTTCTAGTCCAACCCCCTGCTCAGGCAGGAAACCCTATACCGTTTCAGACAAATAGTTTTCTGGTCTCTTAAAAACTTCCAGTGTTGAAGCATTCACAGCTTCTAGAGGCAGGTTGTTCCACTATTTTTTTTTTCTCTTCTCTTCTCTTCTCTTCTCTTCTCTTCTCTTCTCTTCTCTTCTCTTCTCTTCTCTTCTCTTCTCTTCTCTCTCTTCTCTTCTCATATATAATGCCTTGGGAAAGTATATAGCATATTAAAATAAGACAGACATTTCATAGTTTGCCTCAAAATATCACATGTTCTGTACATTTCCGAGGCATTCTACGCAACACCAGTTTTTCCACATATTGCTGGTAACGTATACCAGTGGATGAGAGTGTTCCTAGTGGCTCCTTGATTGGGATACTGTTTACTGCTTGATTGTTGGTCTACCAGATATATAAACAAAGTGAGCAAACCCCACGCTCTTCTTCCACTGATGATGTTACCTGGCTGGATCATGAAATGTCTGCAAGAAAATCACCAAGCTCAGAGAGCACCAAGGACCACACAGTTCTCCTCCTCCTCCTCCTCCTCCTCCTCCTCCTCCTCCTCCTCCTCCTCCTCCCCCTCCTCCCCCTCGCAAACCCCACTACCTTCTAGTACTGATGATGTGACCTAGCTGGGTCATGAAACGTCTGCAAGAAAATCACCAAGCTCAGAGAGCACCAAGGACCACACAGTTATCCTCCTCCTCCTCCTCTTTGCAAACCCCACTCTCTTCTAGCATTGATGATGTTACCTAGTTAGGTCACGGAATGTCTGCAAGAAAATCACCAAGCTGTCACTACCCTATTTTTTTGCACACCTACCCTATTATGTTTACATGTGTGTGGGTATCACAAAAGGGTTCAGCACACACTTAAACCCCACCGATCTTGGAAAAACTAAGCAGGACTGACTCTGGGAAGTCCCTGGAATGGGAAAGCCTTGAGAAATCTCCAGCTGTAGAAACATGACCTGGAAAAAAAAGCCTTGCTCCCCATTTTTGCTGAGGAAACAAAAGAGTCAAGCTCAGCTCAAGGGTCCTTTTACTGTCTTTTCAAAAAAGGAAGACACCGAAGGAGGAATGAAAAGTTATAGAACCTCAGCGGATCAGAATGTTAATAATTTATTCCGCCTGGTGCATTCAATTACAGCCTTTCTCGAGGGGACGGTAAAACAACGTGTAAACAAACTGTAAATTTTCTGCTCTTATTACAAAGTGCTCTGTTTAGAGACGAATCCCACAGGGAGACTTTCGGAGTGCCCCCCCCCCCTTGCACAACCAAAGCATGTGTGAATGGGCAGGGTTGGTCAAGCCTGCATCCACCAAACAAACATATCCTCAGTTGGGCAGCTTAAACCCTACCAGTTTTGAGTAAATTAAAGGGGAGGACCCGCCCCTCAGAAAAATAGAGTAGAATTGAATAGAATAGAGCTGGAAGGGACCTTGGAGGTCTTCTAGTCCAGCCCCCTGCTCAAGCAGGAGAACCTATACCAGTGGTTCTCAACCTTTTTAATGCCGCAACCCTCAACCGGTTGTAAGTTGAGGACTACTCAACCGGTCGTAAGTCGAGGACTACTCAACTGGCGCAGCACCGTTTGCAGAATGGGACTTTTGGCGGGCTCAGCAGGGCAGAGACAGCCTGGACAATTCCTATTGGCTTTTGAAAGCCAATAGAATTAGACTCTATTCAAGAGAGTCTATTCTGTTGGCTTTCAAAAGCCAATAGAATAAAAGGGAGTAGCACAGCTAAGGAAAAGGGGGGAAAAAATGACAGACTGCGTTGTTTGGCGACCCCCGTGAAATGGTCGTTCGACCCCAAATGGGGTCCCGGCCCACAGGTTGAGAACCACTGACCTATACCATTTCAGACAAGTGACTGTCCAGCCTCTTGTTAAAGACCTCCAGTGATGGAGCACCCATGATTTCTAGAGGCACGCTGTTTCTCCTTAATTCCAGGTTGCTTCTCTCTTTGGTCAGTTTCCAACTATTGCTCCTTGTCTGCCCTCTGGTGCCTTGGAGAATAACGTGACCCCCTCCTCTTCTTTGTGGCAGCCCCTCAAATACTGGAATGCTGCTATCATGTCTCCCCTATTTCTTCTTTTCTTTAGACTAGCCAAACCCAAGTCCTTCATCCTTTCTTCATATGTTTTGGTCTCCAGGCCTTGGATCATCTTAGTTGCTCTTCTCTGAACTTTTTCCAAAGTCTCGACATCTTTTTTGTAGTATTGGCTGCAGTATTCCAGGTGTGGCCTCACTAGGGTTTTGTAAAGCGGTGCTAATACTTCATGTGATCTTGATTCTATGCCTCTGTTTGTACAATCCAGAATTGTATTAGCTTTTTTTGACCGCTGCTGCACATTGCTGGCTCATAGTCAAGGCATCGTCCACTAGGACTCTAAGGTCCCTCTCACAGTTACTGTTTTTAAGCCAGGTCTTGCCTAATCTGGACTTACGTCTTTGATTTTTTTTCCTGCCTAAATGTAAAACTTTGCTTTTCTTCACATTAAAACTCATTTTGTTGGATAGGGCCCATGGTTCCAGTTGTTCAAGATCTTTTTGAATCCTGATCTTGTCTTCTGGGGTGTTGGCTGTTCCTGCCAGTTTAGTGTCATCTGCGAATTTGATGAGTTCCCCTTCTATTCTCTCATCTAAGTCATTGATGAAGATATTGAAGAGTACTGGGCCTAAGACGGAACCATGTGGTACCCCACTGCTTACCTCTCTCCATGTGGATGCTTAGGGAAAAGTCTAATGCATTAATAACATTGTGATTATGATTCTGTAGAAATAAACCATTCAAAGCAAAATTATTGCCAGGAATGAAGTTCTATTTAGAAGACTCATATTGAGGACTTGAGAATTGTCAGCTGATGGCTCAGAATAACAGATCTGAAAGGGACCTTGGAGGTCTTCTAGTCCAACCCCCTGTTCTAGCAGGAGACCCTATACCAGTGGTTCTCAACCTGTGGGTCGGGACCCCATTTGGGGTCGAACGACCATTTCACGGGGGTCGCCAAACAACGCAGTCCGCCATTTCCCCCCCCTTTTCCTTAGCTGTGCTACTCCCTTTTATTCTATTGGCTTTTGAAAGCCAATAGAAGAGACTCTCTTGAATAGAGTCTAATTCTATTGGCTTTCAAAAGCCAATAGGAATTGTGCAGGCTGTCTCTGCCCTGCGGAGCCCACCAAAAGTCCCATTCTGCAAACGGTGCTGCACCAGTTGAGTAGCCCTTGACTTACGACCGGTTGAGTAGTCCTCAACTTACGACCGGTTGGGGGTCACGGCATTAAAAAGGTTGAGAACCATTGCCCTATACCAATTGGGACAAATGGTTGTCCAATCTCTTCTTCAAAACCTCTAGTGTTGCAGTACCCACAGCTTCTGGAGAGAAGCCGTCCTACTGATTTATTGTTCTAACAAGTGTATAGTAGTCCTGCTGGTGCAGTGGTTAGAATGCAATAATTGCAGGCAAACTCTGCCCACAGTCTGAAGTTTGATCCTGATGGGCTCAAGGTTGACTCAACCTTCCGTCCTTCTGAGGTCGGTAATATGAGGATCCAGATTGTTGGGGCAATACGCTGACTTTGTAAACCGCTTAGAGAGCGCTGTAAAGCACTATGGAGCAGTGTATAAGTCTAAGTGCTGTTGCTATTGCTATTCCTTCCTTCCTTCCTTCCTTCCTTCCTTCCTTCCTTCCTTCCTTCCTTCCTTCCTTCTTCCCTCCTCCCTCCCTCCCTCACATGCATGCACATGTACAAACAGGCTGCAAGCATGCGCACCACGCAAATGGGACTGCGAGCATGCCCGCAAGGCTCTCAGCGATGACGGCACCTGTGTGACGCTTGTGGCGCCGCTGCCTCCAGGCTCATAACAATGCTACTACTAGCACGAAGATCATGCCGCAGCCCACAGCGATGCTGCCCCCAGTGCGAAGTTCACACTGCCGCGCCCATGCGAGGCTCCCGCCGCTGCCCCTGCACGAGACTCGCACCGCAGCCTGCAACTATGCCACCCCTGTTGTGAGGCTCGTTCTGCCATTCCCACATGAGCCTTGTGCCGTGGCCTGCAGCAATGCTGACCCGATGCAATACTAGCGGCACTGTGCAATGGTGGCATAGGGAGGTGAGCACACACACATGCGCACGCACTGCCCAGCTACTCCCATGGCCTGTCGGTCAAGAGGCTGCGGCCCAGTATCTCCAGAGTCCCTTCCAAGTCAGTTATTCTGTTAGAACACAGCACAGCTTTTCCAACACAGAGTACACCAATTTCTTTCTTTTTTAAAAAGTTTTTATTAATTTTTTTTCCCATACATACGATAATAATTTTTCAACCCATGTGCTGTCTGAGTTTACATTCACTCATACGTATTGAATTCCTAATCCTTTATTCTTTCTTCTAGCCATCGATAAAATAAGTCCCAAGTTTGGTAAATATTCCATTTCTTCTTCTTCTTCTTCTTCTTCTTCTTCTTCTTCTTCTTCTTCTTCTTCTTCTTCTTCTTCTTCTTCTTCTTCTTCTTCTTCTTCTTCTTCTTCTTCTTCTTCTTCTTCTTCTTCTTCTTCTTCTTCCTCTTCCTCTTCCTCTTCCTCTTCCTCTTCCTCTTCCTCTTCTTCTTCTTCTTCTTCTTCTTCTTCTTCTTCTTCTTCTTCTTCTTCTTCTTCTTCTTCATCATCATCATCATCATCATCATCATCATCATGTTGGAAGGGACCTTGGAGGTCATCTAGTCCAATCCCCTGCTCAGGCAGGAAACCCTATACCATTTCGGACAAATGGCAGCCCAGCCTCTTCTTAAAAACTTCCAGTGTTGGAGCATTCACTGCTTCTGGAGGCAGGTTGTTCCACTGGTTAATTGTTCTCACTGTCAGGAAGTTTCTCCTTAGTTCTAGGTTGCTTCTTTCCTTGATGAGTTTCCATCCGTTGCTTCTTGTCCTGCCTTCAGGTGCTTTGGAGAATAGCTTGACTCCCTCTTCTTTGGGGCAGCCCCTGAGATACTGGAACACTGCTATCCTGTCCCCCTTCATCCTTCTCTTCATTAAACTAGATATACCCAATTCCAGCAACTGTTCTTTATATGTTTTAGCCTCCAGTCCCCTAATCATCTTTGTTGCTCTTCTCTGCACTCTTTCTAGAGTCTCAACATCTTTTTTACACCATGGTGACCAAAGCTAGATGCAGGAATCCAAGTGTGGCGTTACCAAGGCCTTGTAAAGTGGTATTAATACTTTTCTTTCAGTTTCATAGGCAATCTGTCCATCTCTTTTGACAGCTGTCTCCCCTCGCTTTAGAAAAAAGGAAAAAAAAATTCCATTCTGCCATGTTCTTGCCAATTTTGACTTGCCTTTCTAGGAAAATAAACACGGAGGTTTTTTTTTTTTCCCCTTCCTTTCCTCTTCTCTGTCTTCTCCTCTTCCTAAACGTTTAGGGACGCATAAACATTTTGAGTCTTGTGGAAGACCGTTCAAATCAAGTGGCTGTTTACCCGATTAGGTCACCCGCCAGCCATCTTAACCAGATGTGGGATTGTGTTTCCTTTTTACAACGTGCCAGCAATTTCAAGGGGAAGGCAGCTGTTTGCAATGAAGCCTTCCCCCCCCCCACACACACTCCCCTCCTAACTCGATTGTGTCTGTGTGTGTAGGTACGTATGTGTGATAGGAAGTTGCAAGAAAGGAAGGACGGCCTGGAAAGCGTGTTGGCTGCAGGTCTGAAACTGAGGGGCCTCTGTGATTTTGTGTCTGTGTGTCGTGCTCGCGAAAGATTCAAAGCAATAAAAATAACAATAATAATAACAATAATCATTTGGAGCTGAGATTAAATCCTGCCTGACGCTTTAGATTCCTGTACGAGATCATATCAGAAAGAGTAATATATGGTTTTTTTTTAACTTAGTCCAGCTGCGCAAAGCTCTGGGAGAAAAACTTGTGGTTTGTCATGCACATACACAGAGAAACACACCCCTCCCTGGGACTGTCAATACTTGGCAATATCTGCTTTATACAACTGTTGATCGCAGCTGACCTGATGCTGGAGCATTTCAGCAGCAAAAACTGGAATTCTCCACCAATTAGTTAGTTTAGTCTAGCGGTTAAGACACCAGTCTAGAAACCAGGATACAGTGAATTCTAGTCCCGCCTTGGGCTTGAAACTCAGTGACTTTGGGCCAATCACCAGGAGACGGTGAGTTCTAGTTCTGCCTTGGGAATCAAAGCCTGCTGAGTGACTTTGGGCCAATCACCAGGAGACTTTGAGTTCTAGTTCTGCCTTAGGAATCAAAGCCTGCTGGGTGACTTTGGGCCAAGCACCAGGAGACGGTGAGTTCTAGTTCTGCCTTGGGAATCAAAGCCTGCTGGGTGACTTTGGGCCAAGCACCAGGAGACGGTGAGTTCTAGTTCTGCTTTGGGAACCAAAGCCTGCTGGGTGACTTTGGGCCAAGCACCAGGAGACGGTGAGTTCTAGTTCTGCCTTGGGAACCAAAGCCTGCTGGGTGACTTTGGGCCAAGCACCAGGAGACGGTGAGTTCTAGTTCTGCCTTAGGAATCAAAGGTCGCTGGGTGACTTTGGGCCAAGCACCAGGAGACTGTGAGCTCTAGTTCTGCCTTAGGAATCAAAGGTCGCTGGGTGACTTTGGGCCAAGCACCAGGAGACTGTGAGTTCTAGGTCTGCCTTGGGAATCAAAGCCTGCTGGGTGACTTTGGGCCAATCACTAGGAGACTGTGAGTTCTAGTCCTTCTTTAGTCATGAAAGCCAGCTCGATAACTTTGGGCCAATCACCGGGAGACTGAGAATTCTAGTTCCACCTTAGGCACAAAAGCTGACTGGATGACTTTGGACCAGCCCCTCTCTGTCAACCCAACCCACCTCACAGGGTTGTTGTTCTAGAGAAAATAGGAGGAAGAGGGAGTAATAGATACGTTCAGTACTTTGAGTTATTGTTTAAAGATAACAAAGCCGAGGTGGCGCAGCAGTTAGAGTGCAATACTGCAGGCCACTTTAGCTGACTGTGTTCAGCAGGTCAGCGGTTCAAATCTCACCGGCTCAAGGTTGACTCAGCCTTCCATCCTTCCGGGGTAGGTAAAATGAGGACCCAGATTGTTGGGGGCAATGTAAATATATATATATTCATTGCTTACTGGTGTACACCGCTTAGAGAGTGCTTGCACTTAAAGCGGCATATAAGTCTCATCAATCAATCAATAAATAAATAAATAAAGGCAGGATAAAAAAACCCTACAATTAAAAATGTGTCTATATAGTTGGACATAATTTTGGGCATGGCTGACCAACTGTACCAGGCAGATGCCATATTGAGGAAGAGGACTGCAAAGATGACAATCAGGCTAGAATAGAATAGAATAGAATAGAATAGAATAGAATAGAATAGAATAGAATAGAATAGAATAGAATATATGGAATGGAATGGAATAGAATAGAACAGAATAGAATAGAATAGAATATGGAATGGAATAGAATAGAATATGGAACGGAATGGAATGGAATAGAATAGAATGGAATGGAATGGAATGGAATGGAATAGAATAGAATAGAATAGAGTAGAATAGAATAGAATAGAATAGAGTAGAGTAGAATAGAATAGAATAGAATAGAATAGAATAGAATAGAATAGAATAGAATAGAATATATGGAATGGAATGGAATAGAATAGAACAGAATAGAATAGAATAGAATATGGAATGGAATAGAATAGAATATGGAATGGAATGGAATGGAATGGAATGGAATAGAATAGAATAGAATAGAGTAGAGTAGAATAGAATAGAATAGAATAGAATAGAATAGAATAGAATAGAATAGAATAGAATAGAATAGAATAGAATATGGAATGGAATGGAATGGAAAGAACAGAATAGAATAGAATAGAATATGGAATGGAATAGAATATGGAATGGAATGGAATGGAATGGAATAGAATAGAATAGAATATGGAAGGGAAGGGAATGGGAATGGGAATTGGAATGAGAATGGGAGTAGCACACAAAACCACACACACTTTAGTCCGTGGAAAAACCTCTCTCTACGGTGCCCAAAAGGTTGGGGATCTCTGGTCTAGTCATAATGTATGACAGTAAAAGGAATCTGGGTGGATTTAACTCCGCTAGTCATTGCCGACTCTAGGAAGATCTGTTTTAAAACATATATTTCTAGGATGTGCTAAAAGCACCCGAAGGCAGGACAAGAAGCAACGGGTGGAAACTCATCCAGGAGAGAAGCAACCTAGAACTAAGGAGAAATTTCCTGACAGTTAGAACAATTAACCAGTGGAACAACCTGCCTCCAGAAGCTTTGAATGCTCCAACACTGGAAGTTTTTAAGAAGAGACTGGACAGCCATTTGTCCGAAATGGTGTAGGGTCTCCTGCCTGAGCAGGGGGTTGGACTAGATGACCTCCAAGGTCCCGTCCAACAACATCATCATCATCAGCCTGCCTCCAGAAGCAGTAAATGCTCCAACACTGGAAGATTTTAGGAAGAGACTGGACAGCCATTTGTCCGAAATGGTGTAGGGTTTCCTGCCTGAGCAGGGGGTTGGACTAGATGACCTCCAAGGTCCCTTCCAACTTTACTACTATTACTATTACTATTACTATCATCATCATCATTACTATTATCATCATCATTATTATTATCATTATTATTATTGATCATCGCACAGCCAGATGTTCAGACTGGATTTGGCATTTTTGTCTACCTATCGAGTCCTTACCCAGGACCTGGGATAGGCAGATGTGGATGTTTGATGGTATTACAGATCTCATCACAGGATGGAAGCAGTTCCTAGTAAGGCTGCCTTTTGCAATTGACTAATAGCGAATTTGTCAATGCCGATGATGGTGTCAAGTGGTGCTCCAGTTGTTTTGGGATTGCACCCAAGGAGCCTATGACTATTGGTACTACCCTTGCTTGCTTTTGCCACAGTATTTCTATTTCTATTTGTAGGTCTTTGTATTTTGTTATCTTCTCCAGTTCTTTCTCTCGTCTATTCTGCTGTCTCCAGGCACTGCCAAGTCCACTATCTGGACTTTTTTGACTTTCTTTTCGACAATTGTTAAGTCTGGGGTGTTATATTGCAGGTGCTTGTCTGTTTGAATTCTGAAGTCCCAGAGCAGTTTAACTTTATCATTTTCTATGACTTTCTCTATTTTATGATCCCACCAGTTCTTGCTTATAGGCATATTTCTTGCAGATCTTCCAATGCACCATTGTTGCTACTTTGTCATGCCGCTGCTTGTAGTCAGTCTGTGCAATCTTCTTGCAACAGCTTACCAAGTGGTCCACTGTTTCTTCAGCTTTATTATTATTGTTGTTGTTGTTATTGTTAAAATTTTCCTGTTGTGGAAAGAAGTAATTACATACATTAGACTTGGAGACAGAGTTTGGAACACACACACACACACACACGCACACAAATTTGGAACTCTTTACCTATTACTGAAAAATTGACAGCTAGAAAAGAGTGTAATCCTTGTTGAAGTCTGACTGGATTTTGGCCAATTCTTTGTTTAAAAAAATAAATAAAAATCCCTATTGCTTTTCCAGTTTGCAAATCTGGCCCATTTAACCCCATCTGAACATGAATGAATCACATATTCCAAGCAACGCAGTCATAAAATTAGGCATGCTGAAATGTGCAATTTCTTGTATTCTCTCAGTGTCTTTCTTTGTATCTTTCTACTTCTCCTGGATCTGTTTTTTTTCTCTCTCTCCTCCCAGCGTGCTTAAATGCCTGTTTCAAATATTTTTGAGGGAAAAAATGGAAAATTAAACATCTGGGAGAACTGGAGATGCTTTTAAAAGTCAACTGTATAGCAGAGTTTCGTATTACATGACTGCTGCCCTGAAAATGTCAAATTGTGTGTGCGTGTTTTTAAATTCCTTTCCTTTCCTTTCCATTCCATTCCATTCCATTCCTTTCCCCTTACAACAATTAACTGAAAACAATTCCTCTTTTGGATGCAAATAATCTTGGTAGTTGCATATGCTCTCCTATTGAGCATGCCAATAGCTTCCTTTGTAATTACATGGAGAAAAGTAGTCAAAGAGACTTCATATGTTGAGATTGTTGCTGCTACAACCCTGATGCCATTTTTTTCCTTCAATGCACAAGAGTTGTTTGAAGCGTCTCGACTGCTGCAGTAGATCTGCCACTTGTTCTCCAGATGAGAAGGACTTATTAGAGGCCAGTGCATGATCTAACACAACTGTTTTAGTGGAGCATCAGGTTGTTAATGGATATGGTCCAGCTCAGATAAGCTTTGAGCCCCATTTATTTCTTCATTGATCAGAATAGCAAGTCAGGAGTAAAATAGAATAAAAGGAATGGAATGGAATGGAGTAGGGTCAAGTAGAGTAAAGTAGAGTAGAGTAGAGTAGAGTAGAGTAGAGTAGAGTAGAGTAGAGTAGAGTAGAGTAGAGTAGAGTAGAGTAGAGTAGAGTATATGATATGGAATAGAATGGAATAGAATGGAATGGAATGGAATGGAATGGAACGGAACAGAACAGAATAGAATAGAATAGATAGGTGGAAAGGTGGATAGATGGATATAGAATAAGATGGATAGAAGATAAGTAGTTATAATAATAATAATAGTTATATATAACAATATATAAGATGGATAGATGGATATATGACTAGATAGATTTATATAATGAGATGAATGGATAGATGGATATAATGGATGGATAGATATAGCTACATATAATAAGATGGATGGATGAGTGGATGGAGAGAGAGAGAATGAGAGACTGCGATACAAATAAATTGGAAGGTGAATGGATTGATAGATGGATAGACAGAGAGAAAAAGGAAGACTTTATGATAAACCAGTTTTGTCTTTTGAAAATTCCTCTCTAATTTTTTATAACAGGGGTCTTCAACCGTGGCAACTTTAAGACTTGTGGACTTCAACTCCCAGAATTCCTCAGCCAGCTTTGCTTTGTTGGCTGAGGAATTCTGGGAGTTGAAGTCCACAAGTCTTAAAGTGGCCATGGTTGAAGACCCCTGCTTTATAAGGTTTCAGTTATTAAAGAAATACATGAATAGCCATAATTAATACGTGCTTTTTTGCTCTTCTACTATATTTCCCATTATTTTGTAGTGGGCTCAACACAGAGACATAAGAGAACAATAATCCAGGAAGTGCTACAAAGAAGAAATAGCCAGAATGCAATTAGACTTCTTGGGATATTTTGCAGACGACCCTGAAAATCTTGTTTGAAAACTAAGGAGACCTTTGGACCAGCTTTCTGTTTACATATCTACAGCTGGATTTTCTTGATAAACTTTTTTTTAAAAAATTATGGTTCAGTTTGTCTCACAGTCAGCCAGATGTTCAGGCTGGATTCAGCATTTTTGTCCACCTATCGAGGCCTTCCCAAGGACCTGGACTAGGCAGATCTGGATGTTTGGTGATCTTATCACAGGATATAAGCTTTCCAAGTAAAGCTGCCTTTTGCAATTGACCAGTGCACAAGGCTTTGGTCAATTCCGCTGATGTTCAGATGGCGCTCCAGTTATTCGGGGATTGCATCCAATCAACCTCTTATTATTGGTACTACCTTGGCTTTCTTTGGCCCCAGTGTTTCTATTTCTCTTCTATTTTGATCCAGTTTATTTTCTAGCCTTCTGACGATACGAGACAACTTGAGCGGCTCAACCTAATAAAGGCTGGAGGCTAAAACATATGACAAAAGGTTGCAGGAATTGGGTTTGTCTAGTCTAGTGAAAAGAAGGACTAGGTGTGACATGATAGCAGCCTTTCAATATTGCAGACGACACCAAGCTGGCAGGAATAGCCAACACTCCAGAAGACAGGCTTAAGATACAGAAGGATCTGGACAGACTTGAACACTGGGCGCTATCTAACAAAATGAAATTCAGTGGTGAAAAAAGTAAGGTTCTACATTTAGGCAAGAAAAAACAAATGCACAGGTACAATATAGGTGACACCTTGCTCATAAGTAGTAACTGTGAGAGGGATCTTGGAGTCCTGGTGAACGATCTCTTAAATAGGAGCCAGCCATGTGCTGCAGCTGCCAAAAAAGCCAACACAGTGCTAGGCTGCATTAACAAAGGGATAAAATCAAGATCATGTGAAGTGTTAATACCACTTTACAAGGCCTTGGTAAGGCCACACTTGGAATTCTGCATCCAGTTTTGGTCACCAAGATGTAAAAAAGATGTTGAGACTCTAGAAAGAGCACAGAGAAGAGCAACAAAGATGATCAGGGGATTGGAGGCCAAAACATATAAGGAACGGTTGCTGGAATTGGGTATGTCCAGTTGAAAGAAGAGAAGGATGAGGGGGGACATGATAGCAGTCTTCCAATATCTCAGGGGTGGCCACAAAGAAGAGGGAGTCAAGCTATTCTTCAAAGCCCCTGAAGGCAGGATGAGAAGCAACAGATGGAAACTAATCAAGGAGAGAAACAACCTGGAACTAAGGAGGAATTTCCTGACAGTGAGAACAGTTAACCAGGGGAACTACCTGCCTCTAGAAGCTGTGAATGCTCCAACACTGGAAGTTTTTAAGAAGAGACTGGACAACCATTTGTCTGAAATGGTATAGGGTTTCCTGCTTGAGCTGTGGGTTGGATTAGCTGATCTCCAAGGTGCCTTTCAACTCTCGTATTCTGTTAAATTTAACGTGGCTATTGAATTAACCCATTTAAACCACTTCTGGCTTTGCACAATACACCAAGCCATACTTTGCTTAAAAGGGCTGGGTATACACAATGTGCTAAGCTATGAAAACTAGACAAAGATGATGTTAAATCAAACTTAGCATCCTACAGAAATGCAGCTGGTAGGAATTTCATTAATCTGTGTTAGGCAAACATGCAGTAATAGATCGCCCTAAAATCTTGAGATTGTTCTCCCCCAGAAGACATCCAGATAATTATTCATTGTTCATGCGACAAGGGTGGAGATAAGGATCATTAAATATATTGGGAGTAATAATTGTAAGCTTAATTACATTTCCAGTAAATCAATTTTGTTTCCTTTTTTTTTTTAAATGGGCCCAACCGTTTCTTTACCTTTTTGCATTTATGGAATTCAGTTACCTTAACACCCTTCAGAATCTAAAGTTGATCGTGATCTGCTCCAAATAAATATTTATTGGTTTCAATCCCACCTTCGTTATTTTTATAAATAATAAATAATTCAAAGTGGAGAACACACACAATAGTCCTTCGTCTTCCTGTTTTCCCCAGAACAACAATTCTGCGAGGTGAGTTGAGCTGAGAGAGAGAGAGAGAGAGAGTGATTGGCCCAAAATCACCCAGTCAGCTTTCATGCCTTAGGCAGGACTAGAACTCACAGTCTCCTGGTGATTGGCCCAAAGTCACCCAGTCAGCTTTCATGCCTTAAGCAGGACTAGAACTCACAGTCTACTGATGATTGACCCAAAATCACCTAGCTGGCTTTCATGCTTAAGGCGGGACTAGAACTCACCGTCTCCTGGTGATTGGTGCAAAGTCAACCAGCCACCTTTCATGCCTAAGGCGGGACTAGAACTCACCATCTCCTGGTGATTGGCCCAAAGTCACCCAGTCGGCTTTTATGCCTAAGGATGAAACATGTAACAGTGATACCCATTGTCATTGGGGCACTGGGAACTATGTCCAAAAGCTTTGCAAAATACCTCAAGAAACTGCAGCTTCCTGCAATAACTCCAGCAATGTAACAAAAAACTGCGCTACTCGGAACATCTTATATTTTAAGGAGGTACCTGGTTGACACCTAGGATGCTGGGAGCAACCTGTGTCAACCATCAGTGCCAGCCAATTTGAACGTTCAGTTGACTGAGGTTCATGTTTAATGAATAAAAGATAATAATAATAGTAGTAGTAGTAATAATAATAATGATGATGATGATGTTGGAAGGGACCTTGGAGGTCATCTAGTCCAACCCCATGCTCAGGCAGGAAACCCAATACCAAAAGGGCGCACTCAGGTCAAAGTACATGACACAGGAAATGCAAAGCCTCAAACAGGAACAGGAAACCACCTCATGAGCCCCAGAAGGTATAAAAACCCACTCCCTACATGTGCTCTCTCTCTTTTTCTTCCAGAGCCATCTTTCTATCTGGCTCTCCTCTTCAATAAACTGCAACCTTTTTTCTAAAGCAGTCGCCATGTTGTTTATTCCCGGCTTGGACTGGACCCCGATGAAAATTTTTATTTCAACAACAACCTCTGGAATATTGCATTCAGTTTTGGTCACCACATTATAAAAAAGAGGATGAGATTTTGGAAAGAGTGCAGAGAAGAGCAACAAAGGTGATTAAGGACCCGGAGACTAAAACATAGGAAGAATGGTTGCAGGAATTGGGTATGGCTAGTCTATAGAAAAGAAGGACTGGGGATGACATGATAGCAGTGTTCCAATATCTGAGGGGATCAAGCTATTCTCCAAAACTCCTGAAGGCAGGACAAGAAACAATGGTTGGAAATAATCAAGGACAGAAGCAACCTAGAACTAAGGAGAAATTTCCTGATGATGAGAACAATTAATCAGTGGAACATCTTGTGTTCAGAAGTTATGGGTGCTCCATCACTGGAAGGTTTTAAGAAGAGACTGGACAGCCATTTGTCTGGAATGGTATAGGGCAGTGGTTCTCAACCTGTGGGTTGGGACCCCATTTGGGGTCGAACGACCATTTCACGGGGGTCGCCAAACAACGCAGTCCACCATTTTTTCCCCTTTTCCTTAGCTGTGCTACTCCCTTTTATTCTATTGGCTTTTGAAAGCCAATAGAATAGACTCTCTTGAATAGAAAGAGTCTTGAAAGCCAATAGGAATTGTCCAGGCTGTCTCTGCCCTGCTGAGCCCGCCCAAAGTCCCATTCTGCAAACGGTGCTGCACCAGTTGAGTAGTCCTCGACTTACAACCGGTTGGGGGGTCGCGGCATTAAAAAGGTTGAGAACCACTGGTATAGAGTCTCCTGCCTGAGCAGGGGGTTGAGCTAGATGACCTCCAAGGTCCCTTCCAACTCTGTCATTCTGTATTTTGTATCTCCTCACCCAGTTTTCACAGTTCTCCAGTACTTATCGTTCAAGGGCGAATCGGGTGGGCGGTGAGGGAAATTTGCAATTAAAGAAGCCACGATTCTGATCTTCTGATCTCCCTTCTAAGCCAGCCGATAAGCAAGGCTGGGAAACTCGATTGAAGAAACATCCTCTTCTATTAAAAAAGATCTATCAATATATCCCTGACCGTAATAAACAAGCTTCAGGCGGCCAGGCCGACTCTTCAATCTCAGCAGCGGCTGTATGAACTCTGTTTCACCTTTTATATTTATTTACATGTCTCTCCGTCTCTCTCGTGCCAAACTCATTCTGGAGAAATTAATCAACATTGATCAGTCTCCGTTTCTGTGTCATTTTCGATGACTGTGAAGCGGGAAAGTGAAGGGTGAGTGGGAAAGGGGAGGGGACCGGGGTTGCCGAACGAGAAATAAAATGTATGTCAATCTGTGATCTAAATGTACCTGCACATTATACCAGTTGGGGCTTTTTCCCTCCCCTGGCTGCCTGTGATATTTAAATATCTCCACGGCATTTTTTATTTTTTTTTAAAAAGAGAAATATCCTATGGGGAAATAGTCTTTTTCATCATTCGGAGGCACGCTGAATTCTTGCTGATGGGGGAGATTTAATTCTGGGACGATGCCAAGTTTTCTTGATTCAAACGCAGCACGGCGATGAATTTTATCTCTCATTGGTAGCCAATCTGGACTCACGTGGTCGTCGTGAACAAATCATGGTGGAAAAAAAGGCTAGCGTGGAGAAGAAGGACGTCTGAAGCCACCTTATCGGGGTCCATTGACTGAGATTTTCTCCCACGCTAAACCATATTGAATCAGTTTGATGTAAGGAATAAGGCATCAGGCTAGAATCAGGAGACTGTGAGTTCTAGTCCTCGCTTAGGCACAAAGCCTAAACCATATTGAATCAGTGTGGAGTAAGGATTAAGGTGACTGTGAGTTCTAGTCCCTCTTAGGCACAAAGTCTAAACCATATTGAATCAGTTTGGTATAATGATTAAGGCATCAGGATAGAATCAGGCGACTGTGAATTCTAGTCCTCCCTTAGGCACAAAGCCTAAACCATATTAAATCAGTTTGATGTAAGGAATAAGGCATCAGGATAGAATCAGGCGACTGTGAGGTCTAGTCCTCCCTTAGGCACAAAGCCTAAACTATATTGAATCAGTGTGGTGTAAGGATTAAGGCATCAGGCTAGAATCAGGAGACTGTGAGTTCTAGTCCTCGCTTAGGCACAAAGCCTAAACCATATTGAATCAGTGTGGAGTAAGGATTAAGGTGACTGTGAGTTCTAGTCCCTCTTAGGCACAAAGTCTAAACCATATTGAATCAGTTTGGTATAATGATTAAGGCATCAGGCTAGAATCAGGTGACTGTGAATTCTAGTCCTCCCTTAGGCACAAAGCCTAAACCATATTGAATCAGTTTGGTGTAAGGAATAAGGCATCAGGATAGAATCTGGAGATTGTGAGTTCTAGTCCTCCCCTAGGCACAAAGCCTAAGCCATATTAAATCAGTTTGGTGTAAGGAATAAGGCATCAGGATAGAATCAGGCGATTGTGAGTTCTAGTTTGTTTAGGCATAAAGGCAGCTGAGTGGCCTTCAGCCAGCCTCCCTCTCTCAACCTGGGAAGGGAACAAACTACTTCCAAACATCCAGCCTAGAAAAGGGACTCGTCCATATCCCAAAGGTGCTGTTTTTCAAAAAAGCAACTGGACTTTCTTGAGGTTTTTTTATTTTTGTTTTTTTAGAAAAGAATAACTCTTTTGAAGCCAGCTGTTTGTCCACAGAGAAGACCTCTGATTTGGACAGAGAGGTCCTCTGATTTGAAAGAAGAGTCAAAGAAGCTATCTGTGTTAAAACGGAGCAGCCCCTTCCTCAACAGAGGGGGAGGGATACGACACCATCTATTTCCTGTCTACCATTCAGGTGTCCCGGAGGCTACGGATAAATCCCCAAGTGGCCTCAACGATTCTCAGAGGGAGTACTAATGACCAGATGACTGCAAATATAAATAAAAATCCTTCCACTCCCCACCATTCAGTCAGATCTGAAAGACGTTTCTTGATGGAGAAGCAAAACGTTTTCAAAGGAGAAACCAAACAAAAACAAGAAACTCCAGTTGCCATTTGGGAAAAGTGACTTTGGGACAACCATGACCCGGATGAGGTTGAGACTTTCGAAAGAGTGCAGAGAAGAGCAACGAAGATGATCAAGGGCCTGGAGACTAAAATACATGAAGAACGGTGGCAGGAACTGGGTACATCTAGTCTAGAGAAAAGAAGGATTAGGGATGACATGATAGCAGTGTTCCAATATTTGAGGGGCTGCCACAAAGAAGAGGGCTTCACATTCTCCAAAGCACCAGAGGGAAGGACAAGAAACAATGGCTGGAAACTGACCAAAGAGAGAAGCAACCTGGAATTAAGGAGAAACTTCCTAACAGGGAAGACAATTAACCAGTGGAACGACCTGCCTCCAGAAGTTGTGGGCGCTTCATCAGTGGAGGTTTTTAAGAAGAGACTGGACAGCAACTTGTCTGAAATGCTATAGGATCTCCTGCTTGAGCAGGGGGGCTGGACTAGAAGACCTCCAAGGTCCCTTCCAGCTTTATTCTATTCTGTTCTGTTCTGTTCTGTTCTGTACTCTACTGTACTGTACTGTACTGTACTGTACTATACTATACTATACTATACTGTTCTGTTCCAATATTCTATTCTATTCTATTCTATTCTATTCTATTCTATTCTATTCTATTCTATTCTATTCTATTCTATTCTATTCTATTCTATTCTATTCTATTCTATTCTATTCTATTCAGTGAGGACAATTAACCAGCGGAACGACCTGCCTCCAGAAGTTGTGGGTGCTTCATCCCTGGAGGTTTTAAAGAAAAGATTGGAATGCCACCTATCTGAAATGGTAAAGGGTCTCTCTCCTGAGGTTGGACTAGAAGATCTCCAAGGTCCCTTTCCAGCTCTATTCCGATTGACTGATTGAAGACAGAAAGAGCAGGAAACCCTCCATGTTTTTTCATGCAAAATTTATTTATCCATTTTTTTTTTTGCAATTAGCACATCGGTCTTATCCCTCACACTTAAATGGCGCCACCGTATTGACCATCTTCCCAACATCTGAGTTGCTAAACAATTTCAAGTGGGAGCTTCCCATGATTTACCCTGACTAATGATGTAACTAAGGAATATCACTGGTGCTAGTTAATAGGAAGCACAGAGCTAATCAATAGCTATAATAGCTTTACTATCAGGTAGGGGCTACTTACTCAAGGGGAAACAAGTGCCCCCCCTGAAAAGCTATTTTCTCCCCCTGCCCGATCTTTGAGGCGATTTAAATCAATCTGGATTGCACAAAACCAAGATAAATTTCACACACAACCCCCCCTTCTTTTTGTACAGGAGAAGGAGGCCGTCGGTTCTGTGTAATTACACGCCCCTGAAAAAGGAAACAACAGCTGTGTGTGGATGTTTCTTTTAGATAACTAGAAGCGACAAAGGTAGCAGGGAGAAGGTAAGTTTTAGATGGCGAAGAAGAGAACTCTCTCTCTCCAGAATGAGTGTTTTTTCCCCCCATATATTTTATTGATTTTTTTAAAAAACATAAATCACTTAATAGTTGGTAAACAATGTGTTTGCTGGGTTTACATTTTTAAAGAAAAATCATTAACAATTGGTTTCTATAATCCATAATCCACAGAGTACGTTTAGTTGATTTCCCCTTTTCCCCAAAATGTCTTCTTTGCAAACCTTGAAATAATACAGTTGTTATTATTTTGATAAATAACAGTTACATGTATGGTTATTTAGATTTGTTTCTCCCATAAAGTTCAAAGTATTCTTGCTGGTTAAGATTTTCTCAACAGTTAATTGCATTTAAAGATTTAAATCCATTTTTTCCCCATAGAAACCATCTCAACACTTTTACATTAGTTCTTAAAGAAGAGGTTAAAAACAGTAACACTTGATAGCAGTATTCCAATATCTCAGGGGCTGCCACAAAGAAGAGGGAGTCAAGCTGTTCTCCAAAGCACCTGAAGGCAGGAGAAGAAGCAACGGATGGAAACTAACCAAGGAGAGAAGCAACCTAGAACTAAGGAGAAATTAGCTGACAATTGGAATTGGGTGTGTCTAGTTTAATGAAGAGAAGGACTAGGAGTGACATGATAGCAGCATTCCAATATCTCAGGGGCTGCCACAAAGAAGAGGGAGTCAAGCTATTCTCCAAAGCTTGAAGGCAGGACAAGAGGCAACAGATGGAAACTAACCAAAGAGAGAAGCAACCTAGAACCAAGGAGAAATTTCCCGACAGTTAGAACAATTAACCAGTGGAACAACCTGCCTCCAGAAGCTGTGAATGCTCCAACACTGGACGTTTTTAGGAAGAGACTGGGCAGCCATTTGTCTGAAATGGTATAGGGCACAAGTCAGCAACCTGCAGCTCCGGAGCCGCATGTGGCTCTTTGAGCCTTCTCTTGTGGCTCCCAGTCTCCTCTGCCATTTGCAGAGAGAGACAGAGGCAGAGACAAAGAGAGGCACTTGCGCTTCCCTTCTCTCTCTCTCTCTCTCTCTCTCTCTGTGTGTGTGTTTGTGTGTGTGTGTAAAAAAGAGAGTGGCCTCATCCTGTTCAACGAGCTGACAAGCTACTTAGGTGGGGCTCCTGCCTTGGCTGCGTCTCTGCAGGAAACAGGAAGCAGGAAGAGCAGGAGAGAGCTAGCTAGCCCAGCTATGCTGACTCAGGAATTCTGGCAGTTGAAGTCCATGAGTCATAAAAGAGCCGAGGTTGCCTACCCCTGAGCTTGTTGGAGAACAGCTTGAAGCCAGCTTGCCAGATGAGCAGAAGATTGGAGAGAGGGAGAGAGAGGGGGGGAGAGAAAGAGAGAGAGAGAGGAAAGAGAGAGAGAAAGAGAATGGGGGAAAAGAACTGGCAGACCAAGGGCAGAAAGAGAGAGGGAGAAGGAGAAAGAGGGAGGGAGGGAGGGAGAGACAGAGAGAGAGACCCTTTTGACATCTAAAATGAAGATAACACTGCATAAATCCTTTTTTACCTTTATGATATGCATATCATAAAGTCTTAGCGGGTCTTCGGCTTTGTGCTTCTGCGAGCAAAGTGTGATCGGAGTTGCCGTCTCTCTATAAATATTGGTGGGGGTGTGTAGAGTGCTGGCTTAGTTGCTGTAGGAGGGCTGGTTGGCTGTGTTGGAGTTATTGTTTGTGGATTGTTCGGCTGTTTCATAACATCCTGAGTAGCTGAGATGCTGGCTGTGTGCCCATTAGTCTTTTGTGTTGTAACGACCTGGGTAGTGAGTTGTGTGATGACATCCTGAGATCTAGCGTAGTGATATCCTGAGTTCTGTGTTGCACCATCCTGGGTGGTAGGCTGTGTTGTTGCTCTCTCTGCAAATATATATATTAAAGGTAAAAAAAGGATATATGCAGTGTTATCTTCATTTTAGATATCCAAAGGGTTTTGCGGCTCCCAGTGTTTTGTTTTCGGTGGAAAACGGGTCCAAGTGGCTCTTTGAGTGTTTTGGGTTGCCTACCCCTGGACTAGATGACCGCCAAGGTCCCTTCCAACTTTTTAAAATTATTATTATTGATCATCGCACAGTCAGCCAGATGTTCAGACTGGATTTGGCATTTTGTCTACCTATCGAGTCCTTACCCAGGACCTGGGATAGGCAGATGTGGATGTTTGATGGTATTACAGATATCGTCACAGGATGGAAGCAGTTCCTAATAAGGCCGCCTTTTGCAATTGACTAATAGCGAATTTGTCAATGCCAGTGGTGTTCAAGTGGTGCTCCAGTTGTTTTGGGATTGCACCCAAGGAACCTATTACTATTGGTACTATTATTATTATTATTATTATTACTATTATTATCATCCTCGGCTTTCAGCTGCACGGCTTTATGGCCCCATTCAGTGCCAACTGGAATTGGGAAAAGGAAACAGTTATAATGGTTGGCACCCCAACCAAAGGCAAAGTTTTGGCACGAAGTGCCCTTGTTTGCAACGAGGGTTGGAAATGTAGTTAAATTTACGGCGCTGAGCCAATGGGTGCTTGTCATCATTGCCAGATGCCTTAAGATGGGGGGATGCCAGCTTCCTACCACCCACGCTTTGCCCCAGGAGGAAACGTTGTGCACTCACCACCTGTTCTGATTTCCGCAACGTTAAGGAGGGATCCAAAATTATATCTCACTGGTGAATGAGCACCTGGTTGGCTTCCAGCATCCCTGCAAATGTGGTCCATGAAGGAAGACTCTGATGTGTTGGGATGTCACCTCTCTTTCCCCAGAGGGATTTTTTTTTTCAGTGCCAGAGGCCGTGCTGGCCTGAGCTGGTTTCTCTGTCTGCGGTAAACAGTACCTGCAGGTCCATAAATAATTCTTCGTGCAGAAGAGAAAAAGAAAGGGAGAAAAAAGCGAGGTGCTCTCCAGGTCTCTGATGAGAGTTGATTTGTCTCGCTTTGCAGAGGCTGTGGCTGAACCAAAGGCCTGTGATTTCACCGTATGCATTTTTGATAGAGAGAAATGTTCCAGCAAGTATTTCTCAACATGCTCTAAATAATAGCCACAAGGCCTGGCTCTTCTTCCAGAAATGTTCTATGTGCTGTTTCTTTCTTTTTCTCTCTCTCTCTTTCTTTCTCTCTTTCTCCCTTCCTTCTTTCCTCCCTTCTTTCCTGCCTTCCTTCCTGCCTTCCTTCTTTCTTTCCTTCCTTCCTTCCTTCCTTCCTTCCTTCCTTCCTTCCTTCCTTCCTTCCTTCCTTCCTTCCTTCCTTCCTTCCTTCTGTATTTCTTCTTCTTCTTCTTCTTCTTCTTCTTCTTCTTCTTCTTCTTCTTCTTCTTCTTCTTCTTCTTCTTCTTCTTCTTCTTCTTCTTCTCCTCCTCCTCCTCCTCCTCCTCCTCCTCCTCCTCCTTCCTTCCTTCCTTCCTTCCTTCCTTCCTTCCTTCCTTCCTTCCTTCCTTCCTTCCTTCCTTCCTTCCTTCCTTCCTTCCTTCCTTCCTTTCTTTCTTTCTTTCTTTCTTTCTTTCTTTCTTTCTTTCTTTCTTTCTTTCCCTCCCTCCCTTTTTTCTAACTCTCTTTCGATCTCTCATTCTCTCTTTCCATTTTTTCTCTTTTCTCCCTTCCTTTTTCCCCTTTGATATAATTTTATTAAAAGTTTTTAAAAAGTGAAAACTAAAACAACCTAATAGAAATTAAGAAAAAAAAAACAATCAAAACAATCAAAGAGAAAGCTTAAAAGGGCAAGAAATGGCCTCTATTGTTTCTGATTCCTAGAGAGCCAGTTTGGTCTAGCGGTTAAGGCACCTGGCCAGAAACCAGTTCTAATCCCGCTGTAGGCATTGAAAGCTAGCTGGGTGACTTTGGGCTGACCACTCTCTCCCAGCCCAATGTACCTTACAAGGTTGTTATTGTAGGGAAAACAGGAGAAGGAAGTTGTGTTGAATATGTTCCCTGCCTTGAGTTATTCGTAAAAATAATAAAAGCGAGATACAAATAAATAAATATTTAATATGGCACCCAGGTCTTAACTGAGTGTTTACAGTAGATTAATTAATAATGGGACTATGAAAAGAAGAACAGAGTTGGGGTTTTTTTGGAAGGAAAGAATCAATGACCACTTCAAAAGCTTAGAAAAACTAATAAAAATAACAATAATAAAGTTGGAAGGGATCTTGGAGGTCATCTAGTCCAACCCCCTGCTCATGCAGGAAACCCTATACCATTTCAGACAAATGGCTGTCCAGTATCTTCTGAAAAGCCTCCAGTGATGGAGCACCCACAATTTCTGGAGGCAGATTGTTCCACTGGTTAATTGTTCTAATTGTCTGGAAATTTATCCTTAGATCTAGGTTGCTTCTCTCCTTGATTATTTTCCATCCATTGCTTCTTGTCCTGCCTTCAGGCGCTTTGGAGAATAGCTTGACTCCTTCTTCTTTCAGGCAGCCCCCGAGATATTGGAACACGGCTGTCATGTCACCCCTCGTCCTTCTCTTCATTAAACTAAACATACCCAATTCCAGCAACCGATCCTTATATGCTTTAGCCTCATATGCTTTTGTTTTTGTTTTAAATGGACTTGCATGAACAAAACTTGCCACAGTACATGCACAGACGCTGCTCTGCTCCATGGATTCTTGGCTGTGGCTCTCGATTTATTACATTGCCACAATCACGATGCGGGGTGTCACAGAGAGACAAGCATTGGCTGAGGAAACCCTTCCAGATGATCTGTGTGACTCATCCGAGTTGGCTATTGAAAACGTGCACTTTAAATAGGAGACATTTTACAGCTCTTGCCGTGGATTTAGGAACAGGTCAAAACAACAACACTCTCCTGTCAAAGAGATTGTACTGTCACAGGACTTTCCGTGTGCCTTCAAGATTGTGTGAAAATGGAGGTGCCTCCAGGCGGGTTAAGAAAGTCAAGTTGGCAAAGCTTGTGTGTGATCAAAGCTCTGCCCTTCCTCTAAACGTGTCACACCCCCAACACGCATAAAACCAAGTAGGGCATTGAACCCATCCTCCAGGCTGCCATCTCAACCATGTGGATACCCTGGAAAGGAAAAACGAAAATGCTCCTCAAGTCAGAAAAACTTAATTATATTATGCATTTCTGAGCCGTACGTGCCAACTTCCCCTGACACGTTTGCTGGGTGGTGTTGAGTCTCTGTGGAAAATGGCAGCTGAACGTCAACCTCAGCTGAGCTTTGGGTGAATTTCAGCGTAATTTGAAAGTACCATGATGCATTTGAGGGAAGCCTAATAATAGAACAAAAGAGTTGGAAGGAATCTTGGAGGTCTTCTACTCTAACCGTCTGCTCAAGCAGGAGACCCTATGACATTTTGGACAAATGGCTGTCCAGTCTCTTCTTAAAAACTTCCAGTGTTGGAGCATTCACCGCTTCTGGAGGCAGGTTGTTCCACTGGTTAATTGTTCTCACTGTCAGGAAGTTTCCCCTTAGTTGTAGGTTGCTTCTCTCCTTGGTTAGTTTCCATCCATTGCGTCTTATCCTGCCTTCAGGCGCTTTGGAGAATAGCTTGACTCCCTCTTCTTTGGGGTAACCCCTGAGATATTGGAACACTGCTGTCATGTCCCCCCTAGTTCTTCTTTGCATTAAACTAGACATGCCCAATTCCAGCAACCATTCTTCACATATTTTACCTCCAGTCCCTGACAATTGTTCTCATAGTCAGGAAAGTCCTCCAGTGATGGAGCACTCACAACTTCTGAAGGCAGGTTGTTCCACTCATTAATTGTTCTCCCTGTCAGGAAGTTTCTCCTTAGTTCTAGGTTGCTCCTTTCCTTGGTTAGTTTCCATCCGTTGCTTCTTGTCCTGCCTTCCGGCTCCTTGGAAAATAGGTAGATCCGCTCTTCTTTATGGCAATCCCTTAGATG
This sequence comes from Crotalus adamanteus, assembly GCA_039797435.1. NCBI lineage: Eukaryota > Metazoa > Chordata > Lepidosauria > Squamata > Viperidae > Crotalus > Crotalus adamanteus. The sequence goes on along the minus strand of CM077919.1, from coordinate 282,088,819 downwards.
ATATTATTATTATTGATCATCGCACAGTCAGCCAGATGTTCAGACTGGATTTGGCATTTTGTCTACCTATCGAGTCCTTACCCAGGACCTGGGATAGGCAGATGTGGATGTTTGATGGTATTACAGATATCGTCGCAGGATGGAAGCAGTTCCTAATAAGGCCGCCTTTTGCAATTGACTAATAGCGAATTTGTCAATGCCAATGGTGCTCCAGTTGTTTTGGGATTGCACCTAAGGAGCCTATTACTATTGGTACTACCCTTGCTTGCTTTTGCCACAGTCTTTCTATTTCTATTTGTAAGTCTTTGTATTTTGTTATCTTCTCCAGTTCTTTCTCTTCTATTCTGCTATCTCCAGGCACTGCCACGTCCACTATCCAGACTTTTTTGTCTTTCTTATCGACAATTGTTAAATCTGGGGTGTTATGTTGCAAGTGCTTGTCTGTTTGAATTCTGAAGTCCCAGAGCAGTTTAATTTTATCATTTTCTATGACTTTCTCTATTTTATGATCCCACTAGTTTTTGCTTACAGGCAAATGATATTTTTTGCAGATCTTCCAATGCACCATTGTTGCTACTTTGTCATGCCGCTGCTTGTAATCAGTCTGTGCAATCTTCTTGCAACAGCTTACCAAGTGGTCCGCTGTTTCTTCAGCTTCTTTGCATAGGCGGCACTTACTGTCTTTTGCTGTCTTCTCAATTTTGACTTCGTATGCGTTTGTCCTTAAGGCTTGGCTTGGTCTTGTGCAGCCAGAATTAATCCCTCGGTCTTTTCTTCAATTTTCCTGCTCTTAGCCATTGCCAGGTTTTATTTTTATCTGCTTTCCCAGCTATTTTTTTCATGTATTGGCCATGTAGTGCTTTGTCTTCCCATGCCGCTATTCTGTTCTTCATTTGGTCTCTCCAGTAGTTAGTAAGCCTTCCTGATATACTAATTTCAGTGCATCTTCATCATTGTTCTTCAGATATTCTTCCAAAGCCATTTTTTCTTCTTCAACCATCTGATGTACTTGTAGCATTCCACGCCCACCTATTTGCCTTGGTAGATAAAGTCTATCAATATCACTGCGTGGATGAAGGGCATGATTCATTGTCATTATTTTTCTGGTCTGCCTATCCATTGCTTTTAGTTCTGCTTGAGTCCAGTCCACTATTCCAGCTGTGTACCTAATGACTGGGATTGCCCAGGTGTTGATTGCCTTTATAGTATTTCCTCCATTGAGTTTGGACTTTATGATCTTCTTCACTCTCTTGATGTATTCACCTCTAATCTTTTTCTTGACTTCAGTGTGCTTGATGTTGTCAGCTTGAAGGATACCCAAGTATTTGTAGTACTCTTCCTCATCCAGACTCTTAATGTTATTTTCGTGGGGCATCTTGATTCCTTCAGTTTTCATTATTTTTCCTTGTTTGATAGTAAGTGTGGCTCCTTGTTTGATAGTATATTATTATTATTATTATTAACAATAGTAAAGTTGGAAAGGACCTTGGAGATCATCTAGTCCAACCCCCTGCTCAGGCAGGAAACACTATACCATTTCGGACAAATGGCTGTCCAGTCTCTTCTTATAAACTTCCAGTGTTGAGCATTTATAACTTCTGGAGGCAGGTTGTTCCACTGGTTAATTGTTCTCACTGTCAGGAAGTTTCTCCTTAGTTCTAGGTTGCTTCTCTCCTTGATTAGTTTCCACCCGTTGCTTCTTGTCCTGCTTTCAGGTGCTTTGGAAAATAGCTTGACTCCCTCTTCTTTGGGGCAGCCCCTCAGATATTGGAAGGCTGCTATCATGTCCCCCCTCGTCCTTCTCTTCATTAAACTAGACATGCCCAATTCCAGCAGCCGTTCCTGATATGTTTTAGCCTCCAGTCCTCTGATCATCTTTGTTGCTCTTCTCTGCACTCTTTCTAGAGTCTCAACATCTTTTTTACATCGTGGTGACCAAAACTGGATGCAGTATTCCAAGTGTGGCCTTACCAAGGCCTTGTAAAGTGGTATTAATACTTCACGTGATCTTGATTCTATCCCTCTGTTAATGCAGCCCAGCACTGTGTTGGCCTTTTTGGCAGCTGCAGCACACGGCTGGCTCCTATTTAAGAGATTGTCCACTAGGACTCTGAAATCCCTCTCAGTGTTACTTGGCAACAAAGACACATGTCATCTTGCCCGCTCGTAACACCAGGCTAAGCTGAGGGATCTCAATTCAAGCCAGAATAGCTTCTGGTGAAGAAGAAGTGAATTCTGGCTGAAAGAACAGCCTATTTTACCTCAGCATTTTGCCTTTCGGCCCCGACGATGACTCCTCTGGAGAAGCGCCATCGTGCCCTCAAGAAGAGGCTCATCATTTTTGCCTCCTGACAGGAAAATTTCCAGATATGAAGGTCTATTGATCCTGAGCGCCAGGAAATATAGCAGGCCATTTATTCCGTCAAGTCTAACATCCTGTCTCTTGGCGTGTGTGGTGCCAACAGGATGGGGAAGGATGAGGTTAAAATCAAATCGATATGGGAGTAACCAGCTCTGCCTTACTGGAATGAGATGTTCAGCTGCTTTTTCCATCCTCGCCTTGGTTAGCAAATAATATATTCCGGTGCCACAGGCTGTCCTCAACAGGAAATGAAATTGAAGTTCATTTAATTTTGCACCTTCAGTGCTTCAAAGGCTTATAATCAGGGACAGCCCCGTGGAGTCCTGCTGTTGGCACAATGCCAGTTGGATGACCTTGAGCCATTTCTTCTCTCTCAGCAATAGCAAGAGCACAGAACACAGAATAATGGAGCTGGAAGGGATTTTAGAGGTCTTCTAGTCCAGCCCCCTGCTCAAGCAGGAGACCCTGTTTAATTTCAGACAAGTGCCTGCCTAGTCTCTTCTTAAAAACCTCCAGTGATGGAGCGCCCACAATTTCTGGTAGCAACCTGTTCCACTAGTTAATTGTCCTCCCTGTCAGGAAGTTTCTCCTTAGTTCCAGGTTGCTTCTCACCTTGATTAGTCTCCATCCGTTGTTTCTTGTCCTGCCTTCAGGTGCTTTGGAGAATAGCTTGACTCCCTCTTCTTTGGGGCAGCCCCCCAAATATTGGGCATGGTCTTACTAGGGTTTTATAAAGTGGTACTAATGCTTCACGTGATCTTGATTCTATGCCTCTGTTTATACAACCCAGGATTGTATTAGCTTTTTTGGCTGCTGCTGCCCCCACGAGTCCAACCTAGAAGTGAGGAGAAATTTTCTGACAGTGAGAACAATTAATCAATGCAATAGCGTGCCTCCAGGAGTTGCGGTTGCTCCATCGCTGGAGTTTCTCACAAATAGACTGGACAACCATTTGACCGAGATGATATAAGATCTCCTGCCTTGAACAGAGGTTGGGCTAGAAGCCCTCTGAGGTCCATTTCCAGCCCTATGGATTTTATGTTTTAATTTTGGAAGCAGGTTTCATGTGTTCTTAACCAAGTTTTTGCCAAACCTTTTCATACGGCAGCGTGCTGTTAAGTCCTGAAACCAATGTTGCTTGTTTTTCAGAAATGACCCTTACAAGGGTGCCAGAAGGGAGAAGAAAAGAAAAAAAGCTGACACTCAGGAGGACATATTTCTCTTCTGACAAGACCCACAGAAGAGGAATAAAATGAACAGCAGCCCTTAGGACAAACAGTCAACGCCACAAAATGTTCTGGGCAGATAATCCATCTTGAGCTGTGAGTGACCTTTCTGATAACAGCCATCAGCAAACGTCACTGCTGAGTGTGTGAGACACGCTTTAAGATCTCCAGACAAGGCTGTCAAGTCTTCAGCAAGAGGAGCAGGGATTTAGAGTTCAGCTTCCTGATGGGGGTAAATGGGGATGTTTTTGTCTCCTGATGGACCTGGCCTAGTGGATGTCATACAGAACAGGATCCTGTGAAGGTCCATCCTTGCATGATGGCAGGGTTAGCGGTGGTAGAATCCATGTTGCAGATAGATGGAAGTTTCACAAAGAGACTCTTCTGTCAAGAAAAGAAAGAAAAAAAGAAAGAAAGAAAGAAAGAGAATGAGGGAGAGAAGGATGGAGAGAGGGAATGAGAGAGAGAAAGAAAGAAAGAGAGAAAGAAAGAAAGAAAGAAAGAAAGAAAGAAAGAAAGAGAGAAAGAATAAGGGAGGGAGGGAAGGATGAATGGAGAAAGGGAGAGAGAGAAAGAAAGAAAGAGAGAAAGAAAAAGAAAAAAGAAAGAAAGAGACAGAGAGAAAGACAAAAGAAAGAAAAAAGAGAGAGAAAGAAAGAGAGAGAAAGAAAGAGAAAGAATAAGGGAGGGAGGGAGGGAAGGATGGATGGAGGAAGGGAGAGAGAGAAAGAAAAAGAGAAAGAAAAAAGAAAGCAAGAGAGAAAGAGAAAGAAAGAAAGAAAAAGAGAAAGAAAGAAAGACAAAGAAAGAAAGAAAGAGAGAAAGAATAAGGGAGGGAAGAAAGGATGGAGGGAGGGAGAGAGAAAGAAAAGAAGAAAGAAAGAGAGAGAGAGAAAGAGAGAGAGAGAAAGAAAGAAATCAGAATGCTTATAGAAGAATTGGCATTTTGAAGGGTATAGTGTAAGACGCTAAGAAAAAGACACAGGCATGTCTTGAGCAGAGGTTGGAAGCTGCAGGACACAGCTTGACAAACTCTGAGTTTATTGCTTCTTATATACTTGTTACATACATAGGCTTTACCATTAAATGCTGATAAAGGTTTCTTCATTGGAAAATGTCTTCATGTAAGCAACTATTTTCTAGTAACACATTACATGGTCAAAGACCAGGTAAGAACAAATACAGGTAGATCAAAAGGAGAAAGAACTGACAAAGACAGGAAGAGATAGGAAGGAACTTAAGCATATTATCTGTTTAGGTAGGTGAGGCATTAAGTCAAAAGTGGATGACCTTCTGGCTGCTTCATTGGGACAAAGGGTATCAAAAGGTTATGAGGTTTGTGTGTGGGGGTACCACAGTATAGTAATTTTTTAAATTTTCTTTTTTCCCCCATTTTTTCTTTCTTTATATCCTACCTTTATTATTTTTATAAATAATTCAAGTTGGCAAACATACATAATACTCTTTCCTAGTTTCCCTACAGCAACAGTCTTATGAGTTGGGTGGACGGAGAGAGAATGATTGGCCAAGGTCAGTCAGCTGGGTTTTTTTTGTGTGCCTATGGTGGAACTAGAACTCCCAGTCTCCTGGTGATAGGCCCCAAATCCCCTAATCAGCTTTCATGGTTAAGGCGAGATTAAAACTCATTGTCTCCTGGTTTGTAGCCAGGTGTCTTAATCCCTGGACCATAGTTTATTTGTTTGTTTGTTTCTTTATTTTCCTTAAAAACAAAAAAAAAAGTTTTGTCAATTCCTAAAGTATAACAGACAGAAGAACTGAGTTGGACGGGACCTCTTGCAGTCCAACCCCCTGCTCAGGCAGGAAACCCCATACCACTTTAGACAAATGGTTGTCCAGTCTCCTCTTAAAAACCTTCAGTGCTGGAGCCCCCACAACTTCTGGAGGCAAGTCATTCCACTGGTTAATAGTTCTAACTGTCTGGAAACGTCTTAGTTCTCCAATGCTTCTCTCCTCCATTAGTTTCCATTCATCCATAAGCTGTGCTGATGGCTTTGCACGTCCTCTTAGATTCCAGTTTTTCTTGGAAGCCATCCCTACATCTATTTCTGGGACTTAACAGTTTTGCAAACGATGGATTTACAAATTACATTAAAAGGGGAACGGGGAATAAAGCAGATTGACTCTGGTTTGCTGATCCTTAAAAGGGAAATTGGAGTCAAAGCTAGGAAAGATGAGCTGAATTCAATCCTAAAGTGAATGTGGGGTTGGCTCGTAGGTTTTAGGAGAACTGGACCCTGTCTAACAAAATGAAAGTCAATGGGGAAAAAAAAAGTAAGCTGTGCATTTAGGCGAGGAAAACCAAATGCACAGGGACAGAATAGGTGGTACCTGGCTCAATAGTAGCAACTGTGAGAGGGATCTTGGAGTCCTAGTGGACAATCCCTTAAATATGAGCCAGCTGTGTGCTACAGCTGCCCAAAAACCAATGCAGTTAGTAATAATAATAATAATAATAATAATAATAATAATAATCTGTTGCAAGAAGATTGCACAGACTGACTACAAGCAGTGGCATGACAAAATAGCAACAATGGTGAATTGGAAGATCTGCAAAAAATATCATTTGCCTGTAAGCAAAAACTGGTGGGATCATAAAAAAGAGAAAGTCATAGAAAATGATAAAATTAAACTGCTCTGGGACTTCAGAATTCAAACAGACAAGCACCTGCAGCATAACACTCCAGACTTAACAATTGTCGATAAGAAAGACAAAAAAGTCTGGATAGTGGATGTGGCAGTGCCTGGAGACAGCAGAATAGACGAGAAAGAACTGGAAAAGATAACAAAATACAAAGACCTACAAATAGAAATAGAAAGACTGTGGCAAAGGCAAGCAAGGGTAGTACCAATAGTCATAGGCACCTTGGGTGCAATCCCAAAACAACTGGAGCACCACTTGGACACCATTGGCATTGACAAATTTGCCATTAGTCAGTTGCAAAAGGCGGCCTGACTAGGAACTGCTTTCATCCTGCGACAAGATCTGTAATATACCATCAAACATCCACATCTGCCTATCCCAGGTCCTGGGTAAGGACTCGATAGGTAGACAAAATGCCAAATCCAGTCTGAACATCTGGCTGACTGTGCGATGATCAATAATAATAGTAATAATAATAGTAATAATAATAATGATGATGATGATATAGAAGGGACCTTGGAGGTCATCTAGTCCAACCCCCTGCTCAGGCAGGAAACCCTATACCATTTCAGACAAATGGCCGTCCAGTCTCTTCTTAAAGACTTCCAGTGTTGGAGCATTCACTGCTTCTGGAGGCAGGCTGTTCCACTGGTTAATTGTTCTCACTCTCAGGAAGTTTCAACTTAGTTCTAGGTTGCTTCTCTCCTTGGTTAGTTTCCACCCGTTGCTTCTTGTCCTGCCTTCGGGTGCTTTTAGCACATCCTAGAAATATATGTTTTAAAACAGGTCTTCCTAGAGTTGGCAATGACTAGCGGAGTTAAATCCACCCAGATTCCTTTTACTGTCATACATTATGACTAGACCAGATATCCCCAACCTTTTGGGCACCGTAGAGAGAGGTTTTTCCGCGGACTAAAGTGTGTGTGTTTTTGTGTGCTACTCCCATTCCCATTCCCTTCCATTCCCATTCCCTTCCATTCCCTTCCCTTCCCTTCCATTCCATTGCATTCCATTCTATTCTGTTTGTTTTCTCTATTCTATTCTATTCCTTTTCTCTATTTCTATTCTGTTCTATTCTGTTCTAGAGGGGCCGTGAGGGTCTGGATGGGGGTTAACAGACTCAGGCTCAATCCTGACAAGACCGAGTGGCTTTGGATGTTGCCTCCCAAGGATCATGTTAACTGTCCAGTGTTGACTGTAGTAGGGGAAAATATACCCCCTTCGGAGCGGGTTCGCAACTTGGGTGTCCTCCTTGATCCACAGCTGAAATTGGAACATCATTTGATGGCTGTGGCTGGGAGGACCTTTGCACAAGTTCGTCTGTTGCGCCAGTTGCGACCCTACCTGGACCGGAAGGCTCTCCTTACAGTCACTCATGCCCTTGTCACCTCACGCTTGGACTACTGCAATGCGCTCTACATGGGGCTACCCTTGAAAAGTATTCGGAGACTACAGTTGGTCCAGAATGCAGCCGCGCGAGTGATAGTGGGTGTTCCTCGGTACACCCATGTTACATCTATCCTCCGTGAGCTGCACTGGTTGCCTATTGGTCTCCGGGTCCAATTCAAGGTGTTGGTTATTACCTTTAAAGCTCTATATGGCTCAGGGCCAGGCTATTTTCGAGACTGCCTACTACCTCATAGTTCCCTACGTCCGGTTAGATCCCACAGGCTGGGCCTCCTTCAGATCCCGTTGGCCAAGCAGTGCCATTTGGTGGGGCCGTGGGGGAGGGCTTTCTCTGTGATGGTGCAATAGTCATAGGCTCCTTGGGTGCAATACCAAAACAACTGGAGCACCACTTGAACACCATTATCGGCATTGACAAATTCGCTATTAGTCAATTGCAAAAGGCGGCCTTACTAGGAACTGCTTCCATCTTGCGACGATACCTGTAATACCATCAAACATCCACATCTGCCTATCCCAGGTCCTGGGTAAGGACTCGATAGGTAGACAAAATGCCAAATCCAGTTTGAACATCTGGCTGACTGTGCGATGATCAATCATCAATAATAATAATAATAATAGTTATGACAGTGATTTGCCTCCAGAAGTTGTGGATGCTCAAATACTGGAGAATTTTAAGGAGAGATTGGACATTCACCTGTCTGAGATGGTATAATTTCTCCTGCTTGAGCATGGGGTTGGACTAGAAGACCTCCAAGATCCCTTCCAACTCTGTGATTCTGTCATTATAGAACTTGTGGGCAACTTCAGTGAATATAGATATGCCATATCTGAGATTGTTCATTATTTGAAAATGCAGTGGCCTTATTGTTTAGGCAAATTATTTTTATTTAGTCCTGAGGGGAAAAAATCCCGCAATATCTGTAGGAGGAGGAAGAGTATGTGTTGCTGAATTCCTCTCCCGTTGTTCAAGTTCAGCAGAAATCTGAGTAGGATTCAGCTTGAAACACATTGCACCAACCACTGAACTGTCAATGTTCATTCTGGGTTGATCATCATTTTGCAGACTTGATCTGAAAGTGCAGTCCCTTAGAATATCTGTTCATCCTGTTGAAGGAAAAGTCTTCATCATGGTTCAGTCCAAGCAGGGAATAAACAACATGGTGACTGCTTTAGAAAGAAGGTTGCAGTTTATTGGAGAGGAGAGCCAGACAGAAAGATGGCTCTGGAAGAAAAAAGAAAAAGCACATGTAGGGAGTGGGTTTTTATACCCTCTGGAGCCTTTTGTTTGGAGTTGTTCCTGTGGCATGAACTTTGATCTGAGTCTCAGTGTGCCTTTCTGGTATTGTAATGGTGGTGGGTTCATCCTATTATGTCCCAAGGGTCATATCCTGCTTCCCTGGGTCTGGGGCTGATGACTCTTAGATTTTTTGGTGTTGATTCTAGGGATCTTTCTTCCTAATCCCAGGTTCCTGATTCCAGTCTTTCTGACAAGATTATCACATCTGCATTTCTGCAGACTTGGTTTCTGTTTGGGACAGAGAGACTTGGGGGGGGGGAGGGTTGGTTTCTGCCTTTAAAATCCTTTAGGAAAATATGTTCTGTCTTTTAAATATTTCTAAAAATATTTCTTTCTCTGGGGGGGGGGTGACTTCCCACAATCCAAATATTCATCCAGAAAAGCTATGCTTAGATCTTATTTGTGGGGTACTGAGAAGTGGTGACAGTCAACACATTGAACTTGAACTTTACACTTGGTTGGGCCAAGTTTAAACTTGGCTGGGCCAAGAAGCAATGGGTGGAAGCTTGTCAGAGGGAGAGCCAACCTGGAACTAAGGAGGAATTTCCTGACAGTGAGAACAATTAATCAGTTGGAAGAAGCTTGCCTCTAGAAGATGTGGATGCTCCATTGCTGGAGGTTTTCAAGAAAAGATTGAACAATCATCTGGAATGGAACAAGGATTCCTTGCCTTGATCAGGAGGTTGGACTAGAACAGGGCTTTTCAACCTTTTTACCGATTGTACCACTTTTAGGATATGGCAATATTTGAGTGCCACCTAGCAAGGTGATGACCTAGCAACTTGATGACCAAAAAAAAAAAAAAAAAAAAAACCCAAAAAACCCTATTCAAAGTTGCAATTGCACTGAAATGACGTATGACCATTTTTCACACTTATGACCATTGCAGCATAATAAACTCCCAATTCGCCTTCGCTGCAGACAACTTGCATGTGCAAAGTTTGCCGGTTGGGTGTTTGGCGTGCTCAGCAGCAATTCCTATTGGCTTTCGAAAGCCAATAGGGGGAGTAGGACAGCTCATGCAAAAGTTGAAAAAAAAAACCATCAAAAAAAGGCGCCGGAACGCTGTTCTGAGCGTTCTATGAGAAAAAAAAAGCCCTGCAGATTAGTCTTCAAATATTAAAAAGGAGGACATGTAGGAGGACACTTTTTGAGGGAGGACAGAACTCACAAAAGGAGGACTGTCCTCCCTAAAGGAGGACGGTTGGTCACCTTACTAGAAGACCTCAAGGTTCCTTCTAGCAGTATGATTCTATGATCTTTCTGATGTTTAGTAGAGCTATCCCAGGTCTGAAATCCACCAGCTGGGCACAGTTAATTGTTTTCTAGGTTATTTTGTTCAGGGCTGCTATGTATTCATAGCCCATCTGCATATAGATCCGACAAACTGGACACAGAGAAAGCAGGAGATAGAAGACTAAAGCTTTTCAAATTATGGCTCTCAAGATATTTGAGTGTATCAAGAAGAGCTCGTCCATCCATCTGTTGCCAAATAAGAATTGATTGATTGCCAACTTGAGGTGACAATCAGCTGATGCAAGCAGTGGATGAACTAGACAAAATTGCTGTGCTTTGCAAGATTGAGAGAAATTTTTAAAAAGTGGGGGGGGGAAGAGCTGGGGATGGAGCCCACAAAGATATTGGAACATTTTGGGAAGGACGATGGATTGTAGCCAGGGATAGAATGAGATGCATTAAGCAGTCATCAATATTCATTTATGTGTTGTTCGTTAGGTCTATACGTCTGCCCAGCTCTATACCAGATGTTGGTGGCATACGATAAAAGAAAACTAAGAACATGCAGATAAAACACAAATAGGAAATTCCGACTGTCCAGAAAATAACACTATTCTAGTCAAGAGAAATATGGAGGGATCTATTGCTCACTCAACTCAATTTTATTTTTTAATGAAAAAAGCCAAGTTCTGAAGGCCCTTCTAAGCATAGTCAAGATTGAGGCCAGATGAATCTCAAGAGCAGGGGTCTTCACACTTGGCCCTTTGATGACTTGTGGACTTCAACTCCCAGAATTCCTCAGCCAGGCACGCTGGCTGAGGAATTCTGGGAGTTGAAGTCCACAAGTCACAAAAGGGCCAAGTTTCAAGACCCCCCCTGCTCAAGAGGATGGTGTTCCAGAGAGCATCTGTCACTGCTGAGGCCTCACCAGATGGCACTGAATAATAGAAAGATCTGGAACATGCCCACTTTCTCTGATCCATCAGGAGTTGGGTCTAACCTTGGATGTCTAACAACCCATCTAATTAGAATTAGAAAGAGCTTGTTTCCATGATTCTCTTTGGAAGGTGTTTCAAAATTATGGACCTTTGCCTGAGGATGTCTATTCTAGGACAGAATAACAGAATGCAGAATAACAGGATAACAAAGTTGGAAGGGATCTTGGAGGTATTCTAGTCCGACTCCCTGTCAACCTCCCTATTCAAACAGGAGATCCTATATCATTTCAGACAAATGGTTGTCCAGTGTCTTCTCAAAATCCTCCCCTGTTGGAGCACCCACAACAATATTATCAGCTGAGAACTGAGACGTTCTCCATGGACGATGTTATCCAGCCTGGTAACAAAACGTTCAGAAACCAATCCACAAACTCGGAGAAGGAACCTCCATCCTCAATGTCCCAAAGGTGTTATGGGGTATCATAATATTTCAGTTCACTTCTAGGCATCAGTTTTGGAAGTATCCCTCATCTGTTCTTCTGAAGAAACATCTCTTTGTCTTCTCTTTTGTCCCACCCAAAGATGATCTTTGATGTTCCTCTTTTGGGTGTCTTCCAGTGCTGAGACTATGAAGGGTGAAGTCTATGGAGAATTCTCCATCATCCAGGTCATGATTGTCCCAGAGATACTTTTTCAAGAGGCAACTGGACTTTCTTTTCCCTGTTTGAAGACATTTTGCTTCTCATCCAAGAGGTTTCTTCAGTCTACAACACTGTCCTTTCAACAGTTCCAAGAAGGCTCCACATCCATTTGCACCATTCAGGTGACGCTGAAGACACAGATTAAATCTCCAGGTGGCCTCAATGACTCTCTAAAACAGTGGTTCTCCACCTGAGGGTCGGGACGCCATTTGGAGTCGAACGACCATTTCACGGGGGTCACCAAACAACGCAGTCCGCCATTTTTTCCCCCTTTTCCTTAGCTGTGCTGCTCCCTTTTATTCTATTGGCTTTTGAAAGCCAATAGAATAGACTCTCTTGAATAGAGTCTAATTCTATTGGCTTTCCAAAGCCAATAGGAATTGTCCAGGCTGTCTCTGCCCTGCTGAGCCCACCAAAAGTCCCATTCTGCAAATGGTGCTGCACCAGTTGAGTAGTCCTCGACTTACGACCGGTTGAGTAGTCCTCAACTTATGACCGGTTGGGGATCGCAGTATTAAAAATGTTGAGAACCACTGCTCTTAAAGAATGCAAACGACCAGCTGTCTGCAAGGAGTATAAATCCTTCCGTTCCCCCACCATCCAGTCAGAGCTGAAGAAGCTTCTTGGATGAGAAGCAAAACGTCTTCAAAGCAAAACAAGAAAGTCCAGTTGCCTCTTGAAAAAAACATCAAATGCTTGTCCAATCTCTTCTTTAAAAAAACCTCTGTGTTGGAGCAGTGTTGGAAGAAATTGTTGCCATTTTTCCTAAGCCTTTACTGGCCCTTGGAGAAAGGATTTAACTATCGTGGGCCTCTCAACGCGGGAAGACACCCGGAAGTTGAAGCTTCTTTCCCTTTTAAGTGCTAAGTGGGAACCCTTTCATGCTTTGCAGGCCTTTGAATCAAAGCAGTGGAGGGAGCCAACCCTTAAATCATCTGCTTTTAAAACATATACTAGAGGAAAAATAAAATCACCTACCCATGCCTACAAACCACTCCTAGTCATTATCCAGCCTGGAGCAGCACTTCCAAAAGTCTATTATAACATTAATAGTTCCTCTTTTTTTTTTCCTGTTCCTCTGAAGCTCAAATTCAGCACCGATGTCGCATGAGGTGGCACGTCTCAAAGCATCAGCCTTTCCCTGCTCCTGAAGAAGCCCTGCTAAAAAAAAATTAAAAAAATAAAAAGGAAACCTATTCAAACTAGCGTTGATTGAAGCCGGGGCAAGAAAAAGGGGTCGGTTGAAAGCATCAGTACCCCGTTTTTCAGGAGACAAAATCTGCCTTTTTCAAAAGAGACCATGAATAGTGCATTTGCAGTAAAAGCAGCGGCATGTTCGGAAATGCGTCGAAGGGTGAGCTGAATAGATAGCTCTCCTTAGGATGCCTCCCCGAGGAGAGAATTTTGCAAAGATTTCAAGGATCCCAGACTTGGAGCTGGGGGAGGCCTTCTTGAATATTCTAAGATAAGATAAGATAAGATAAGATAAGGTAAGGTAAGGTAAGGTAAGGTAAGGTAAGGTAAGATAAGATAAGGTAAGATAAGATAACCTTTATTGTCATTTTTTTTTACTATGGGCACAACGGCACACATCAAAAATGAAATTTAGTTGCCTGCTCTCAAAGTGAAACACATACATGACACACACCTAAACATACTATATACAACATATGTATGGACCTATACCCCTACATATACATAACAAATAAATATTAGATACTGTCCGTCTTGAATATATAACGCAGTGGTTCTCAACCTTTTTAATGCCGCGACCCCCCAACCGGTCGTAAGTCGAGGACTACTCAACCGGTCGTAAGTCGAGGACTACTCAACTGGTGCAGCACCGTTTGCAGAATGGGACTTTTGGCGGGCTCAGCAGGGCAGAGACAGCCTGGACAATTCCTATTGGCTTTGGAAAGCCAATAGAATTAGACTCTATTCAAGAGAGTCTATTCTATTGGCTTTCAAAAGCCAATAGAATAAAAGGGAGTAGCACAGCTAAGGAAAAAAAAAGGGGGGGGGGGGGAAATGGCGGACTGCGTTGTTTGGCGACCCCCGTGAAATGGTCATTCGACCCCAAATGGGGTCCCGACCCACAGGTTGAGAACCACTGATATAACGGAAGGAGGAGGCTTGAGAGTTCACAAGGTTAATGCTGTATGGAATGAAACTATGGCTGAATCCGGATGTTCTGCTTCAGATACCATGAAGCCCCCTCCTCCCAGAAGGTAACAAGGAAAACAGGACATGAAGAGGATGTGTAGTGTCCCAGACAATCTTATGGACCCTGCTCAAGCAACGCTTATATGCCGTGTCCTGGATGGAAGGGAGGGAACTGCCAATAACCTTTTCTGCTGTCCTCACCACTCTCTGCACCACTTTCCTGTCTGAAGCAGGGATGCTTCCAAACCAGACTGTGATGCTGTATGACAAGATGCTCTCGATCGTCCCTCTGTAGAAAGTGGTCAGGACAGGGGAAGGAAGATGTGCTTTTCTCATGCAATGCAGAAAATGCAGGCGCTGCTGTGCCCACTTTCATTGCCGAGTTTGGCAAATGCCTTTAAAAAGCGCCCATTCTTTCCCCCCAGAAAGGTCAATGCACAAGATGCGAAGCATGGGAAGTCCTTTTGCACATTCTTGTCACATTCAGGCAACTCTCATGGGCTTCCTCACTTGTTGTCTTGGCAGTGGAGAGCTTCAGCTGCTATAAATACAGGGTTCGAATCGGCTGAATGGAAGGATCAGCAAGGAATCACGTTGACCCCGGTTCCTTCAGAATTTGCAGATGACACCAAACTGTCAGGAGTAACAAACACTCCAGAAGACAAACTCAGGATCCAAAAAGATCTTGACCAACTTGAACAATGGGCCCTATCCAACCAAATGAGTTTCAGTCTGGAGAAAAGCAAAGTCTTACGCTTAGGCAGGAAAAACCAAAGGAACAAATACAGATTGGATGAGATCTGGCTCAAAAACAGTAATTGGGAGAGGGACCTTGGAGTCCTAGTGGACGATCACTTGACCATGAGCCAGCCGTGTGCAGCAGCAACCAAAAAAGTTAATACAGTCCTGGGTTGTATAAACAGAGGCATAGAATCAAGACCACGTGAAGCATTGGTACCCCTTTATAAAGCCCTAGTAAGATCACCCCTGGAATACTGCAGCCAATTTTGGTCACTATACTACAAAAAAGATGTTGAGAGTCTGGAAAAAAATTCAGAGAAGAGCAACTAAGATGATCCAAGGCCTAGAGACTAAAACATATGAAGAACGGCTGCAGGACTTGGGTTTGGCTAGTCTAAAGAAAAGAAGAAATAGGGGAGACATGATAGCAGTGTTCCAGTATCTGAGGGGCTGCCACAAGGCAGAGGGGGTCAGGTTGTTCACCCGAGCATCAGAGGGAAGGATGAGAAACAATGGTTGGAAACTGACCAAAGAGAGAAGCAACCTGGAATTAAGGAGAAACCTCCTGACAGTGAGGACAATTAACCAGTGGAACAGCTTGCCACCAGAAATCGTGGGCACGCGCATCACTGGAGGTTTTTAAGAAGAGGCTGGACAATCACCTCTCTGAGATGGTATAGGTTCTCCTGCTTGAGCAGGGGGGCTGGACTAGAAGCCCTCCAAGGTCCCTTCCAGCTCTATTCTATTCAATAGGATTTCCTGAGTAGTTCTGGATGGTGGGTGTTGTTGCCTTTTTCATTGATGTTACTCACGAATGAAGGCAAATATAGGTGTTGCAGGATAACGTTGCAGGATCTAATCTGGGTCAGTCACCGGAACTAGAGATTTAGTTTTCCAATCTTTTGGACTTGTGCTGGAGCCAATCCTCACGGAACGTCTCTCTAGCAGCGTGTGCTACTAGTCTATGCGCTGTATTTATGTAGTGCCTGATGATGTGCAGCTTTTTAGCTGTTGATTGAGGTGTTGATGGCCGGTTATGAAGTCGTTGGCTGTTGTTTCCTTGTGCTGCCAAGCCCTCAGCTCCCAAGTAGCTGATCAGCTGGTGGTAAATCAGCCCTTCTCTTGACTGACGAGGGGCCCATTTGCCAAGCTTCAATGAGCCGAGGTGGCGCAGCAGTTAGAGTGCAGTACTACAGGCCACTTTAGCTGTGTTCAGCAGGTCAGCGGTTCAAATCTCACTGGCTCAAGGTTGACTCAGCCTTCCATCCTTCCGGGGTAGGTAAAATGAGGACCCAGATTGTTGAGGGCAATGTAAAATATATATATATATATACATTGCTTACTGGTGTACACCGCTTAGAGAGTGCTTGCACTTAAAGCGGTATATAAGTCTCATAAATAAATAAATAAATAAATGGTCTGGCTATTTTTGTACAAGCTAGGCCAACAATCTTAGTAGCTGCAAAATTGATGGCATGTCCTTGATACTGCTGTGCTAGCGCGAATGGGGGGAGTGTGCGCTCACAGCAACGCTGGAGCCTGCACGATGCTTGCAGCATCACTAGCGCCGGCACGACAACTTGACAGTAGCATGAGTGGGGGGTGGGAGCATGCACACATGCATGCACTAGCCAGCCACTCAAGTGGCCCAGTGGCCAATAGCCTATGGCCCGGTAGTGGGCCACAACCCACAGGTTGGGGACCCCTGCTTCATAGAGCTCAACCCTTTTTTTGTCACAGGTTGAGAACCACTGCTCTAAATGGCTCACCAACACTGACACAGACAGCACATTTGATACGACGGTTGCATTGACCTATTTTCTTTGTGTTTCCATAATGTATTGAATTGTAAAATAACTGTACTTTATAGCCACACTCAACCTACTAAGCTGTAATCTGCTTACTAAGCTTAAGACGAATCAATACGGCTAAGCAAAGATTTGATTTGGAGATTCAGTTTCAACTTTTTTTTTTTAATTTGGCTCTCCAAATCAATCTGACTTTCCAAACTAAACTGATGGAATGGTCAATTGGGTGTCTCCGATTCAGCTTAATGGGTTCAAGAGGAGGGGGTGGGGCTGTCTATAAAAATTTTATTTTATTTTTGTCTCTGTTTGGACAGTCCAATGGAAGAAAATGATTGCTAGCTTGGAATGGAGGTATTCCATGCAGCTAAGTTGCTTTTTTTTTTTTTTTTTTGCATCTATTTGAAATGTTAAGTTGGAACGAATCAATAACCCAAATCAAATCAAGAGAGTCAGTTCAATGTTAGCCTCATATTTAATAATAATAACAATAAAATTGGAAGGGACTAAAGTTGGAAGGGACCTTGGAGGTCGTCTAGTCCAGCCCCCTGCTCAGGCAGGAAACCATATACCATTTCAGACAAATGGCTGTCCAGTTTCTTCTTAAAAACTTCCAATGTTGGAGCATTCACCGCTTCTGGAGGCAGGTTGTTCCACTGGTTAATTGTTCTAACTATCAGGAAGTTTCTCCTTAGTTCTAGGTTGCTTCTCTCCTTGCTTAGTTTCCATCTGTTACTTCTTGTCCTGCCTTCAGGCACTTTGGAGAATAGCTTGACTCCCTCTTCTTTGGGGCAGCCCCTGAGATATTGGAAGACTTGCTATCATGTCCCCCCCTCGTCCTTCTCTTCGTTAAACTAGACATACCCAATTCCAGCAGCCTTTCCTTATATGCTTTAGCCTCCAGTCTCCTGATCATCTTTGTTGCTCTTCTCTGCACTCTTTCTAGAGTCTCAACATCTTTTTTTACATCGTGGTGACCAAAACTGGATGCAGTATTCCAAGGGTGGCCTTACAAGGCCTTGTAAAGTGGTATCAACACTTCACATGATCTTGATTTACTCTCTCTATGTATAAAAGGGGGAAGCTTCTTGTTGTTGAAATATATTTATCAGTATTCAGCTGAGGGGAATAATCTATGAACATGTGTTTTTTTAAATGTCTTTGCCTTGTTTTTTGTATTTTTTTGGTTCCTTTTGGATTTTGTATATTTATGAATAAAAATGAAAAAAAAATATTAAAAAAAGAAAAATCAAAGAGGTGATTCCTTCTACTTGAATTCTTAATTGGCCCATCTCAAAGAAAAGAAATATTATATTGTGATAGCAGTCCAAATGGTTTCAGGCTGGTTTTCTTTATTTTGGTTTGTTTGTTTGTTTGTTTGTTTGTTTATTTATTTATGAGACTTATATACCGCTTTAAGTGCGAGCACTCTCTAAGCGGTGTACACCAGTAAGCAATGTATATATATATTTACATTGCCCCCAACAATCTGGGTCCTCATTTTACCTACCCTGGAAGGATGGAAGGCTGAGTCAACCTTGAGCCGGTGAGATTTGAACCGCTGACCTGCTGAACACAGACAGCTAAAGTGGCCTGCAGTACTGCACTCTAACTTAAAGTTTTTCTCCAGATTTCATAAATAATATTTTTTTTATTCCTCAAGAACTTAGGGATATCCTATTTCTGGAAGTTAGAATTACTTTTGAAACATTGCCCAAAGCAGAATGGAAAATAAAGCTGGCGTTTCTACCTCATATTAAACATCCATAGAAATAGTCTAATTTCTGTATATCTATAGGATATTGCTAAGCTTTGCCAAAAATATATATTCTTGGTACATTTGAAAAAAAAAGCCAAAACCCCAAAAATGCATTTTTATGATGGCTTGAAGATGTACAACATATATCATTCCTTCAATGTTTACAATTTAGATTCCATTTCTACAAATATACAAAATTTACCAAATGAATTTGGACTAAAACTGTTTCGTTAGGCTGCATATCAGAGGAAATTCAACCACAACTACAAATTAAGATACAGCCACGCCAACTAGGGATGCTTCTTAAAAAGAGAATAACAGAGTAACAGAGTTGGAAAGGACATTGGAGGTCATCTAGACCAACCACCTGCAAAAGCAGGACACCGTACACCATTTCAGACAGGCGTCTCTCCAATCTCTTCTTAAAAACCTCCAGTGATGGAGCATCCACAACTTCTGGAGGCAGGTTGTTCCACTGGTTAATTGTTCTCACTGTCAGGAAGTTTCTCCTTAGTTCTAGGTTGCTTCTCTCCTTGATTAGTTTCTATCCGTTGCTTCTCGTCCTGCCTTCAGGTGCTTTGGAGAACACCTTGACTCCCTCTTCTTTGGGGCAACCCCTGAGATATTGGAACATGGCTATCATGTCTCCCCTCGTCCTTCTCTTCATTAAACTAGACACACCCAATTCCAGCAACCCTTCCTTGTATGTTTTAGCTTCCAGTCCCCTGATCATCTTTGTTGCTCTTCTCTGCACTTTTTCCAAAATCTCAACATCTTTTTTTTAAATAAATAATATGGTGACCAAAAGTGGGTGCAGTATTGCAAGTAATTTCTTCCAGTACTTGGAATTTCTACCCTGGTATCATGATGAGATTCAGCAGAGAGGAAAGGAAATCAAAAGCATGTAGACTCATGTAGAGTGACTGGTCGAATGAGATGGAATCCTGATATAATAATAATAATAATAATAATAATAATAATAATAATAATAATAATAATAATAATAATAATAGTAATAAAGTTGGAAGGGACCTTGGAGGTCATCTAGTCCAACCCCCTGCTCAGTAGTATGGGAAGAATCCAGAGAAAGAAATATTTTGGGAAATATTAAAAAGGCAGAATATTATATTTCCTCAAAGGATCTGTGGGAAGTCAGCCCCCCCGCCCAGAGAAGGAAATATTAAAAGGGCAGAAAAATATATTTCCTTCAAGGATCTTAAAGAGGCAGGAAAGCATGCCCAGTTTTTTCTTAATAGCCCCAGGTCTCCCTTCCCCAAGCAGAGACCAGCTCTATAGAGATGCAGATGTGAATCCAGGGAGCTAGAAGCTTAGGAAGACAAAGACCTAAAATCTACATACCCCATCCAAACTCTAGGAGTCATTAGCCCCAGCACCAGGTAAGCAGGCTATGATCTTTGGGTCATAATAGGATTAACCTATCACCATCAGAATACCAGAAAAGCACACTCAGACTCAGGTCAAAGTTCATGCCACAGGAACAGGAAGCAACTCCAAACAAAAGGCTCCAGAGGGTATAAAAACCCACTCTCTACATGTGCTCAGCCCTTTTTTCTTTCCTCTTTCCTGCCAGAACCATCTTTTCTGTCCGGCTCTTCAATAAACTGCAACCTTCTTTCTAAAACAGTCGCCATGTTGTTTATCCCCGGCTTGGATGAACCAGGATGAAGACTATTCTTCCAACAGATCTTAAAAAGGCAGAAAAGCATGCTCAGTTTTCTTAATAATCCCAAGTCTCCCTCCCCCAAGCAGACACCAGCTCGATAGAAATGCAGATATAATAATCCATTCAGAAAGATTGGAGCCTTCCAGCTAGAAACTGAAGAAATTAGGAAGACAAAGACCCCTAAAATCTACATACCCCACCCAAACACTAAGACAGGACATAATAGGATTAACCCACCACCATCAGAATGCCAAAAGGGCACACTCAGACTCAGGTCAAAGTGCATGACACAGGAAATACAAAGCCTCAAACAGGAACAGGAAACCACCTCACGAGCCCCAGAAGGTATAAAAACCCACTCCCTACATGTGCTCGCTCTCTTTTTCTTCCAGAGCCATCTCTCTATCTGGCTCTCCTCTTCAATAAACTGCAACCTTCTTTCTAAAGCAGTCGCCATGTGGTTTATTCCCGGCTTGGACTGGACCCTGACGAAGACTTTTCTTTGAACAGTAGGTAGCTATTAAGTCAAGCTAGGGGAAAGCTAGAAATCAGGTAGAATTTCCTGACAGTCAGAACAATTAACCAGTGGAACAGCTTGCCTCCAGAAACTGTGGGTGCTTCATCACTGGAGTTTTTTTTTTTTTTTTACCAAAATTTTATTAAATTTATATAGGTGAGGAAAAATAGGAAGAATACAGGTATGGTAAAAGGAAGGGTAAAAGGAAAAGGGAGGGGAAAGAAATAAGGAATTAGGGTAAAATAAGGATAGGTACAATCACATATTTCAACAAACAAGCAACCGTCATAATAATGAGTAAATATCATATTCAACCATTTTTAACAAAGCTTAAACTGTAACATATTAAAAATAATTAGTAAACAAATACGTTGATCTATTAAGTAAACACTACTAATAAAATCACAAAATAAATAAATAAATCCTAACAATCAAAAGTAACAAATGAAAATCAGTAAATCAGGAAAAGTAATCGTATCATCAAAATGTTAGTTAGAACTCGATTAAAAATCAGTCATCTATTCTAAAGTATTAAATCCTTCAAGTTCTAACGTGTCTCTAACCATCGATAAACTTTTTCCCAAGTTCTAAAATAAATTGAATCGTCTTTTTCTTTCATTTCTAATGTTAGTCTATCTGCACGCTCTAGAATTTTGTAATAATAATCTGGTCAGATGGTACAGTCTCATTTTTCCAAAATTGGGCAAATGCTATCCTTGCAAGCAGTTCAAACATGCAATATCAAGTAGTCATTCTCTTTACCATAATTAGGTCTTCATATTCCTAACAAAAACAATTCTGGTTAAAATCAACAAAAACCATTGATTTTAATGTTGATTTTAATGTAATGGAGTTAAAGGGTTTTTTTTTTTTAATTTTTTAGGATTTATGTATAGTTGATTGATGTTTATTTAATTTTTATGTTTTTTCTTTTGCTGTTTTTAGCTCTGTATTCAGCTTTGGGAAGGGGGGAGGGTTAATGGGGGGGTGGAGGGAGGGAGGTGGGGAGGGTTAATGGGGGGTGGAGGGAGGGAGGTGGGGAGGGTTAATGGGGGGTGGAGGGAGGGAGGGGGGGGAGGGTTAATGGGGGGTGGAGGGAGGGAGGTGGGGAGGGTTAATGGGGGGGGAGGGAGGGAGGTGGGGAGGGTTAATGGGGGGTGGAGGGAGGGAGGTGGGGAGGGTTAATGGGGGGTGGAGGGAGGGAGGGGGGGAGGGTTAATGGGGGGTGGAGGGAGGGAGGTGGGGAGGGTTAATGGGGGGTGGAGGGAGGGAGGTGGGGAGGGTTAATGGGGGGTGGAGGGAGGGAGGTGGGGAGGGTTAATGGGGGGTGGAGGGAGGGAGGTGGGGAGGGATTTTATTGTAAAAAGTTTATAAAAATTTCAATAATAATAATAATAATAAAACTATTCTGGTTTAAATTCTATTTGTAGTTCCATCATCTTTTCCAACCCTCTATGAATCTTAGACCAATATTTCTTAGCGATAGGGCATGTCCACCAGGCATGGTAATAAGTGCCTGGCTGTTGTTTACATTTACTGGAGGATTTTAAGAAGAGACTCGACCACCGTTTGTCTGAAATGGTTTTGGTTCTCCCGCTTAAGCAGGAGGCTGGACTAGAAGACCTCCGAAGTTCCCTTCCAATTCTGTTATTCGGTTAACTCACAGTGAGAAACTCTGTGCTGGTGAAGAGATGACACAACGCATTTGCAGCCAGTTCTGCTGAAAGCTGTGCAGCTTTTTTCCCCCTTTTCTTTTCATCTCTTGAAGAACAGCTGCATGTTTACATTCTTAGCATTCCCGTCCTGTCCTCAGATTAATTCTCTTCTGCTGGGCTGATGTTCTCCTGCTGCTAACAAAAGCCCTGGCAACAATGTAAGAGGAAAGACAAGGGGAATTTGCTGGAATGGTGATCGGTTAGAGAAGGGATGAAAATTGCAAAGATATATTTTGCAGAAACTATGCATTGCAGTTAAGAAGACGGGAAAGCACAGAGGTGTAGAAGGGCAGATCTTAAAGTGGTAAGAGTGCAGGAGAGGAAAGAGGAGGGAGGGGAGAGGGGAGGGGGGAAGGAAAGAAGGGAGAGAGGGAGACCAAATGAAACATCTGCCAGAAAACAACCTAGATCAGAAAGCATCAACGATCCCACAACCCATACTGGCTGAGGAATTCTGTGAGTTGAAGTCCACATCTCTTAAATAGGGTGGCATGGAATGGAGTAGAATGGAATGGAAGGAGTGGAGAGGGAGAGAAAAAAGAGAAGAGAAGAGAAGAGGACAGGAGAGGAGAGGCAGGAGAGGAGAGGAGAGGAGAGGAGAAGAGGGAAGAAGGGAAGGGAAGAGAGCGAGAGGAGAGAAGAGAAGAGAAGAGAAGAGGGGAAGGAAAGGGAAGGGAGGGGAGTGACAAGAGAGGAGAGGAGAGGATGGAAGAGAAGAGAAGAAGAGAAGGGAAGGGAAGGGAGGGGAGCGAGAGGAGAGGAGAGAAGAGGAGAGAAGAGAAGAGAAGAGAGGAAGGGAAGGGAAGGGAGGGGAGCGAGGGGAGAAGAGAGGTGAGGAGAGAAGAGAAAAAGGGAAGAGAAGGGAGGAGAGCGAGAGGAGAAGAGAGGAGAGGAGAGGAGAGGAGGGAAGAGAAGAGAAGAAGAGAAGGGAAGGGAAGGGAGGGGAGCGAGAGGAGAGGAAAGAAGAGGAGAGAAGAGAAGAGAGGAAGGGAAGGGAAGGGAGGGGAGTGAGGGGAGAAGAGAGGTGAGGAGAGAAGAGAAAAAGGGAAGAGAAGGGAGGAGAGCAAGAGGAGAAGAGAGGAGAGGAGAGGAGGGAAGAGAAGAGAAGGGAAAGGAAGGGAGGGGAGTGAGGGGAAAAGAGAGGTGAGGAGAGAAGAGAAAAAGGGAAGAGAAGGGAGGAGAGCGAGAGGAGAAGAGAGGAGAGGAGGAGAGGAGAGGAGGGAAGAGAAGAGAAGAAGAGAAGGGAAGGGAAGGGAGGGGAGCGAGAGGAGAGGAAAGAAGAGGAGAGAAGAGAAGAGAGGAAGGGAAGGGAAGGGAGGGGAGCGAGGGGAGAAGAGAGGAGAGGAGAGGAGGGAAGAAGAGAAGAAGAAGGGGAAGGGAAGGGGAGGGGAGCGAGAGGAGAGGAGAGAAGAGGAGAGAAGAGGAGAGAAGAGAAGAGAAGAGAGGAAGGGGAAGGGAAGGGAGGGGAGCGAGGGGAGAAGAGAGGGTGAGGAGAGAAGAGAAAAAGGGAAGAGAAGGGAGGAGAGCGAGAGGAGAAGAGAGGAGAGGAGAGGAGGGAAGAGAAGAGAAGGAAGGGAAGGGAAGGGAGGGGAGTGAGGGGGAGAAGAGAGGTGAGGAGAGAAGGAGGAAAAAGGGAAGAGAAGGGGAGGGGAGCGAGAGGAGAAGAGAGGAGAGGAGAGGAGAGGAGGGAAAAAGAGAAGAAGAGAAGGGAAGGGGAGGGGAGGGGAGCGAGAGGAGAGGAGAGAAGAGAAGAAGGGAAGGGAAGGGAGGGGAGGGGAGCGAGAGGAGCAGAGAGGAGAGGAGAGAAGAGAAGAAGGGAAGGGAGGGGAGCGACGAGGAGAAGAGAGGAGAGGAGAGAAGAGAAGAGAGAGCGAGAGGCGAAGAGGAGAGGAGAGGAGAGGAGAGAGGAGAAGAGAAGAGGGAAGAGGGAAAGAGGAGAGGAGAGGAGAGGAGAAGAACTTTGTTGATGAGGGAACTTTAATATTATATATGTTGACAGTAGAAGAAGGGAAGGGAAGGGAAGGGAAGGAGGAGAGGAGAGTACAGGAGAGCAGAGGAGAGCTTTTGAGATCACAATTCCTTGCAAACTAAGGATGCACAGAGATTGTGATACCGTTGCGAACAATGAATAAACGAGTTGCACCAATCAAATTACAGTTCCTAAGTCACGGGAGGTCTGTATTGATTACACCTGATTTTAAATATATTTGGATTTCTGGGCAAGACATATTCCAAAAGATTCAAACAAGCTGGAAAATGTTCAAAGAACATTGAGAAATATCGAGTACCGGAAAGCAAATCTAACGAAGTCAGATGTCCTAGGGATACTACTTCTTTTTTTTTTTCTGGGTGTTTTCAAGAGAAGACTAAACATCTGTCTGTCTGTCTGGATGGCTTCCATCTGGATTCCTACCCTCAGCAGGAGATTGGATCCCGTGGTCACAGATGTCTGCCTGCAATGGTGGTATGTAAGCAATGCAACTCTGCAAATGATCCAAACATGAATGTGCAATTGGTAAATATGTTGAAATTTGCGGTACATATGTGAGCATCAAGTAGCAGTTAAAAGGCAGGATGAAAACTCCTTAATTGCACAACACATGGACAGGACTGCCCCACAGTTACCACAAAGACGAGGTAGCCAAGCCATTCTCCAAAGCGCCTGAAGGCAGGACAAGAAGCAACGGATGGAAACTCATCAAGGAGAGAAGCAACCTAGAACTAAGGAGAAACTTCCTGACAGTTAGAACGATTAACCAGTGGAACAACCTGCCTCCAGAAAGTTGTGGATACTCCAATACTGGAAGTTTTTAAGAAGAAACTAGACAGCCATTTGTCTGAAATGGTATAGGGTTTCTTGCCTGAGCAGGGGGTTGGACTAGATGACCTCCAGGTCCCTTCCAACTCTGTTATACTCTTATTCTGAAAGATGAGAGCCTGTCTCACCTCTGGGGGGAGAAAACTCCATAGAAAGACTCTCTTCCTTCCATATTATCTTCATTTGTTATAAACATATGAAAAACAATTGGCAGGAATTGGGTATGTCTAGTTTAACGAAGAGAAGGACCAGGGGTCACAGGATAGCAGTGATCCAGTATCTCAGGGGCTGCCCCAAAGAAGAGGGAGTCAAGCTGGTCTCCAAAGCCCCTGAAGGCAGGACAAGAAGCAACGGAGGGAAATTAATCAAGGAGAGAAGCAACCTAGAACTACGGAGAAATTTCCTGACAGTGAGAACAATTAATCAGTGGAACGACCTGCCTCCAGAAGCAGTAAATGCTCCAACACTGGAAGTTTTTAAGAAGAGACTGGACAACCATTTGTCCGAAATGGTGTAGGGTTTCCCGCCTGAGCAGGGGGTTGGACTAGATGACCTCCAAGGCCCCTTCCAACTCTGTTATTCTATTCTATTCTATTCTATTCTATTCTATTCTATTCTATTCTATTCATATTTTCTATTCCATTCCATTCCATTCCATATTTTCTATTCTATTCTATTCTATTCTATTCTATTCTATTCTATTCTGTTCTGTTCTGTTCTGTTCTGTTCTGTTCTGTTCTGCTCTGCTCTGCTCTGCTCTGCTCTACTCTACTCTACTCTATTCTATTCATATTTTCTATTCCATTCAATTCAATTCCATTCCATATATTCTATTCTATTCTATTCTATTCTATTCTATTCTATTCTATTCTATTCTATTCTATTCTATTCTATTCTATTCTATTCTATTCTATTCTATTCATTTTTTCAACTGGGAAACTCTGAGCAACCTAGACCAAGCTAAATCCAAAAAAATGCTAGAGAATTCCTGGAAGTCTGACGCTCATATAAATCAGCCATCAGCAGAAGCATAGAGATAAATAACATGTACCTGCCATTCAAAGAGATAATTTAAAAGTCCAAAAGGAAGCAAGCAAAAAAAGCCAAACCCTATTCAGCAGCAATCAGCGCCCAGTGAAGAAGAGATTACGATGGTGTTATCCCTTCAGTCGTGTCTGACTTTCGGCGAGTCTATGGGCCAGGTCTCCCCACATCTTCCGATCTTGCGCTACTTCTTTGAGTTTTTCTAGGCTCTGACTGGTGTCAGCTTGGATGGTGTCCAACCATCGTGTTCTTTGGTGGCCTGGTTCCCTTTTACCATTAAATGTAGAGATCAACATTGAAATTGATACTAGACTAGCAGTCAAGCAAGCTGTAAACAACCCTACAACCAAGGAACTACAAACTCAGGAAAAGAAACAAACAAACAACAGCCTAACGAAGGAATAACCAAGGACACTTCCACCAATACTGACAGGGTAAGCAACTTGTACATAAACAGAGAGCCAACTCCATGATGGTCACTGATGTTGTTACCTAGTTGGATGAAATGACTGCAGAAAAACCCCCAACTAAGCTCAAAGAGCACCAAGGACTTCACAGTCCTCTTTCTCTTCCTCCTCTTCCTCCTCCTCCTCCTCTTCCTCCTCCTCCTCACCACAAACCCTACTCCCTTCTAGCGCTGATGATGTTACCTAATTGGGTCATGAAACGTCTGGAAGAAAACCACCCAGCTCAAAGAACACCAAGGACTCCACAGTCCTCCTCCTCCTCCTCCTCTTCCTCCTCACCACAAACCCTAGTACCTTCTTGTACTGATGATGTTACCTAGTTGGGTCATGAAATGTCTGGAAGAAAACAACCAAGTTCAAAGAACACTAAGGACTCCATAATCCTCCTCCTCCTCGCCACAAACCCTACTCCCCTCTAGCACTGATGATGTTACCTAGTTGGGTCATGAAACACCTGCAAGAAAATGACCAAGCTCAAAGAACACCAAGAACTCCACAGTTGTCCTCCTCCTCTTCCTCCTCCTCCTCCTCCTCCCCACAAACCCTACTCTCTTCTAGCACTGATGATGTTACCTAGTTGGGTCATGAAACATCTGCAAGAAAACCACCAAGCTCAGAGAGCACCACGGACCCCACAGTCCTCCTCCTCCTCCTCCTCCTGCTCCTCCTCCTCCTCATCATCATCACAAACCCTACTTCCTTCTAGCACTGATGATGTTACCTAGTTGGGTAAGAAAACCACCAAGCTCAGAGAGCACCACAGACCCCACAGTCCTCCTCCTCCTCCTCCTGCTCCTCCTCCTCCTCCTCCTCATCATCATCACAAAGCTAGCCCTGATGATGTTACCTAGTTGGGTAAGAAAGCCACCAAGCTCAAAAAAACAAAACAAAAAAAAAAAAAACCCCACCCAGGACCTCACCACCATGGTTTGGCACCAGCTGGGCAATGCTGCCACGATGATGCACAGGGTGGCCTCCACGTCTCCTTATGGATGCCCAGTCAACAGCTTCATTGGCTCCTCCCAAGCTTGGTTCTATGTAACTGATCCTCACTGGCTACAAGGATGATGAATGGGCTGCTGCTTTGCAAGGCTCTAGCAGAACCGCTCAGAGATTGGCTTAAAAGAAGGGGGAAAAGTTGTTGACCCTAACTCAGTGTTCTTCCTCCTATTGTGGCCAAAGAGAAGAAAGTGGCAAGCTTCCCAGTAGGACAATCACACTCCCCTTCCTCTCCCCCCCCCATGCATCTTTTGAGAAGCCACCTCTGATCCTAGAGGTCACCTACAGTAGGATCAATCTCTTAGTGGTTGATCGCTCTCTGGAGGTCTGTTGTGGCAGAAGTCATTTGTTGTCTGGAAGGATGCCTAAGCCGCTTGTCTCCACAACGCACACAGTGCACACTTGTAAATAAACCCAGCTATTGCACAATATACAAGCAGGAGCAGATGGTAGAAAGAAGCCTCTAATGAGGTAGCCAGGAATCCAGCTGCTGGAATAGAATCATCTCTCCCTCACGAACACACACAGTTTCCCCCCCCTCCCTCCCTCCCTTTCTCTGTCTCTCTCTCTCCCCCTCACTTTCTCTCTCGCTCACTTGCTTTCTGTCTCACGCTCACTTTCTCTCACTCACTCTCTCTCTCTCTCTCTCTCTCTCTCTCTCTCTCTCTCTCTCTCTCTCGCTTTCTCTCTCTCTCACTCTCTCACTCACTTTCTCTCACTCTCTCCCCCTCGCTTTCTCTCTCGCTCACTTGCTTTCTGTCTCACGCTCACTTTCTCTCACTCTCTCTCTCTCACTTTCTCTCTCTCTCACTCTCTCTCTCACTTTCTCTCTCTCTCACTCTCTCTCTCACTTTCTCTCACTCTCTCCCCCTCACTTTCTCTCTTGCTCTCTCTCCCCCTCACTTTCTCTCCGCTCACTTGCTTTCTGTCTCACGCTCACTTTCTCTCACTCTCTCTCTCTCACTTTCTCTCTCTCTCACTCCCCCTCACTTTCTCTCTCGCTCACTTGCTTTCTCTCACACTCACTTTCTCTCACTCTGTCTCTCTCACTTTCTCTCTCTCTCACTTTCTCTCTCTCTCACTCTCTCACTCTCTCTCTCCCCCTCACTTTCTCTCTCTCTCTCTCCCCCCCTCACTTTCTCTCTCTCTCACTTTCTCTCTCTCTCACTCTCTCACTCACTTTCTCTCACTCTCTCTCTCCCCCTCACTTTCTCTCTCACTCACTTGCTTTCTCTCCCACGCTCACTTTCTCTCACTCTCTCTCACTCAATTTCTCTCTCACACACTTTTCCTCTCTCTCTCATTCACCTTCTCTCTCTTACTCACTTTCTCATTCACTTTCCCTCTCATTCATTTTCTCTCACTTTCTCTCTCTCACTCACTTATTCTCTCTCTCACACACTCTCTCTTTCTTTCCTCCCTTCTCTTTCTCATTCTCACTCACTTATTCTCTCTCTCTCTCTCTCTCTATTTGTGGAAGCATGAGTAGACATGCTTACGATACTGTTATTAAACTAGCTCTGAGAGAAGGCAAAACTCCCTCCCTCCCTCTCTCCCTCCCCCCCCCTCTCTCTCTCACACACACGGACAAGTTCTCTATTGTAGGACATGTTCATTTTGGCAGGCAAGTTCCTTGGAGAAGAAAGGCTACTGGAGAATTCACTTATATTGGGCACAGTTGGGATTCCCATCTGATAAATATCCTTAGAGGTTTTTGAAGAGACCCAGATGCCTAGAAATGCCATTTGCACAAATCTTTTAATGGGAGAGAAAAGATGATAGCAGTGAGATGGGGGGAAAGGGGGGGGGAATGTCAAGTTCCTTCCCTTCCTTCCTTTCCCTTCTCTTTACTCCTCTCTCTCCTGGAGTTCTCCTTCCTTCTTCCTTCCTTCCTTCCTTCCTTCCTTCCCTCCCTCCCTCCTTTGGTCTTCCATCCTTCCCTCCCTCCCTCCTTCCTTCCCTCCATCCTTTGGTCTTCCTTCCTTCCTTCCCTCCCTCCTTTCCTCCCTCCGTCCTTTGGTCTTCCTTCCTTCCTTTCCCTCCCTCCCTCCCTCCTTTGGTCTTCCTTCTTTCCTTCCTTCCTTCCTTCCTTCCTTCCTTCCTTCCTTCCTTCCCTCCCTCCTCCCTCCCTCCATTCTTTGGCCTTCCTTCCTTCCTTCCTTCCCTCCTCCCTCCCTCCCTCCCTCCCTCCCTCCCTCCATTCTTTGGTCTTCCTTCCTTCCTTCCTTCCTTCCTTCCTTCCTTCCTTCCTTCCTTCCTTCCTTCCCTCCCTCCTTCCCTCCCTCCTCCATTCTTTGGCCTTCCTTCCTTCCTTCCTTCCCTCCTTCCCTCCCTCCCTCCCTCCCTCCCTCCCTCCATTCTTTGGTCTTCCTTCCTTCCTTCCTTCCTTCCTTCCTTCCTTCCTTCCTTCCTTCCTTCCTTCCTTCCCTTCCTCCTTCCCTCCCTCCCTCCATTCTTTGGCCTTCCTTCCTTCCTTCCTTCCTTCCTTCCTTCCTTCCTTCCTTCCTTCCCTCCTTCCTTCCTTCCCTTCCTCCTTCCCTCCCTCCCTCCATTCTTTGGCCTTCCTTCCTTCCTTCCTTCCTTCCTTCCTTCCTTCCTTCCCTCCCTCCTTTGGTCTTCCTTCCTTCCTTCCTCCCTCCTTCCCTCCTCCCTCCCTCCATTCTTTGGTCTCCTTCCTTCCTTCCTTCCTTCCTTCCTTCCTTCCTTCCTTCCTTCCTTCCTTCCTTCCTTCCTTCCTTCCTTCCTCCCTCCCTCCCTCCCTCCCTCCCTCCCTCCCTCCCAGACCCCGACCTTCTTTCTTGCCACTAACATACCACCCTGTACGTGTCATTGGGTCCAGCGGATAGTGGAAGAGACAGAGCTGTAATGAAATCCAGGTTTTGCATCTAAGGGCTGGGTTCTTTGGTCTCTCCCCCCAGCCCAGCCCCTCTCCCCAGCCCACTTTAATCTGGCCCATATGATGGAACGGGGCTCTTTATTTTATTCAAGCTGAGCTACATGACAGGTGGGACAGTGCCAAATTTCTTTCTTTTTTTCTTTCTTTCTTCTTCTTTTGGTTTTTGCCAAAGCAGAATCGTTGACTGTAACCGATACAGGCATTGACTGAAGCCAAGGTGTAATTTGCCTGGGCCCCGACTTTCATTGCCAAAGGCAATGCAAGAGCATTTAAGCCCAAATACAGGGTGGAAAAAAATTCCTGCAATATAAACAGATCCCTCCAAACCAAGACATAGTCAGCACAAGCCACCCAAAGGGAAAAAAGATGAAGTTTATTGTTTCCTGCTGGTCTGGAGGCTCAAATGCCAACAGCACAGGGGAGGAACATATGTTTTGTGTGCACCAGCTCTGAGGATGAGTCCAGGGCTCGGCTTCTGAAGGGCAACATCAGGTTGAGGTTGAACAAAGGCAGGACAAGAAGCGACGGATAGAAACCAATCAAGGAGAAAAGCAACCTAGAACTACGGAGGAATTTCCTGATGATTAGAAGAATTAACCAGTGGAACAACTTGTCTCCAGAAGTTGTGAATGCTCCATCACTGGAGGTTTTTAAGAAGAGACTGGACTGCCATCTGTCTGAAATGGTATAGGGTTTTCTGCCTGAGCAGGGGGTTGGATTAGAAGACCTCCAAGGTCCCTTCTATCAGAGCATGCACAGTCTTATTGCGCTGAGGTAACCCAAGAGTAAATACAGTAAACAGTGGTTTGTGTTAAATGGTGGTTTATATTACACACTATGGTTTTCCCAGTTGCAATGTATGGCTGTGAAAGTTGGACCATAAGAAAGGCTGAGCGCCAAAGAATGGAGGCCTTTGAACTCTGGTGCTGGAGAAGACTCCTGCGAGTCTCCTGGACTACAAGGCGATCAAACCGGTCAGTCCTAGAGGAGATCAACCCCGACTGCTCTTTAGAAGGCCAAATCCTGAAGTTGAAACTCAAGTACTTTGGCCACCTAATGAGAAGGAAGGACTCACTGGAGAAGAGCTTAATGCTGGGAAAGATGGAGGGCAATAGAAGAAGGGGACAACAGAGAAGGAGGTGGCTGGATGGAGTCCCTGAAGCAATAGGCGTGAGCTTAAATGGACTCCAGAAGATGGTAGAGGACAGGAAGGCCTGGAGGAACGTTGTCCATGGGTCGCGATGGGTTGGACACGACTTTGCAACTAACAACAACAAATCTACAAATATATACTAGAAACAAAATACATAGATGTGGTCATTCAGCAAACTCCAATACACAGAAATTACAGCAGGAAACGGACTGGAGAGAAAGACTCCAGCAAGGCCTTCCCTTTTATACTCAGACACAGACTCTGCTGACTCATTCCTATCATTGCATCATCCACCTTATATTCCATTATAACATTATAGCAATTACAGCAGGGAACGGATGAGAGAAAGACTCCAGCAAGGCCTTCCCTTTTATACTCAAGCTCTTAAAGGGATACAGACTCCTGCTGAGTCATTCCTAATGTTGCATCATTCATCTCACATTATACAAGCTGGTTAGCTTCTAAATCATTACCTTGACACCTTCCAACTTTATTATTCCATGTTCTATGTTCTAAGTAGACCTCAACCTACTTCTTGGTAATATAGAACAATGTGGAATAGACAGTACCATCCCCAAGTAGATTTGCAGCTAGCTGACCAACTAACTACACTCAGTATGTATAAAGAACGATTGCTGGACTTGGCTATGTCTAGTTTAATGAAAATAAGGATGAGGGATGACATGATAGCAGCGTTCCAATATCTCAGGAGCTGCCCCAAAGAAGAGAGGGTCAGCCCCCCTCAAGCCTAGAGGGAAAGTCTGTGCTGCCGTATGCCGTAGGTTTGTTGGCAGCTTGAGAGCATCACATGGCTGTTATAAAATCCAGAGTCTGACCTTGCTAGAACAATTTCCGCGTGGATGTTGAAGTTCTGCAGAAACTGAAGTTTTCCAAGTTCGCTTTAAATGCCATCTTTTTTTTCCTCTGCAGAGAGAAAAATGTTAATTTAATGTTAACGTTAACGGTTGCAGGATTTGGGCATGGCTGGTTTGGAGAAAAGGAGGACTAGGGGTGATATGATAGAAGTATTCTGGCATTTGAGGGGCTGCCACAAAAAAAGAGGGGGGGGGGTCAGCTTATTTTCCAAAGCACCAGAAGGCAGGATGAGAAACAATGGATGGAAATTAATCAAGGAGAGAAGCAACCTGGAATTAAGGAGAAGCTTCCTGACAGCGAGGACAATTAACCAGTGGAACAGCTTGCCACCAGAAATCATGGGTGCTTCATTGCTGGAAGTTTCTAAGAAGAGACTGGACAGTCACTTGTCTGAGATGGTATAGGTTCTCCTGCTTGAGCAGGGGGTTGGACTAGAAGACCTCCAAGGTCCCTTCCAACTTATTATTATTATTGTTGTTGTTGTTGTTGCTGCTGTTATTATTATTATTGTTATTATTATTATTATTTGACTAGAAGACCTCCAAGGTCCCTTCCAGCTCTATTCTATTCTATTCTATTCTATTCTATTCTATTCTATTCTATTCTATTCTATTCTATTCTATTCTATTCTATTCTACTCTACTCTAGTCTACTCTACTCTATTCATCATCATCATCATCATCATCATCATCATCATCATCATAATAATAATAATAATAATAATAATAATAATAATAATGTTGGAAGGGACCTTGGAGGTCATCTAGTCCAACCCCTTGCTCAGGCAGGAAACTCTACATCATTTCGGACAAATGGCTGTCCAGTCTCTTCTTAAAAACTTCCAGTGTTGGAGCATTCACCGCTTCTGGAGGCAGGTTGTTCCACTGGTTAATTGTTCCAACTGTCAGGAAGTTTCTCCTTAGTTCTAGGTTGCTTCTCTCCTTGATTAGTTTCCACCCGTTGCTTCTTGTCCTGCCTTCAGGCGCCTTGGAGAATAGCTTGACTCCCTCTTCTTTGTGGCAGCCCCTGAGATACTGGAACACTGCTATCCTGTCCCCCCTCGTCCTTCTCTTCATTAAACTGGACATACCCAATTCCAGCAACCGTTCCTTATATGTTTTAGCCTCCAGTCCCCTGATCATCTCTGTTGCTCTTCTCTGAACACTTTCTAGAGTATCAACGTCTTTTTTACATCGTGGTGACCAGAACTGGATGCAGGATTCAGTATTCTATTCTAT
Source organism: Crotalus adamanteus (assembly GCA_039797435.1). Classification (NCBI taxonomy): domain Eukaryota; kingdom Metazoa; phylum Chordata; class Lepidosauria; order Squamata; family Viperidae; genus Crotalus; species Crotalus adamanteus. The sequence goes on along the minus strand of CM077919.1, from coordinate 282,055,112 downwards.
TCTATTCTATTCTATTCTATTCTATTCTATTCTATTCTATTCTATTGCCTGAAAGAACAGTTAAGCAGTGGAACAACCCGCCTCCAGAAGCTGTGGATGCTCCAACACTGGGACTTTTTAAGAAGAGACTGGACAGCCATTGATCTGAAATGGTATATTTTTTTGAAATGATTGAGCAGGGGGCTGGACTAGAAGACCTCCAAGGTCCCTTCCAGCCTTTTCTGAATCTGATTCTAATCCTTTTCAACAATATGCTTGTGTATTGTGTTTTTCTTTCTACAGAAAAGCTGTTGGAAATACATGCTTAGATTTATTGCTTTTTTCAGCAGGACCCTTGCTGAGATCCCAAAGGCGGGAGTACACATAGAATCAAGTTGATTTTCTACTCTGACAGTGAAATGTTGGAAGTCACGTTTAAAGGCTGAAGCCTGTTGGCCAAGGATCAGGGTTAAGAGTTCATCTGCTGAATTTCTGAAAGGAATGTCAGTTTGATAAGCCGGTTTAACCAGAGGGAAGGCTGATCTGTAGGCCGAAGGCATTAAACCTTGGGAAAACATGGTGATTATCTGTTAGATTAATCCTGTTAGATCCAGTTCAGGATTAAGAGTGGATTGGGAAAGCTTTATGTATATTCTGACCAATGTCTTCGCTGAGATAAAGACCCTGGTTTTACATAAACAATTCATCAGATTAAAACATGCTTTTAACTTGAGGGCGAATCTGACTGAATCTCTCCTTGAACTGGGGACAAAAAAATATACACGTAATTAATAGTGGGAGCTGAGTAGGTTTTCTAATTTGTTTGTGTTTAGGGGTTTTCTCTTGTGAAGGAATTCAACCACTGCTGGTGAAAACTGATTCAGTTAGAACAGGGGTAGGCAACCTTGGCTCTTTTATGACCGGTGAACTTCAACTCCCAGAATTCCTGAGCCAGCATGGGGGAAACTTTAGCCCCTTCATGACTTGTGGACTTTGACTCCCAGAATTCCTGAGCCAGTATGGGGGAACTATGGCCCCTTCATGACTGGTGGACTTCGACTCCCAGAATTCCTGAGCCAGCATGGGGGAACTATGGCCCCTTCATGACTGGTGGACTTCGACTCCCAGAATTCCTGAGCCAGTATGGGGGAACTATGGCCCCTTCATGACTTGTGGACTTTGACTCCCAGAATTCCTGAGCCAGTATGGGGGAACTATGGCCCCTTCATGACTGGTGGACTTCGACTCCCAGAATTCCTGAGCCAGCATGGGGGAACTATGGCCCCTTCATGACTGGTGGACTTCGACTCCCAGAATTCCTGAGCCAGCATGGGGGAATTATGTCCCCTTCATGACTGGTGGACTTCAACTCCCAGAATTCCTGAGCCAGCATGGCTCAGCTTGGAAACTCTCCCTTTCCCCTCAGCGTGGCTGGCTCAGGAATTCTGGGAGTTGAAGTCCACCAGTCATAAAAGAGCCAAGGTGGCCTACCCCTGGCCTAGGCCTAGGCCCCTTCATGACTTGTGGACTTCAACTCCCAGAATTCCTGAGCCAATATGGGGGAACTATGGCCCCTTCATGACTGGTGGACTTCGACTCCCAGAATTCCTGAGCTAGCATGGGGGAAACTTTGTCCCCTTCATGACTTGTGGACTTTGACTCCCAGAATTCCTGAGCCAGCCTGGGGGAACTATGGCCCCTTCATGACTGGTGGACTTCGACTCCCAGAATTCCTGAGCTAGCATGGGGGAAATTTTGGCCCCTTCATGACTTGTGGACTTCAACTCCCAGAATTCCTGAGCCAGCATGGGGGAAACTATGGCCCCTTCATGACTTGCGGACTTCAACCCCCAGAATTCCTGAGCCAGCATGAGGGAAATTTTGGCCCCTTCATGACTTGCAGACTTCAACTCCCAGAATTCCTGAGCCAGCATGAGGGAAACTTTGTCCCCTTCATGACTTGCGGACTTCAACTCCCAGAATTCCTGAGCCAGCATGGCTGGCTCTGGAATTCTGGGAGTTGAAGTCCATGAGTCATAAAAGAGCCAAGGTTGCCTACCCCTAAGTTAGAACATTAGACATATAATAAGTTGGGCACTTAGTAGCCCCTTATTTTGCAGTAAACCAGCTTTAGCGCAATAGGCTGGAAAGAGGCTATCGAATTAAGCTGCAATGTGGTGAATTTGAGTAGAAAATGAATTATGAACACAGCAATTGGGATTTAGAACATAGAACATAGAATAATAGAGCTGGAAGGGACCTCGGAGGACTTCTAGCCCAACCCCCTACTTGAGCAGGAGATACCATTTGAGACAAATGGTTGTCCAGTATCTTTTTGAGAACCTCCAATGATAGAGCACCCAGAACCTCTGAAGGCAAGCTGTTCCATTGATTGATTGCTCTCATTAGCTTGACCCCCTATTTTCCAAAGCACCAAAAGGCAAGACAAGAAACTGTTGGAAGAAAAGTCTTCATCATGGTTCAGTCCAAGCCGGGAATAAACAACATGGCGACTGCTTTAGAAAGAAGGTTGCAGTTTATTGAAGAGGAGAGCCAGACAGAAAGATGGCTCTGGAAGAAAAGAGAGAGAGAGAGCACATGTAGGGAGTGGGTTTTTATACCCTCTGGAGTCTTTTGTTTGGAGTTGTTTCCTGTTCCTGTTTTGAGGCTTTGTATTTCCTGTGTCATGTATTTTGACCTGTGGCATCTGTGGGTTAATCCTATTATGTCTTAGACTTTGGGTGGGGTATGTAGATTTTAGGTCTCTTTGTCTTCTTAATCTTCTAGCTTCAACCGTCCTGAATGGATTATCACATCTGCATTTCTACAGAGCTGATTTCTGCTTGGGGGAGGGAGACTTGGGGCTATTAAGGAAAAACTGGGCATGCTTTCCTATGTTTTTAAGATCCTTTGAGGAAATATATTTGTCTGCCCTTTTAATATTTCTTTTTCTGAGGGGGGGGGGGGGCTGACTTCCCACAAAACTATGGTTGGAGGAGAGAAGCCACCTAGAACTAAGCAGGTGAGAACAGTCAAACCAATGGAATGGCTTGCCTTCAGAAGGTGTGGATGCTCCATCACTGGAGGCTCTCAAAAAGAGACTGGACAATCAGGAAAAAGTTCAGAGAAAAGCAACTAAGATGATCCAAGACCTGGAGATTAAAACATACAAAGAGCGGCTGCGGGATTTGGGTTTGGCTAGTCTAAAGAAAAGAAGAAATGGGTGACTTGACAGCAGTATTCCAGTATTTGAGGGGCTGCCATAAGGAAGGGGGGGGGGCAGGTTGTTCACCAGAGGGAAGGAAGAGAAACAATGGATGGAAACTGATCAAGGAGAGAAGCAACCTGGAATTAAGGAGAAGCTTCCTGACAGTGAGGACAATTAACCAGTGGAACAGCTGGCCACCAGAAATCGTGGGTGCTCCATTAATGGAGGCTTTTAAGAAGAGACTGGACAGTCACTTGTCTGAGATGTTATAGGTTCTCCTGCTTGAGCAGGGGGCTGGACTAGAAGACCTCCAAGGTCCCTTCCAGCTCTATTCTATTCTATTCTATTCTATTCTATTCTATTCTATTCTATTCTATTCTATTCTATTCTATTCTATTCTATATCTTCTCTTCTCTTCTCTTCTCTTCTCTTCTCTTCTCAGCAATGTTAGCTTTTGACAGGTGACATGTTTAATCAATGCCAATCAGTCTTCTGGCTGATAAACAAAGAATGTTGACCTGGACCGGTAGGAGTGCATTTTTTTATTTTTCTGTATTCTCTCACTCATATATGGCAACGAACATGACAACAATAAATAAATAAATAAATATAAATGGAAATTTTTAAAAAAGTATGAGTCATTGGCTGGAATAAAACTGAAGTTAGGCGCTTCCATCAGTGCCCGCTTTGATCAAACTTTCAAGTCCACTTCCGTAAAAAATTGTGTTGGATTGCTTTTAAACCCTCAGGGATAAAATGTTGTGTGTGAAATATAGGACTGAAAGTTCATCCCCAAAAGGAAAATGCTTATCGTGTTTTTCTGTGTCCGCCGTATCTATGGAATGTAATAATCTTGAGTGGAAGTTGATCAAGGAACCCGGAGAAAAATTGACTTTGGTAAAACAGTCTCCAGCAACATCACAAATCCATGAATCCTGAGAAGCTCATTTATTTCTTCGGAAGCCCATTTTCAGTCACAGATGTTGGCTGAAATTAACAGCAAGCAATTGGCAGTAAAGGAGGATTACCTGAATATGCATTGTGAGTAAATGAAATTAATTAAGGATAATTGATTGGGGCTAGAATTAATAACCGAGAAGGGGCACAACTGAAATCTATTGAAATTGAATTAAACTCAATAACTCAGCCACTATTAAATTTAACAGGAGCTAATTGATATTAATTGGATGCAATCCTTCATAGAACCAAATGCTCTTAAATAAATTTTTACAATTGGCTTTGCAAAAGTGTAGCTTCTTCCTAGTGAAAGAAAAAAGAAGGAAGGGAGGGAGGGAGGGAGGTAGAGAGAAAGAGAAAGAAAGAGTAAGAAAAAGAAAGAGCAAGAGAAAGGAAGAAGAGAGAAAAAAGGAAGAGAAAGGGAGAAAGAGGAAGGAAGGAAAGAACGAATACTACTACTACTACTACTACTACTACTACTACTACTACTACTAATAATAATAATAATAATAATAATAATAATAATAAGCAGGAAACCCTATACCATTTCAGACAAATGGCTGTCCAGTCTGTTCTTTAAAACGTCCAGTGTTGGAGCATTCACCGCTTCTGGAGGCAGGTTGTTCCACTGGTTAATTGTTCTAAGTGTCAGGAAGTTTCTCCTTAGTTCCAGGTTGCTTCTCTCCTTGATTAGTTTCCATCCATTGCTTCTTCTCCTGCCTTCAGTGGCTTTGGAGAATAGCTTGACTCCCTCTGCACACTGTTGGCTCATATTTAATTGATGGTCCACTAAGACTCCAAGATCCTTCTCACAGTTGCTGCTATTAAGCCTGGCTTCACCCAATCTATACGCGTCCTCTTGGTTTTTCTTGCCTAAGTGTATGACTTTACTTATCTCTACGTTGAATTTCATTTTGTAAGATAGGGTCCAGTGTTCAAGTTTGTCGAGATCTTTTTGGATCCTGAGCTTGTCTTCGGGAGCAGTTGGCTATTCCTGTCAGCTTAGTGTCATCTGCAAATTTGATACATTCCCCTTTTATTCCCTCACGTAGGTCATTCATGAAGATATTGAAGAGTACTGGACCTAGGACGGAACCTTATGGTACCTCAGATGCTTACTTCCCTCCATGTAGTACTACCATGAAGGACTACTCATTGAGTACGGTTTGTCCGCCAGTTACAAATCCATCTTTTCTCCAGTGAATTTCCTCAGATGACACGGCCAAAATAAGTCACACGTAGTTTGGTGATTGGACCATAAGAAGGGCTGAGCGCCAAAGAATGGAGGCCTTTGAACTCTGGTGCTGGAGAAGACTCTTGCGAATCCCCTGGACTGCAAGGTGATCAAACCGGTCAGTCCTAGAGGAGATCAACCCCGACTGTTCTTTAGAAGGCCAGATCCTGAAGTTGAAACTCAAGTACTTTGGCCACCTCATGAGAAGGAAGGACTCACCAGAGAAGCGCCTGATGCTGGGAAAGGCAAGAGGGCAAGAGAAGAAGGGGAGGACGGAGAATGAGGTGGCTGGATGCAGTCCCTGAAGCAGGAGGCGTGAGCTTAAATGGACTCCAGAAGATGGTAGAGGACAGGAAGGCCTGGAGGAACGTTGTCCATGGGGTCACGATGGGTCAGACACGACTTCGCAACTAACAACAACAGTTTTGGTGATTTTTGCCTTCCAGTGACATGTCTGGTGTCCTGTGTGTTCCAGTACTTGCTTGTTGGTCACCTTTGCTGTCCAAGGAATATGCAAATTCTTCTCCAGCATCACAGCTTAAACAAGTTGATATCCTTCCTGTCTTGCTTTCTTAAGGTCCAACTTTCAGAACCATAGGTAACTACGGGTAACCCAATAGAATGGACTAACTTCCATTTGGTTGCCAGGCTGATGTTTTTTCCATATTTGGCTCATGTTCATCATTGCTGAATGACCCAATGCAATCCGACATTTTATTTCTGGGCTGCATTCATGGGTGAGCACCCCACCAATATTTGCTTGATCATGGGACAAACAAAATGCTGAGTTGATGTGGTTGTTTAACCTAACCTGGAATTAAGGAGAAACTTCCTAACAGTGAGGACAATTAACCAGTGGAACAGCTTTGCCACCAGAAATCGTGGGCGCTCCATCACTGGAGGTTTTTAAGAAGAGACTGGACAATCACTTCTCTGAAATGGTATATGCTTGAGGGGGCTAGAACCAGATCTCCTCCAGATTCTATTCTATTCTATTCTATTCTATTCTATTCTATTCTATTCTATTCTATTCTATTCTATTCTATTCTATTCTATTCTATTCTATTCTATTCTATTCTATTCCATTCCATATTTTCTATTCTATTCTGTTCTGTTCTGTTCTGTTCCATTCTGTTCCGTTCCGTTCAGTTCCATTCCATTCCATATTTTCTATTCTATTCTATTCTATTCTATTCTATTCTATTCTATTCTATTCTATTCTATTCTATTCTATTCTATTCTATTCTATTCTATTCTATTCTATTCTATTCTATTCTATTCCATTCCATATTTTCTATTCTATTCTATTCTATTCTGTTCTGTTCTGTTCTGTTCTGTTCTGTTTTGTTCCGTTCCGTTCCGTTCCATTCCATTCCATATTTTCTATTCTATTCTATTCTATTCTATTCTATTCTATTCTATTCTATTCTATTCTATTCTATTCTATTCTATTCTATTCTATTCTATTCCAAAAGGCTCTTTTATCTTCTTATTTTAGGAGGTAATTGGACTTATCCTTTACTCGGTGTCGAATCTTTCCATAACAAGTAAGTGATAAATTCTTGTAAATTGCCTTAGGTTTTGAAGAATGCCACAGGACATTGTTAGTTTCTCTTCAGAACTTCATTACTTCAGCTTAAAGGAAAAAAAAAACAAGACCAAACCAGATTAATAATTACATTTTCCCCCAACCTACTTACCTAGTTACGTTTGGCGTTCTGTGACAAGATAATTTCCTTTGATTAACTGCTAGAATTTAATTATGAGATAGAAGCAGAAGCACGAGAACCACAATCTGCTTCTCTATTAAAGGAAGTCAGAATAACTCCCTCCCCGTTGGAGGGAGACTGTGTTAAATATTGCTAAACTAAAATAAAATTCAATATGGTGAATTTTCATTGGGCCGCATGATCTCGGAAGCCCCTTCTTCTGTTTTGCAGGCAAAACTTTTTTTCCAGGGGTTTAGAGAAATGGCATGCAAAGCATTCAGATTTGATAACTGCTTCCAAGGGTTGTGTTTAGTAATACTAAAAACGGGCAGATGAGTGTCAACATCAATAGCCGTGGATTGAATTCTGTATAGTTAAGAGCCCTGGTGGTGCAGTGGCTAGAATGCAGTATTGCAAGCAAACTCTGCCCACAGCCAGGAGTTCGATCCTGACGGGGCTCAAGGTTAACTCAGCCTTCCATCCTTCCAAGGTGGGTAAAATGAGGACCCAAATCCATCCATCCTTCCTTCCTTCTTTCTTTCTTTCTTTCCTTCCTTCCTTCCTTCCTTCCTTCCTTCCTTCCTTCCTTCCTTCCTTCCTTCCTTCCTTCCTTCCTTCCTCTCTTCCTCCCTCCCTCCCTTCCTTCCTTCCATCCTTCATTTTCCTTCCTTCCTTCCTTCCCCCTCCCTCCCTCCCTCTCTCTGAAGGTGCAGCGGTTAAAATTCAGTATTGCAGGCAAACTCTGCCCACAGTCAGGAGTTCAATCCTGACGGGGCTTCAGGTTGACTCAGCCTTCCTTACTTCCTTCTTAGGTCGGTAAAAAGAGGACCCAAATCCATCCATCCTTCCTTCCTTCCCTCCTTCCTTTTCCTTCCTTCCTTCTTCCTTCCTTCCTTCCTTCCTTCCTTCCTTCCTTCCTTCCTTCCTTCCTTCTTTCTTTCCCCATCCTTCCCCCTCTCTCTCTCTCTGAAGGTACAGTGGTTAGAATGCATTATTGCAGGCACTCTGCCCACAGCCAGGAGTTTGATCCTGACCAGCTCAAGGTTGACTCAGCCTTCCTTCCTTCCTTCCTAGGTTGGTTAAAGGAGGACCCAGATCCTTCCTTCCTTCCTTCCTTCCTTCCTTCCTTCCTTCCTTCCTTCCTTCCTTCCTTCCTTTCCTCTTTCCTTCCTTCCTTCCCCTACCCTATCTCCATCCCTACCCCTACCCCTATCCCTATCCCTACCCCTATCCCTTCCCCTACTCCTACCCCTATCCCTAACCCCTCTAGCCAGTCTGATCTGGGTTTTTTTTTTTTTAATCAGACACCACATTCGGGATTGTTCCTTCAGAGAACTAGAACATCCATCCTAGGTGCTGCTTGTTCCTTAAAACAGTTACTCAAAGAAGCCCCTTGTCTTGCTCCCATCACTTACCAAGTCCCTGGTAGGCTTCAGAACGCTTCCTGGAAATGGCGAACAAGCCCTTAGACCTTTTGTGGATCGTCATCGCAGAGACTTTCCAAGAATTGTTGCCTTGTGTACAAAAGGGAGAAAAAACAGCTTCTCTGAAAGGGAACCTTTGAATCCTTGAAAAACCCCATCAGCCAAGCGTCATTATCACAGCGCTTACGTCGTGCATCGACCATTGTCACTTTTCCCACCCATCTTGGCCACGAAAAACATGGGACATTTCTTTTCCTTGCTATGGTCCCCAAGAGTGTGATTGCCTTGCGATAATTATAAGATAAAAACAACAACAGCAGCAGCAGCAGCAGCAAAAACAACAACAACAACAACAATAACAACAATAATAATAATAATAAAGTGAAGAAGATCTTAAAGTCCTAACTCAATGGAGGAAATACCATAAAGGCAATCAACACCTGGGCAATCCCAATTATTAGGTACACAGCTGGAATTGTGGACTGGACCCAAGCAGAACTAAAAGCAATGGACACGAAGACCAGAAAAATAATGACAATGAATCATGCCCTTCATCCACGCAGTGACATTGATAGACTTTATCTACCAAGGCAAATAGGTGGGCGAGGAATGCTACAAGTACATCAGATGGTTGAAGAAGAAAAAATGGCTTTGGAAGAATATCTGAAGAACAATGATGAGGATGCACTGAAATTAGTATATCAGGAAGGCTTACTAACTACTGAAGAGACCAAACTGGCCTACAAGAAAGACCAAATGAAGAACAGAATAGAGGCATGGGAAGACAAAGCACTACATGGCCAGTACATTAAAAAAATAGTTGGGAAAGCAGATAATAACAAAACCTGGCAATGGCTAAGAGCAGGAAAATTGAAGAAAGAGACTGAGGGACTAATTCTGGCTGCATAAGACCAAGCCTTAAGGACAAATGCATATAAAGTCAAAATTGAGAAGACAGCAACAGACAGTAAGTGCCGCCTATGCAAAGAAGCTGAAGAAACAGTGGACCATCTGGTAAGCTGTTGCAAGAAGAACTTGAGCTCAACGATCAAACAAGCGAGAAACTGCCAAAGAGCCATTAGGAAACAACCCAATCCAAAAAATCCCTAAGACATTTTGCCCCCAACAATCTGGGTCCTCTTGTTACCGACCTTGGAAGGATGGAAGGCTGAGTCAACCTTGAGCTGCTCAAGATCGAACTGCTGACAGTTGGCAGAGTTAGCCTGCAATATTGCATTCTAACTACTGCGCCACCACGGCTATATAAATAAATAAATATAAATATTCTATTCTATTCTATTCTATTCTATTCTATTCTATTCTATTCTATTCTATTCTATTCTATTCTATTATTCTATTTCATATTCTACTCTACTCTATTCTATTCTATTCTATTTCATATTCTATTCTATTCTGTTCTGTTCTGTTCTATTCTATTCTAATTTTTAATAGAATCTTAAGCCATCCATTCTCTCTTAGCCCTAGGAAGCAGGCAGTGGCAAACCACTTTCATAAACTGGCAAAGAAAAGTGGGGGGACAGACAGTCTTCAAAATTCAGGTACAATTGAAGAGAAGAAAAAAAAATCTAGGTAAGTGAAAAAAAACAGGAAATAAAGGTAAAATAGTAGAATTAAAATCTCTCTCTCTCTCTCTCTTTCTCTGTTTGTGTATTTGTGTGAGATAAAGAGAGAGACACACACAGAGAGAGAGAGAGACAGAGAGGGAAAGAAAAAATATATGATATAATATGAGAGAAGAACGTCACAATTCCAATTTAGAGAATTTGCCCATTTGCAGTTCTTATTCCAGTTGAAACACAACTATTTGTGATGCAGTTCTATACTCTGCCTCACTCAGAAACACAAATGCACAGTAGCAATCAGAGACGTATTTATTTAGGGGAAATTTGCATGCAAAATGCCCTTCTACGGGGGATAATAAACAAGAAAGAGCTGGAGAAGATAACAAAATACAAAGACCTACAAATAGAAATAGAAAGACTGTGGCAAAAGCAAGCAAGGGTAGTACCAATAGTAATAGGCTCCTTGGGTGCAATTCCAAAACAACTGGAGCACCACTTGAACACCACTGGCATTGACAAATTCGCTATTAGTCAATTGCAAAAGGCGGCCTTACTAGGAACTGCTTCCATCCTGCGACGATACCTGTAATACCATCAAACATCCACATCTGCCTATCCCAGATCCTGGGTAAGGACTCGATAGGTAGACAAAATGCCAAATCCAGTCTGAACATCTGGCTGACTGTGCGATGATCCATAATAATAATAATAATAATAATAATAATAATAATAATAATAATAATAATAATTGGCTGAGCAACCAGGGCCAGCAGCTGCAGAACTACTGGAAGAAAAGGTGTTTACCCGTCGCAGATACACAGTGATGGAAAACAAAGAAATAATGATCTGTTACTACAGATCAAGTCCAACAAGAAGAGGATATCTAAAACGAATGCACCAGTTCTGGAAAGAACAACATCCAGAATCAGAAATAACAGAACAGAGACTAGCAGATCAACGCCGATTTATAATACGAAATAAAGTATTTACAGAAACAGAATTGGACGAACTGCAAAGGTTTACCCAGGGCAAAGAAATCAAAGCCTTACCAGAAGTAATTCAGAATGTAGAGGCAAACCAGGGGGAGTTGGCAGTGAAGGAATCCAGCAGAGATATACAACTGTTCTCATTTGGAAACCAGGCACCTCTTCCTCAGGAAGAACAAAACCCTCTAACTAAAGAAATAAAAGAATTGAAACAAAGAATAACTGAGCATCTAGAACAGCACAAAAACAACAGAATAAGGCTGCCTGCATTGAAGCTTGTCTCAAAGAAACAGCTAGCACAAGCATTAAAAGATGCAAATACTGCAATAGCAAGTATAAGCACCAATTCACTGCAAGAAACAAACCAACTAATGTACAGCACAGCTGCAGTTATAACTGAATACCTGGGATGCAAAATCAACAAAGAAGAAAAACAAACAAACAGTGCACCAGAAAAATGGAAGGTTAGACTAGAAAATAAGATCAGCAAGTTAAGATCACATGCAAGCAAGCTAGAACAGATGAAAGAAAAGAAGCTGAAGAACAAGAAGACCAAAGAATATCTAATCAAGAAATACCACTTAGAAATAAGGAAGATCAAGGAAGCACTGGAAATAATAAAGCAACAAATAACAGCTATAGCCAGGAAAATCAGTAGATATGAAGCTTGAATTGCAAACTATAGGCAGAACCTCCAATTTCAATCCAATCAGAAACGTTTCTACCAATCCATCAATGGAGAAACTGCAAGGAATCAGTCAGTACCTGACAAGGAAGAAACAGTGCAGTTCTGGAAGCAGATATGGGATAACCCAAAGAAATACAACAAGGATGCGGCTTGGTTAAAAGAGGTGGATGCAAATAAAACAGAAGTTGAAATGAAAGAACTAGTAATAACAACAAAAATGGTAGAAAAAAGACAAAGAAAATCAAAAATTGGTCAGCACCAGGTGAAGATGAACTGCATGGGTTTCGGTTGAAACATCTAACTGTTATACACCCACTCATTGCCAAGCAGTTCAACAATATACTACAAGGAGGAGAAATTGAAAAGTGGCTAACAACTGGGAAAACCTACCTAATAATGAAAAATCCAGCAAAAGGGGCAACACCAGGTAACTACAGGCCAATTACCTGCTTACCAACAACTTTCAAATTACTAACTGGTGTGGTAGCTGATGCAGTACAACAACATCTAGTCGAAAACAATCTCTTTCCACCTGAGCAGAAAGGAAACCTCCCCAATAGCAGAGGAACAAAAGATCAACTCCTAGTAGACAAAATGACCTTGGAAAACTGCAAGAGAAGGAAGACCAACCTGAATGTGGCATGGATTGACTACAAAAAGGCATTTGACTCTCTGCCACATGATTGGATAATCAAGTGCCTAGAAATAACAGGAGTCAGTAGAAACATCAGAAAATTTGTGCAAAGATCGATGGCACAATGGAAGACACAGTTGCAGATCAATGGTGAGAAGCTGGGAGAGGTTAATATCAAGAGAGGGATATTTCAAAGAGATTCATTATCACCATTACTATTTGTTATTGCACTGTTTCCTCTGTCAACAATACTGAATAACTCAGGACATGGCTATCAAACATCAAAAACATCTGCTAGACTATCCCACCTCCTCTACATGGATGATCTGAAGCTGTATGGAAAAACATCATCTGAAATAGAATCGCTGCTCAACACTGTCCGTATATATAGCCAAGATATTGTAATGGAGTTTGGCTTGGACAAATGTGCCACACTTACTATCAAACAAGGAAAAATAGTGAAAACTGAAGGAATCAAGATGCCCCACGAAAATAACATTAAGAGTCTGGATGAGGAAGAGTACTACAAATACTTGGGTATCCTTCAAGCTGACAATATCAAGCACACTGAAGTCAAGAAAAAGATTAGAAGTGAATACATTAAGAGAGTGAAGAAGATCTTAAAGTCCAAACTCAATGGAGGAAATACCATAAAGGCAATCAACACCTGGGCAATCCCAGTCATTAGGTACACAGCTGGAATAGTGGACTGGACTCAAGCAGAACTAAAAGCAATGGATAGGCAGACCAGAAAAATAATGACAATGAATCATGCCCTTCATCCACGCAGTGACATTGATAGACTTTATCTACCAAGGCAAATAGGTGGGCGTGGAATGCTACAAGTACATCAGATGGTTGAAGAAGAAAAAATGGCTTTGGAAGAATATCTGAAGAACAATGATGAAGATGCACTGAAATTAGTATATCAGGAAGGCTTACTAACTACTGGAGAGACCAAACTGGCCTACAAGAAAGACCAAATGAAGGACAGAATAGAGGCATGGGAAGACAAAGCACTACATGGCCAATATATTAAAAAAATAGCTGGGAAAGCAGATATTAACAAGACCTGGCAATGGCTAAGAACAGGAAAATTGAAGAAAGAGACCGAGGGACTAATTCTGGCTGCACAAGACCAAGCCTTAAGAACAAATGCATATAAAGTCAAAATTGAGAAAACAGCAACAGACAGTAAGTGCCGTCTATGCAAAGAAGCTGAAGAAACAGTGGACCACCTGGTAAGCTGTTGCAAGAAGATTGCACAGACTGATTACAAGCAGCGGCATGACAAAGTAGCAACAATGGTGCATTGGAAGATCTGCAAAAAATATAATTTGCCTGTAAGCAAAAACTGGTGGGATCATAAAATAGAGAAAGTCATAGAAAATGATAAAATTAAACTGCTCTGGGACTTCAGAATTCAAACAGACAAGCACCTGCAACATAACACCCCAGACTTAACAATTGTTGATAAGAAAGACAAAAAAGTCTGGATAGTGGACGTGGCAGTGCCTGGAGATAGCAGAATAGAAGAGAAAGAACTGGAGAAGATAACAAAATACAAAGACCTACAAATAGAAATAGAAAGACTGTGGCAAAAGCAAGCAAGTGTAGTACCAATAGTAATAGGCTCCTTGGGTGCAATCCCAAAACAACTGGAGCACAACTTGAACACCATTGGCATTGACAAATTCGCTATTAGTCAATTGCAAAAGGCGGCCTTATTAGGAACTGCTTCCATCCTGCGACGATACCTGTAATACCATCAAACATCCACATCTGCCTATCCCAGGTCCTGGGTAAGGACTCGATAGGTAGACAAAATGCCAAATCCAGTCTGAACATCTGGCTGACTGTGCGATGATCCATAATAATAATAATAATAATAATAATAATAATAATAATAATAATAATAATAATAATAATAATAATAAAGTTGGAAGAGACCTTGGAGGTCATCTAGTCCAAACCCCTGCTCAGGCAGGAAACCCTACACCATTTCAGACAAATTGCTGTCCAGTCTCTTCTTAAAAACTTCTAGTGTTGGAGCATTCACTGCTTCTGGAGGCAGGTTGTTCCACTGGTTAATTGTTCTCACTGTCAGGAAGTTTCTCCTTAGTTCTAGGTTACTTCTCTCCTTGGTTAGTTTCCATCCATTGCGTCTTCTCCTGCCTTCAGGTGCTTTGGACGCTAGCTTGACTTCCTCTTTTTTGTGGCAACCCCTGAGATATTAGGAGACGGCTATCATGTCACCTGAAGTCCTTCTTTTCATTAGACTAGACATGACCAATTCATGGAAGGAATTCCAAATGTAGTTGGAGGTGAAGGTGGCAATCAGATTAAGCAAAGACACTGTAGACCAGGGGTCACCAACCCCTGGTCCATGGCCCTGTACCGGTCCTCAGCATGCCAGCAACCGGGCCGAACAAACAAACAAAGCCCCATCCGCAAGATGCAGGCAGCACACAAAACCACACACTCTACGGTCCGCGGAAAAACTCTCTCCAAGGAACCAGTCCCTGGTACCCAAAAGGTTGGGAGCATCTCATTTAGAGTCTCCTGCTTGAGCAGGGGGTGGGATTAGATCGGGGTCCCCAGTATTGGGCCACAGCATACCAGCAATCGGTCTGCAAAAATAAGCAAAATCCCATCCGCAAGATGCAGGTAGCACACAAAACCACGCACTCTCCGGTCCACGGAAAAACCTCTTTCCAAGGAACTGGTCCCTGGTGCCCAAAAGGTTGAGGACCTCTGCCCTAGACAGGCTTAAAAGAAGATCAGACACCTCCCTTCTTCACGCCGAAAAAAACGCATTCATCAAATTCGGGATGAAAAAGAAGCCGACACAATTAAACCAGGCGCTCTCCTCTTCCCGTTGATGGCCCAACATATTACGATAAAAAAGCGTTCCTCTTCTGCACCTCTCTCCTGTAGCGGTTGCATTTCCTTCCCAGGGATGAAGGAAGCGTCCCAGAGAGGGCTGCTAATGGGATCGTCCTCGCTCGTTTTGCTGTCTGCGTTGCTGGCTGAAGGTGTCGCCGATTTTCATGCTGGTGTGAAAAATCCGTTGCGTCCAAATCACCTCGGATCAGCCTCCCATTTACAGCTCAGTGGATACCATCCTCCCCTCCTGCTCTTTTCCCTTTGTGGTCTTTAGAATAATAGCAATAGGTCTGTGTATACAATCTATAATTAAGTAGAAAGAGTGCAACATTAATTATTCGGTTAAATTGTTAATCTGTGGGGCATTTGATCCTCTCTCTCTCTCCCCCCTCCTTATTTTCCTTCATCTGTTAGCTAACCTGTCAGGGTTTAATATGCTACCACGAAGTGGGTTGCTCTGAAGTCTCCAAGGAAAGCAAGATCTCTCGTTCCATTAGCAAGAATGCATATAGATCATTTTCAGTACTAATCTAGGGCTAAAATCAATTATGTCTCTTGTATTTAAGAATTAAATTGACTCGCCCTGGGAGAAGGATAAAGGCGGGGAGGGGGGGGAAAGCAAAAAAAAAAACAAAAAAAACAAAAAACCTCAGCCCGTTCTTCCTATTATGTCTAATTACAATTGTAAAACATTTTCCTTCGAAATGTAATTGCTGCCTACGGAGACTCAGTCTGCAGAGCTTAAATTGTTTAGTTGAGTTCTTTGATTCTCCTTGGGACCGTTCAGATCAGGGCGAAGCAATGTTGCAGAGACTTCAAAGATCGTCGCACGAGAGGCGGGCGTTTATGAATGGGGATAAACCACATTTGCAGATGGCAGAGATGTTGCATTGACCCTCTTCCCATTGGATCACTTAGAATCCTGCATCTGGATTCTAAGTGATCCAATGGGAAGAGGGTGAATGCAACATCATTATATTGGTCACCACAATATAAAAAAGATGTTGAGACTTTGGAAAGAGTGCAGAGAAGAGCAACAAAGATGATTAGGGGGCTGGAGGCTAAAACATATAAGGAAGAGTTTCTGGAATTGGGTATGTCTAGTTTAATGAAGTGAAGGACCAGGGATGACATGATCACAGCCTTCCAATATTTGAGGGGATGCCACAAAGAAGAGGGGATCTACCTATTCTCCAAAGCCCCTGAAGACAGGACAAGACGCGACGGATGGAAACTAATCAAGGAGAGAACCAATCTAGAACTAAGGAGAAATTTCTTGCCAGTGAGAATAATCAGTGGAACAATTTGCCTCCAGAAGTTGTGAGTGTTCCATCACTGGAGGTTTTTAATAAGTGACTGGACAATCATTTATCCAGAATGGTAGACGGTCTCCCGCTTGAGCAGGGGGTTGGACTAGAAGACCTTCAAGGTCCCTTCCAACTCTCTTATTCTCTCTTATTCTTTGTTGATTCTTTGGCAACATGGATGGATCGTTGTTTTCAAATCAGAGGTATGCAACAAATGCCAAAGCAGATTTGCCAGCAGCATTGATAGAAAAGAACAACAATACAGAAATACTTCCAGTGAGGAAATTCATCACTCTGTGACTCATTCATTGAGATTGGTTTGTCAGCAAAGATAATCAGGTTTCATGGCGACGAACATTGACATAAGGGGATATATACAAAGGCTCAGTCTGATTAAATGTCCCTTATCACACCACCCTGCCAACAAAAGTGCATATAGTCCAGGCCATGGTTTTCCCAGTTGCAATGTATGGCTGTGAAAGTTGGACCATAAGAAAGGCTGAGCGCCAAAGAATGGAGGCCTTTGAACTCTGGTGCTGGAGAAGACTCCTGCGAGTCCCCTGGACTGCAAGGCGATCCAACCGGTCAGTCCTAGAGGAGATCAACCCCGACTGCTCTTTAGAAGGCCAGATCCTGAAGTTGAAACTCAAGTCCTTTGGCCACCTAATGAGAAGGAAGGACTCACTGGAGAAGGGCCTAATGCTGGGAAAGATTGAGGGCAATAGAAGAAGGGGACGACAGAGAAGGAGGTGGCTGGATGGAGTCACTAAAGCAGTAGGTGTGAACTTAAATGGACTCTAGAAGATGGTAGAGGACAGGAAGACCTGGAGGAACGTTGTCCATGGGGTCGCGATGGGTCGGACACAACTTCGTAATTAACAACAACAACAACAATCACACACCTTTATTGGCTTTTTCAAGGTTCTCCATTCTATGAATGAAGAACAACAACAATAAAACCAGCATCTGTTTTCATCCACAACCTTAACCATGGGACATATTTTTTTCTACACTCTTTCCCAAATTTTTAGAATTCTGTATGTGTCTCTAGAGCTTAGGAATAGTTCAGGACACTAAGCTGGCAGGAATAGCCAATACTCCAGAAGACAGGCTGAGGATCTGGACAGACTTGAACACTGGGCGCTATCTAACAAAATGAAATTCAGTGGTGAAAAAAAGTAAGGTTCTACATTTAGGCAAGAGAAACCAAATGCACAGGTACAATATAGGTGACACCTTGCTCAATAGTAGCAACTCTAAGAGGGATCTTGAAGTCCTAGTAGACAATCCCTTAAATATGAGCCAGCCGTGTGCTGCAGCTGCCAAAAAAGCCAACACAGTGCTAGGCTGCATTAACAGAGGGATAGAATCAAGATCATGTGAGGTGTTAATACCACTTTACAAGGCCTTGGTAAGGCCACACTTGGAATACTGCATCCAGTTCTGGTCACTGCAATATAAAAAGGATATTGAGATTCTGGAAAGAATGCGGAGAAGAGCAACAAAGATGATGAGGGGGTTGGAGGCTAAAACATGTGAAGAACAGTTGCAGGAATCTGGGAATTTCTAGGATAGCTACTGGTGAATTCTGACCTATGCACCCAAATATAGCAGAGAGAAAGAGTTTGGATGGATAGTTTGCAAATATGGCATCTTTGAGGAGAAGTAAAGGCAATGGTACCTTATAAAAAGCAACAAATCCCTCCCTCCCTGTGAGCTGAAATGAAAATGTCCATTTAACCACCCTAAAAAAATCTCCCATTTAGGTAATGTCAAGGTAATGGTTTAGAAGCTAACCAGCTTGTATAATGTAAGACGAATGATGCAATATTAGGAATAACTCAGCAGGAGTCTGTATCCCTTTAAGAGCTTGAGTATAAAAGGTAAGGCCTTGCTGGAGTCTTTCTCTCTCATCTGTTCCCTGTTGTAATTGCTCTAATGTTATAATGGAATGTAAGGTGGATGATGCAATGATAAGAATGAGTCAGCAGGGTGTGTGTCTCTTTAAGAGCCTGAGTATAAAAGGGAAGGCCTTGCTGGAGTCTTTCTCTCCCGTCCGTTTCCTGCTGTAATTGCTGTGTATTGGAGTTTGCTGAATGACCACGTGTAGGTATCTTATTTCTAGTGTATATTTGTAGATAGTGTAATATAAACCACCATTTAAATACAAACCACTGTGTACTGTGTTTACTCCTGGGTTACCTCAGCACAATAAGACTGTGCATGCTCTGACAGTTTTTCTTCACGTGGCTTCTCGGAGTCAAACTATTAGTTTGCTTTAAAGCTGTGGCCGCCATGCTCATTCTTTAAAGCAGTGTTTCTCAACCTTAGCAATTTTAGGTTATGTGTGGACTTTCATTCCCTGCATCCCCATGGCTGGCTGGGGTATTCTGGGAGTTGACATCCACATAACTTCAGGTTGCTAGGATGGAGAGACACTGCTCTAAACCTTAGAGCAACAGTAGCCAAAGAACAAATTGTTAGGAAGGCAGCAACTTTTTTTTCTCCAAATGGATGAGGTTGATGATTTTCACTGTTCAGTTGTGTCTGACTCTTCGCAATTCTACAGGCCAGGTCTCTCCACCTTTTCTAATCTTGCCCTGTTTCTTTTACTTGTTCTATACTCTGGCTGGGGTCAGCTTTGACGGTGTCCGGCTACCATATTCTTTGGCAACCTGGTTTTCTTTTGCTGCTAACTCCTCCGAGCATAAATATCTACAGAGATTCTCAGTCATCCAGGTCATAGTTGTCCCACAGGTGTTTTTTTCACGAGGCAACTGGATTTTCTTGTTTGGATTTTTTTTTTGAAGACATTTTGCTTCTCATCCAAGAAGCTTCTTCAGCTCTGACTGGATGGTGGGGAATGGAAGGATTTATACTCCTTGCAGACAGCTAGTCATTTGGCTTCTTTTAGAGAGTCCTTGAGGCCACTTGGAGGTTTGTTTCTGTCCTCAGGGTCACCTGAACAGTGCAAATGGGTGTGGAGCCTTCTTGGGCTGCAGGATGTTTTCTGCCCTGGGTCCCTTCACCGTTGAAGATGGGCACAGGCTGTTGGGGATGAGTCCGTGTGGTCTGCATCTCCAACTGAAGCACAAATGGTTCCTGTAATCTGCAATGTTTTCTGGAAATCTGTTCATCCTCCCTCACCGTTCAAAAGGCGTGCATCCCAAATTGCATCACTAAATGTCTATGGAGGTTCTCCGTCATCCAGATCCTGGTTGTCCTCAAAGTGTTTTTTTTTCAGGAGGCAACTGGACTTTCTTGTTTTTCTTTGTTTTCCTCCAAGGATCATTGCTTTCTCCATGGCCAAAATAAGTGAGAGACAATTTTGTGATTTTTTTTTTTACCTTCCGGGGAATGTCTGATGTTGTGCAATCCAGTACATCCTTGTTAGTCACCTTTGCCATCCAAGAAATAGGCAGAAGACTTCTCCAGTACCACAGCTCAAAGCAGTCCATTTTCTTCCTGTCCTGCTTTTTTAAGGTCTAACTTTCACAACCATTCTGCAAGCTGGATCCAACTATTGAATAGAAATAGAAATAATAGAAATGGAAATAATAGAAATAGAAATAATAGAAATAGAAATAGAGCTGGTGTCAGAATCCAATTATATTTCATCTCTAGTTATCGACTATGGAAAACCCCATTTCTGCCCTCTCTGGATTCTGTCATATGATGAAGTTTAACGAAGAGAAGGACAAGGGGGGACATGATAGCAGTATTCCAATATCTCAGGGGCTGCCATAAAGAAGAGGGAATCAAGCTATTTTCCAAAGTCCCTGAAGGCAGGACAAGAAGCAACGGGTGGAAATTAATCAAGGAGAGAAGCAACCTAGAACTAAGGAGAAACTTCCTGACAGTGAGAACAATTAATCAGTGGAACAGCTTGCCTCCAGAAGCAGTAAATGCTCCAACACTGGAAGTTTTTAAGAAGAGACTGGACAGCCATTTGTCCGAAATGGTGTAGGGTTTCCTGCCTGAGCAGGGGGTTGGACTAGATGACCTCCAAGGTCCCTTCCAACTTTACTACTACTACTATTATTATTATTATTAAGGGGAAGGGGGGTGAACAAAGGGATTTTATGGCCCTCACTTCCTTCGATACAACTTCAAAAGGGACTGAATGTGGATATCACCAAAAGGACTACACATAACAATGGGGCCATCAGCTTTCATCTACACCCCTCTGAAGTCTCCCTTCTGCCGGCAGTGAGGGAAAAGGGGGTGGAAATTTAATGCCCGGGATTGTCACTGGAAGGATGGTGGGGTGGGGTGGGGTTGCTGGGAACCCCTTAAAACCTTGAACGATAGGGCTTGGCCCCCAAGTCCTGTCTAGAACGCCTGCAACCATTTTCTCTTAATAAAGGATGCCTGTTGGAAGAAATATTCCAAGAGTTCTGTCTTCTTAAGATGCAAAGTGGGGTGGGTCCTTACAGCTGGAAGGGACCTTGGAGGTCTTCTAGCCCAGCTCCCTGCTCAAGCAGGAGAACCTACACCATCTCAGACAGGTGATTGTCCAGTCTCTTCTTTAAAATCTCCAGTGATGGAGCCCCCACGATTTCTGGAGGCAAGCTATTCCACTGGCTGATTGTTCTCCCTGTCAGAAGTTTCTCCTTAATTCCAGGTTGCTTCTCTCTTTGGTCAGTTTCCAACCATTGTTTCTTGTCCTGCCTTCTGGTGTTTTGGAGAGTAAGTTGACTCCCTCTTATTTGTGGCAGCCCCTTAAATACTAGAATACCGCTATCATGTCACCCTTATTTCTATCACCTCACCCAAATTTAGCTTAATTTTAATCTTGGGTGATGACTTTTGAAAATGGTGGTGCCTTCACCACAAAGTCCTATGAAGATGTTATGAACCCTATGTGATTGCCCTCATTTTGAGATGACGCCGTTAAGGACGCACACTGGAAATCCTTTCCATTGACTCCTCAACGTAAATGGAGAGCAGGGAGCAAAGAGCCAAAGGCTGCTAGGTTGAGTAAAGTGCTTGAAGGTCCTAATTTTTTGACTGCCTCAATTCATCCCGTAATAGAAAGACATCTTCCCTCTCTATTCAAACCCTTTACGCTCCCCAGCCATTAAGGAGCTTTCAGAGATGGTATAATTAGCTCGTGAAAGGTAGCTGAGCTCTGTGTTAATGTGGCGCTTTGTGTGGCAAAAGGAACACAATACTCAGCATGAAGTGAAGAGGAAAACTGATTCTCTTTGATGAGGTACTTTGCATTCAATTGAGAGCTCTAAAGGTAAAGTCAGAAGAGGTATTTTGCAGAGTGGAGAATATGTGGTCCATTCAGCCACTTCTACTAGCCAGGAGTTGCTGCTTGAATGTTGTGTACACATCCCATGCTTCAGGATGTTGTGGGGGAGGGGGGGGGCTATCGCATAAATCACCTCGTCGCAAGATTAAGGTCAGACGGTAGAAATATTTCACAGGTGGGATGTTGAAACGAGACACAGAATCTAATTTTGAGGGTTTTTCTTATTTGATATTTACCTAATAAATGTATTGATTAATGAATAAAATGTCTGTTTATTTATTAGATGTATTACTTTATAGGTAACTCAAGGGGGTGGACATATATAATACTCCTTCCTCCCCTTATTTTTCCCACAACAGAAACCCTGTGAAGTGAATTTGGCTGAGGGAGGGGGATTGGCCCAAAGTCACCTAGCTGGCTTTTATGCCTAAGGTGGGACTAGAACTCACAGTCTCCTTGTGATTGGCCCAGTTAGCCAGATGGCATTCATGCCTAAGGCGAGACTAGAATTCACAGTCTCCTGGTGATTGGCCCAAAGTTATAAGCCAGCCTTCATGCCTAAGGCGAGACTAGAACTCACCGTCTCCTTGTGATTGGCTCAAAATCACCCAGCTGACTTTCATGCCTAAGGCGGAACTAGAACTCTCAGTCTCCTGGTAATTGCCTCAGTCATCTAGATAGCTTTCATGCCTAAGGCAAGACTAGAATTCTCAGTCTCCTGTTGATTGGCCCAAAGCCACCCAGATGGCTTTCATGCCTAAGGCGAGACTAGAACTCCCAGTCTCCTGGTGATTGGCCCAAAGTCACCAGCCAGCCTTCATGCCTAAGGCGAGACTAAAACTCACAGTCTCCTGGTGATTGGCCCAGTCATCTAGATAGCTTTCATGCCTAAGGCAAGGCTAGAATTCTCAGTCTCCTGTTGATTGGCGCAAAGCCACCCAGATGGCTTTCATGCCTAAGGCGAGACTAGAACTCCCAGTCTCCTTGTGATTGGCCCAAAGTCACCCAGATGGCATTCATGCCTAAGGCGAGACTAAAACTCACAGTCTCCTGGTGATTGGCCCAAAGTCACCCAGATGGCTTTCATGCCTAAGGTGAAACTAGAACTCATCATTTCTTGCTGATTGGCGCAAAGTCACCCAGATGGCTTTCATGCCTAAGGCGGAACTAGAACTCTCAGTCTCCTGGTAATTGGCCCAGTCATCTAGATAGCTTTCATGCCTAAGGCAAGACTAGAATTCTCAGTCTCCTGTTGATCAGCCCAAAGCCACCCAGATGGCTTTCATGCCTAAGGTGAAACTAGAACTCACCATCTCTTGCTGATTGGCGCAAAGTGACCCAGATGGCTTTCATGCCTAAGGCAGAACTTGCATTCACCTCTCCTGGTTTCAAGGCCAGCACCTTAAACACTACATTAAACTGGCTCTCTGGAGCCTTCATTAAATTAAATTTAATATTAGAGTCCTAATAAAAGAGACACAATTGTTATCAATCCTTCCATTCCTCACCATCCAGTCAGAGCTGAAGAAGCTTCTTGGATGAGAAGTGAAAGGTCTTCAAAGAGAAAAAAAGAAAATCCAGTTGTCTCGTGAAAACGCACCTTTGGGACATCCATGACCTGGATGACGGAGAATCTCCAGAGACACATCTTGCAGTACTTGAAGGGCTGTCACAGAGAAGAGGGAATTGAGTGACTCTCCAAAGCATCTGAGATCAGGACAAGAAGAAATGGGTGGAAGCTTGTTAAAGAGTGGAGCAACCTAGAATAGGAATAGAATAGAATAGAATAGAATAGAATAGAATAGAATAGAATAGAATAGAATAGAATAGAATAGAACAGAACAGAATAGAATAGAATAGAATATTGAAATATGAAATATTGGAGTATTGGAATATTGGAATATAGAATAGAATAGAATGGGATAGAATGGAATGGAATAGAATAGAATAGAATATTGAAATATTGGAATATTGGAATATTGGAATATTGGAATATTGGAATATAGAATAGAATAGAATGGAATAGAATAGAACAGAATAGAATAGAATATTGAAATATTGAAATATTAGAATATTGGAATATTGGAATATAGAATGGAATGGAATGGAATGGAATGGAATGCAATGCAATAGAATAGAATAGAATAGAATAGAATAGAATAGAATAGAATAGAATAGAATAGAATAGAATATATGGAATGGAATAGAATGGAATGGAATGGAATAGAACAGAATAGAATAGAATAGAAAATATGGAATGGAATAGAATAGAATAGAATAGAATAGAATAGAATAGAATAGAATAGAATAGAATAGAATAGAATAGAATAGAATAGAATAGAATAGAAGGAACCATGGAGGTCTTCTAGTCCAGCCCCCTGCTCAAGCAGGAGGACCTATACCAGGGCTAGGAAGAACTATTGGCCCAGAGAGACGATCAGCTCCACTTGTTGAATGTCTTCAGAAAGAGGCTAGCGCCAGGGGGAGGCAACCTTGGCTCTTTTATGACTCGTGGACTTCAACTCCCAGAATTCCTGAGCCAGCATGGCTCAGCTTGGAAACCTCTCCCTTTCCCTTCAGCATGGCTGGCTCAGGAATTCTGGGAATTGAAGTCCACCAGTCATAAAAGAGCCAAGGTTGCCTACCTCTGACCTATACCACTCCAGAAAGCTGATTGTCCAGTCTCTTCTTAAAAATCTCCAGTGATGGAGCGCCCATGATTTCTGGAGGCAAAGCTGTTCCACTGGTTGATTGTCCTCCCTGTCAGGAAATTTCTCCTTAATTCCAGCTTGAAGTAGAAGTAAGGAGAAATTTTCTGACAGTGAGAACAATTAATCAGGGGAATAGCTTGTCTCCTGGAATTTTGGTTGCTCCATCACTGAATGTTTTGGAAAAACTCAAATTCTGGGAATTGAGATCCACATGCTTTAAAGTTGCCATATCTGGAGACCCCCTGGTATAAGGTCTCCTGCCTTGAGCAGTGGGTTGGACTAGAAGACCTCTAGGGTCCTTCCAGCTCTAGGATACGATGTTCTAGGCCAGCCTCACCATCCTCACCCTGATTCCTAGTGGACAATCATTTAGATGTGAGTCAGCTGTGTGCTGCAGCTGCCCAAAAAGCCAACACAGTACTAGGCTGCCTTAACAGAGGGATAGAATCAAGATCATGTGAAGGGTTAATGCCACTTTACAAGGCCTTGGTAAGGCCACACTTGGAATCCTTCATCCAGTTTTGGTCACCACGATGTAAAAAAGATGTTGAGAAAGAATTTTCTTGCAGATGTTTCATGGCCCAACTAGGGAGTTGCATCTATCTATCTATCTATCTATCTATCTATCTATCTATCTATCTATCTATCTATCTATCTATCTATCTATCTATCTATCTATCTATCTATCTATCTATCTATCTATCTATCTATCTATCTATCTATCTATCTATCTATCTATCTATCTATCTATCTATCTATCTATCTATCTATCTATCTCCATTCATCATCCATCCATCCATCCATCCATCCATCCATCCATCCATCCATCCACCCACCCACCCACCCACCCACCCACCCACCCACCCACCCACCTACCTACCTACCTACCTACCTACCTACCTACCTACCTACCTACCTACCTACCTACCTACCTATCTATCTATCTATCTATCTATCTATCTATCTATCTATCTATCTATCTATCTATCTATCTATCTATCTATCTATCTATCTATCTATCTATCCAGTGGTAGGATTCAAATATGTGAACAACCGGTTCTCTGTGCGGATGCCACTTCCGGAAATCCATTCTGGGCCTGGGCAACAACAAAATTAGCTACCAGTTCTGCCGAACTGGTGCGAACCGGCTGAATCCCACCACTGGTTTTAAACAATAAAATAGGAAAGCAGGTCATATGCACGCAGAAGAAAACCATGCTTAACAGCTAAAACAATCCCACATGAACTTGGCAACCATCTTACTCCAGGGTCTGGGAGAATAGCCAAGTTTTAAGTGACTTTCTGAACATCGAAATGGGAGCCAAATGGGTCTCTAAGGAGTAATAATCCAGAGGGCAGTCATTGTGACTTCTTGTAAATATAGTCAGAGAACGTTTATGTGCTGCTTCCTTTATCAGCTATCAATTTCTTCAGGCCCTTTTTGAGATGGAGGGTTTGGACATTAAATCTCTCAGTGACCTCAGATCAATATATTTTAAGATAGCTCACTAGAACTTGGCTACACAGATCTGGATAAAGGACTAGATGACTACAGAGAGACACTGAAAACTCTTTGGGATCATTTATTGGACACCCAAATATTTGTAGCTCATCTCTACTTAAAAGTCACCACCTTTCATATAAATATAGAAGTTGACATCAAAGGTCAGGGCTATTGGAGATAAGATACGCAAACCCTAGGTCTTTGATCTTTGCTCACATAGAGAACAGGGAGTCAAGCTATTCTCCAAAGCCTCTGAAGGCAGGACAAAAAGTGATGGATGGAAACTAATCAAGGAGAGAAGCAACCTGGAACAAAGGAGAAACTTCCTGACAGTGAGAACGATTAATTAGCAGAACAACCTGCCTCCCAAAGTTGTGGGTGCTCCATCACTGGAGATTTTTAAGAAGAAATTGGAGAACCAATTGCCTGAATGGAATAGGGCAGCAGTCCCAAGTCATTGCAGCTTGGCGGCCTGGTGTGGGGGGAGAGAAGGGAACTGGGCTGCACAAGCGGTGGGCTGACATGCACATGCATGCATAGCTCGACTTGCGTGAGCAGTGGGCTGCGCACACACATGCATGCGCACTCAGCTCCACATGAGCAAGTTGACCTGTGCGTTGTGCCGGCCCACTGCTTGTGCAGCTTGGTTGCAAATAAGCCATGGCCTGATAGTGGGGCTGTGGCCCGTGGGTTCGGGACCCTTGGTATTGGATCTAGTAGACCTCCAAGATCTCTTCTCTTCTCTTCTCTTCCTCCCCGTCCCCTCCCTTCCCTTCCCTTCTCTTTGCATCTCCTCTCCTCTCACTCCCCTCCCTTCTCTTCTCTTCTCTTCTCTTCTCTTCTCTTCTCTTCTCTTCTCTCTTCTCTTCTCTTCTCTTCTCTTCTCTTCTCTTCTCTTCTCTTTCTTCTCTTCTCTTCTTCTTCCTTCTCTTCTCTTCTCTTCCCTTCCCTTCCTCCCCTCCCCTCCCTTCCCTTCCCTTCCCTCTTCTCTTCTCTTCTCTTTGCGTCTCCTCTCCTCTCACTCCCCACCCCTCCCTTCCCCATCTTCCCTTCCCTTTCCTTCCCTTCCCTTCTCTTCTCTTCTCTTCTTTTCTCTTCTCTTCTCTTCTCTTCTCTTCTCTTCTCTTCTCTCTTCTCTTCTCTTTGTGTCTCCTTTCCTCTCTCTCCCCACCTCTCCCTTTCCCCTCTTCTCTCTCTTCTCTTCTCTTCTCTTCTCTTCTCTTCTCTTCTCTTCTCTTCTCCTTCTCTCTCTTCTCTTCTCTTCTCTTC